>JARVJO010000227.1:12272599-12283481 GCA_031762555.1 Cynodonichthys magdalenae | reverse complement strand
TCTTTTTCAAGAGAGGCCTGGGCCTGAAGGCAACCTATTGTACATGTTTTTAGGGGTGGGGGAAACCAGAGTACCCGGAGAAAAAATGAGAACTCTTTTTCACACTAGAGTCTTATTAATGCATAAAACACGGATGTAAAATATGATTGTGTCACAGTGACCAACATTATAAAACATTTGGTGAGATGCACAATTAACCTGGTGAGACCTTATCTAGATTTATTGCTTTTGTGCATTAATCTGTTTATTGTGTGGGAGTAATATTGGGAGAAAACATGGACACAATAAAGGTTAAATTTGACACCAGTCTACTTTGCTGTTGGTAAAGCTACTCATCCTCCTGCAGAATGCTTTGAAAGAGCAGACAAGAGTGTTTGATGTGGGCCTGTGGAAGCTTATTTATAGATGATTTGTTTTTACAAATTGCTCCGCTGCATTAAAGAGGGTCATAAAAGCTGCCATTTTCCTGTTTTTATTTCTCCTCTGTGTCAGAGAGCAAAATAAACTCTTCCTGCTGTAACAGATCATAAAACTCAGAATGATAAACTAATGTCAGGGATTCACTCACAGCAAGAGGAAACGTCTGAGTCAGAATGTTAATCAAAAATAAAAAAGTTTTACTAAATCTAAATACCAACCAGCTTCAGTTCGTCTGATTGGGTGAAGCTTTCTTGCAGAATTAAATTAATTATTATAATTTATGTGGATTTATATTATAAGATAAGAGTTTTAACAGTGATTTTATTAGTTTTTCCATATTTAGTCCTCATAGAGACTTTTTTGTGAACAAAGTGTGGAGCTTTCTGTAGAGAAGTATTTGTCATTTATGCATAATTTAGTTTTATGGCAGGAAATCCATTTATTCTGACTCAGTGTACCATCATGCTTGACTTAAGGCCAACCCCCCTCCAAAAAACCAAATAAAAATAAAAAATCACTCCATGATGCCAATTCTCTTTCACACTATCCAATCATTCAGACCCCCATGAGAAATTTGGTCTCCAATCCCCAGAAGCAAAGATGGAAACTCGATGGTTGCTCTGGTTTTTAGACAGAAAAATAGTCTGAATAGAAGGTTTTTAGCAGAATGCCACCTACTACTGCTGAGCTCCTCATGCTGGGACAGCAGAGCTGCTCTGTGAACCACAGCAGTGGATGAAAAAAATAAATAAAGTGGATTTATTTGGATTTCCTCTTGAATTTGTTCCATTCACATCTCAAAGAAAACACCTGCATGATGTGCTCATACAACTAAATCAGAAAACAGGACACGAACTCTGTTCCTGTTTGTACATGAAATAACCTGTGAGATATTTCTGACATGCATCACAAAGAACCATTTTTGTTGATGCTAATCTAATATTTCTCTGCCCTTCTGGAGTGACCCAATCTGACGAGACAGATGGTTTGTTTGATGAACCATCTGTCAAACTGTTGCAGGAAAATATTGGGAAAACAGCAAGACATTTTTCAACAAAGGAACAAATTCAAAATGTTTCTCCAGCAACTCTAAATAAATGTTATTTAATCAAGTTGCCAATGACAAGTGTTTTCTTAAGCGCTGTTTTACCAGTGGTTGGCACAATTCCGCTAGAGCAGAGATAACTTTTTGTTTAGCAGATTAGCATATTTGCTACCTTTGGAAGCCATTAGCGGACCAATTAGCTTCCACTAAATTTAGTTCTGCTAACTTGAAAAAAGGGGCCAAATGCAAAATCTACTTTTTAGTCGTTAAATGCATTTTCTTGTGTACTTGGAGTCCCTATAGGAGTGCAGAAAATTTGAATTTCAAACCAAAGCATAGCAGTTTCATGTTATTTAGTCCCCAAATGAATTAATTAAATGTGAAAAAGGATTTAACAAAAACAGCTATCCCCTCACACATGCAGCTCTATATGCCTGCATGTCTGTGTTTAAATAACCTTGAGTTAGAAGTTATCAAACAATTTTTTTAAACCGTTTAGTGGTTTAGTGTTGGCGATGCAAATTTTTTTATGTAGCGGGTTGACGGTTAGCGAAGCTAACTTTTTAGTTAGTTAGTTCTGCCCACTACTGCAGGTTACCATTATTGGTAAAGGACATCATGGACATCAACGGGTCAAATTACTGAATGGTATAGATGACACAACTCCTGCCAGGAAACAATTCCTCTATGAAAATGATCAACTCTTCCCTCTTTATTGGACATCACTACTCTCCAGGTCATGTTCTGGCTAAAAACCAATAAGTGGACCCACCAAATATGCATCAAGCTATGTCTCAGTTTATGGGTTGCAGCACAAGCCGACCTGGGTCCACATAGGTCACACCCTATGTTGGCCATAGGCCAACATAGGGTGTGACCCAGTTATTGGGTTTAGCTACAGTATTGTAGTTGCATTTTATTTAACATTTTATTTAACATCTCATTGCAGCATAAAGGTTATTGGCTAAGCTGCTAAACATATATTTAAAAGCAAATTCTTAGGTCCGTGATAAATTTCTAAATTCCACCATTAAGAAAAACTTAATCTCTGTCAAAAAAAAGAAAAAAAACCAACAAACCCTCCCCCAAAAAAACCCTCATTCCTCTTTGTTTTTCTGTTTAGTTTGTTGACGGCTTATAGGATACTCAGATGCAGCCTATGTTTTTGGCGTTTTGTCAGCCCACATAAGTTGGCGCCTACAAATTTGGACAGCCTATAAAAGCACCCTATGTCGGCTGCCACCCATGACACATCCAAATACGCAGGATCAGAAGCAGGAAGATAAACCAGAAAGAATGATCCCCCTAGCGACTGGTTGCAGTACAACTTTTAATTCCAGCCTTTCCATGTAAACAAATGGGATATTTTTCTATCTCAGATAATCTTTAGAAACCCATCTCATCATACCATTTATTTAACATTAAGGTATAATTCTGTGTATGTACAAGGACATTGAATTAGTTCATTTATTAGAATTATTTTTGTTTTGTTTATTGTTGTTGGTACCTCTTTGCTTTACTGTTGCTCAAATATTAAACCCTTACACACTCACTTTTGCTTTATCATCGTAATGAGAAGTCATTTTTTGGGATGTTTAACAGAGCTTTCATGTGTTTGTCACTACTTTTGTTACATGTACAAAATAATCGATATAGGGAAAATTTAATAATGTCTCTGGGTCTGCTATCAATCAAAAATAAATATTGGTGCTTTAATCTGTCCTCTTTTGTTAATTTTAATAATTTTATCAAAATCCTCCTTTTATACTTCTTATTACTATTTGTTATTAAAAAGGTTTGGATTAAAAATTCTAATTAGTTTGCCAAACACCTTTTGGACATTTGCCTGAATATCAACAGCTACAAATGAAAAATAGAAAGATTATTTTCTGACTTGGAACACATTTTTAGATCGAAATCAATACAAAAATGTATTATTTCTTTTGCCAATCAGTGGGTGACTGTGCACACTTTGGAAACAGAAAATACTGGGTATTTTTTTCTGAAGCTATCAGGGTCTTTAAAAACCACAGGTACTTTTAGGATCTCAGGATTTACAGAAGTTTTAGAAAACCTTCGTTTTAGTCAGATCATTCTATATATCAATTGGATTTAGAAAAGCAACAAAAATTATACCAAATCCTTTCAGCTTCTTACTTAAACTCAAAATGTTTTTCAAGTAAAAGGCTAAACGAGGATAGTGAATGTCAAAGCAAACACTTTTACAACCCCTGTTAAAGAGACTATTCATTATAAAAAGGAGGAGTTTCAAACAGTGAAGCTATAAAGGCAGTTTATTCTGTAAAACTGTTATGATAGTCATGTGGTCATCTGTCCCATTAGATTTTTTTCCCACCTCAACACCAGATCAGTTTCCTTAAAAAGATGAGCAACATGTAGGGTTTGACAGAAAGCATTTATAATGTTAAAGGTTTACCATATTTTACTTTATCTTTAATAAACTTAGGTTTCAAGTACATTGGGGTTAAACCCAGATCCTGTGATTTTTTGCCAAACTCAAAAGTCCAATAGTGACTTATTTACTGAGTTCATTGTTGATGAACTAAACTGAATTATTAACATTTTTATTGACTCATTAGTTAACTATCTTTTTACACATGTTTCACAAAGTTCTTTGCCAGGTTAAACATTATTTTTCCTTGAATTTTACAAACCACTGTTCTTCACATTAGTCAGAGAGATTTATCTTTAAACAAAACAACAGAATCTGAGGTTAATAAAAATATATACACACATTTGGGTGCTGGCACCATATTTTTATAATAAAAAGTTTATTTTATTAAAACTATTAAAAGCTTCTTTGCAGGAATGACTTCAACATTTTGCAGTGATGCAGGTCTGACATGAAAGTTATTTCAGCAATAAATAACCGTAGAATGCAACTTACAGTGCAACTTTTATTTTCTTCTGTTTTGATTACCAAGTTGCAGATTTACTCCCTTTTCAAAAGTTACAAAAAAAATAGACATAACAAATTTATGTTTAGAGTTTAAACAATAATGGTTAATTGGAACTTCTTGTGTATAATTGTGTAGCCAGCTGGTGTTAAAATAATCAGTCTCCTTGAGGGTCATCCCTGTTTACCCTGAATCCCTATATCCCTCCACACACTTAGGTTCCTCAGTTCTCTAAGTTTCCTGGTACTCATGTTTCCAGGTGCCTATGCACCAGAGAACAACGTTCAGACTGTCAAAAAATAAAATACAATTCAGATATGGGTTGCATTTGCCTGCACTGTGAACATTGTCATAAAGATCTGGGGACCAATAAGTACAGGAAAAGACCATAGGTACCAGGGAACAGATCTGGGGAACCTGGTATTTTTTGATGGTATGTTGCCCAATACCTATGCTCCCCAGATCCCTATGTTCCCTGGTACCCATGTTCCCCAGATCCCTATGTTCTCTGGTACCTATGCTCCCCAGACCCCTATGTTCCCTGGTACCTATGTTCCCCAGACCCCTATGTTCCCTGGTACCTATGTTACCCAGATCCCTATGTTCCCTGATACCCATGTTACCCAGATCCATATGTTCCCTGGTACCTATATTCCCCAGATCTCTATGTTCTCTGGTACCTATGTTCCCCAGACCCCTATGTTCCCTGGTACCTATGTTACCCAGATCCCTATGCTCCCTGATACCCATGTTACCCAGATCCCTATATTCCCTGATACCCATGTTACCCAGATCCATATGTTCCCTGGTACCTATGTTCCCCAGATCCCTATGTTTCGCTGAATCCGTTTCCCGGTTCCCCTATCACTATCTTTCTCACTACCGATGTTCCTAAAGCTATGTTCCCAGGTGCATCGCCTGCACTGCAATTCAGTATTTTTCTATTAATTTTAAAAGACATCTGAGTGGAGAACCAAACATCTTTAATGATTTTAATCATTAACCCCAGGAAACATAGGTACAAACCCACATTATCACTACGTCTTTAATGTTCTGTTGCAGGTTGTGTAGTATTGTTTTACAATAATTACATGTTGATGAGCATGCTGTAAAGTGAGGGTTTGATGTTTTGCTCATCAATATTTGAACAAGTGAAGATGTAATGAACTGAACTAAAAATCTTTTAAATGAAATAAACTTTTCTGGCTTATAATTCAGTGAAAAAAAAAAGAGCAAATATGTGTTTTTCTATTCAGGAGTTCCCGAATAACCTGAAATCTCTGAACAGATGGTTCAGTAAAGTAATAAAACAATGTTACCGCCTTGCGTCAGTTTTTATGACTCCAGGCTTCTCGTTAAGCACGAAAATGCTTGAATGCCAATAATGTCCTGACGTCACAAAGCAACAGGCCGCTTTTTAATCCCTGCTCAGGGTGAAGAGTCACATTCGACAATAAGCAGGACTGAAAACTTGTTAACTAATCAGTTTGCCTAAATAAGGACGAGTCTGTGCTGCTTTGGAAATCCTCCAAGAAATTTACTTTTGAACACCTGGGGTGTTTCTAACAGAGTTTTAGCTTGATGCTGTTTTTCCTTTCCTTCTCTGAATAGACCGTGTACTGACATTCATCTAAGCATTCAGTTGGTATTCTCCTAAACTGACATGAGGAAAGCTGGAACAGAGGATGTTTATAATTTCTTGGGCTTGAGCCTTGCGTAGCAACATTGTTTGCCCAAGCAACAATTGCTAAGGACACTGCACTTTGCAGGTTGTCCATCCATATTGGGATGTTGAAATTTATTGAAGCAGCTGCTACAGCATTAAATCCGTTAGAGTATATATAAAAATAGACACCCAAGTTAGAAGAAGTTTGTGGGTCATATTTGTTTTGAATAGAGTTCAGAGTTTGCAATTACGTGCAATTAAGTTCACGTCCTTTAGTGACTCGTAGCCTATGTTTCAATAAATCATAAACCAATTATTATACGAGTGACTGGCAAGGGGCATAAAGACCAAATTGGTGATTGTGTTACCATTAGTGGTGCCCACACTGCCGCCTCAGCATTCCCTTCATAGCGGTGCCTGTCAGAGTAGTTGTATGAAAACCAAGATCAATACACAGCAAGTCCACACTTCATAAATAAATAAACACATAAATAAATAAACGTGGAAAGAAATGAATGAGCAGCGCTGTAATTACACTGTGCAATAGATTTTGTTTAATGGGACTTTAAGAAAGAGAGGTGGGGATCTTGGCACATCTGAGTTTTTATTTTTAACCAGAAGTTCTAAAACAATAAATGATTTAAGGATTTCATCAGGTAAGACTTCAAACATGACATTTTCTCTTTACTCAGAGAAAACAGTTCAAGGTTAAAAAAGAAAATAAAACAATAGTTCATGACTGGATTTTCAAGACCACTTCAACATCTTTACAGTTGGTTTCTTAATGTAATCTTTTGATTTAACGTGGAAACATGTTTAATATATATTTATACTGTGTGGAAAATGTATATGTTGTATTGGCCTCCGTTCTTTGTTTTTTTTTTTTTTTTTTTCTCAAAACTGCATTTTCATTGCTGAATTCAGGATTAAGGAAAGAGTGGCTCTATATTTATGTTCCCTTGTAGATTTGCTCTCTGGCGACTATAAATTTGTTTCCATGTGCCTATGTTCACACTGCAGGTCTTAATGCTCAATTCTGATTTATTGGAGTGAATGTTGACATTATAGTTTAGATGAAACTTCCATCTAACTCCAGTGTGAACTTTACACGGCACTGATGCAACCTATATGCAAAGAAAATGACATCACATTCAACTCGCTGTTTACAGAATTACCTCAACATGGATGCTACTTGTTAGCATGTCGATTACATAATTATCAGACATGCTTGTTTAGTTCAATATTAATATCTAAACTGACCAGCTGCTCCGGTGCAGGAACAAAGTGAATACATCAATACATCACAAAGTGATGTATTTTTATGGTCCGACAACATGGATTCTCAGTCATCCAGGCCATAGAAAATAAAATAAATAAAAAACCCAAAGAGAAAGTAACTGGAATTTGTGTGGGGTTACACGATTTAGAATTCATGACTCAAGGTTAGTATCATTATTATACGGATCTCTCTGCTCACTCCCACCTAATGTTGGATGAAAGGAGATGAACATTCAGACTAGGGATGCACTGATATGAAAATTTCTGCAAATGTAGATATTCGATTGTGAGGTTTACTGGCAGACATAATGACCCAGGGTGCAGGCAAAATCCAAAAGGTAACAAAAAAATATTTATTTAAAAAAAAAAGCCAGCGAGGCAACTTCTAAAATACTTACACAGAGATCTCTCAGGAGAAACAAGAACATGAGAAAAATGGAAGAACACCACACAGGCTGAGGAGAAGCAGCACAATGATCGGACAAGACACAGGACAGAACACAGAATATAAAGGCAGAACTTAATGAGACAACAAGAAACACCTGGAGGAGACGAGAGGAAACAGGTGAGCTTGGGCGGGGCTGGAGGAATGACAGACAGCAGGGCAGAGATACACAGGGAAACACTGAAACACTAGAAAAACCAAAGAAAGAGACACAGACCATGACATTTGATATTATTATTATTATTGGTGTTAAAGTCAATAAAACGATATTGCATAAACTTGAATTATTTATATACATATACGTGCAAATTCACTTGTCTTTTTGGATACCAAATAAAAAAAAATGACCAGACCTCTGTCATGGCTCTCAGTTTTTCCTGGCTGTGCAGCGTCACTTATAATGATCATACAGATACCACTCAACCAACCATCTCCCCTCCCAAAACAGAAACACAAAGCTAAAAAGTGGGAAATCAATATCAGACGTTAATATCGGCTCAGTTTTACTTAAATGACCAATATCGGCCAATACCGATATTAATGCAGATGTATCGTGCATCCCTAGTTCAAACTGTAGTTGCTTTGAAAAACATTGTATCAGATTCAGTACCACATACTGAAGACCTGGGTCTGATTTAAAAATAAAAATTAGATTTGTCGCATTCAGACTGTCAAAAAAATCTGGGTTGTATTTGCTGGCAGTGAAAGCAGCCTATGTTCCCTGGTAAATTTCTTTCACAGTGCTCATGTTCCCCTGTAAATATGTTCTTCCATGGTAAATAATGTAAGTCATGAAACATGCTTGGTTCTACTTCAAATGTCTTTTTTTAAACTAATGAATAAAAGTGCTGATTTATAGTGCATTCATTGTACCAGAGAACATAGGGATAACCGTGGAAAGATCTCTTTAAATCTTTATTGTATGTTTGACTAATCAGATCTTAATCTGCTTTTTACTGCTGAAATATTTTATTTACTTCTAAACTCCGTGTTTTATCCCATATTTTGAATATAGGATAGGAGTGTAAAATTTGACAACATAGCCTGAGGGTCTATATAAGCCCCTGTATTTGGCTCAGGCCTGTTGCTTCTCTGCCAAAAGGCAAGGCAGCCCACAGTGAGCTGTGACTGAGCACATCCATTAGACAGCAAGTTCAGGTTTTAATTTTGTGTGTGATTCTTTCTCTCAAGCTGTGAGTTTTATGACATCTCTCTGGGGCCTGTACTGCTGACCTGTGGAGAACCGTTCTGGCAAAGCAGACCTAGGCATTAATATAAGATGACCAAACAGCAGCTGAACCTTACTTTAAGAGAGTGATGAAGAATCTTGGCAGAAACGACTCTGCTGGAGAAAAAGAACAAAGGAGAACTGGTCCTCTTTTCCTGCATACTAAACATGAATGGATACAAACTGGTTTTACCTCTGACAAAAAAATACTTGCTGTACTCTGCCTCTCGCACAGTAGCCATGTTTCCGTCCAATTAAAATGCAAATTCTGAGTGACTCATTAGTCACGTTGTAGTTCTTTCATATCCTTTCAAATCAACTTGGTGATGTTACATGCTATCTGGAGACACCAAAAAAGAAAGGCAATTCTGTTCACGTGATGGGAGTATCCGGGAAGACGCTGGCAACAGGAACAGCTGATCAAGCATGTGAAGTAAATTTTCACTTTGTTAAAACGTATTCTGCAAATGTGTTTCCATCTCCCCTTTTGCGTATTACCTCTGTTTTGGAAGATCCAAAAAACACCTCAAGTGAGTCTGAAACATTTTAAAATAAAAGTAGTTATTTACAATTTGAAAAAAAATTCCTGTTTGAACAGCCTAAAAATTAGTCTAAATTTGCATTTGTCATCCGTGTGCAGTAGGTTTTATTGGGTAATTATGGATTTGAGGGGTAAAACATTCCTGAGGGCAGCAGTGAAGATTCTGTAAATATGAACATATTTTAAACATCATAAAGAAAAGATATCTGTTCTTCATTTGGCTCTGCTTCCTTTTCTGTCATTTTTTTCAATAAAAAGTCTAAAAAATAAAATTACCACTTAAATTAGTGTTCACACCAGTTCAAGCTTCTGTAGCATCATTTGAATGCATTAGTGACATGACCTCCTTTTCTTGTTTTGCTTTTGTTTAAACATTAACCCCATAAAACATCCAGAACCCATCATCTAGAACAAAACCATGTCCTGCTATCACCCCTTATTTACAATGTGCCATTTCAAGTTAAGAAGGACTAGCTTGGTTTGTTTCAAACTTTTGGGAAAATTACACTGACTTGTTGATTACTGTTCACTCAGAGTGACTCTACTGTGCACGAGGGCATGCTGTGCATCCTTGATCAGTCCTCGCTTTAGTGGCTGCCAATGTTGATAGTGAGAAGTTTTCTTTTTTTTTTGTCCCGAGATAAAACCATCTATTACAGCAGATGGAGTCAGTGCAGCCAGGGGAAGCTTCAGCCTCTGTTTAAACAAATTAGCCAAAGGCAAAACCTTAAATATTTTACTGCTGGCTGCACAGATGTGTTCAATGAATCATCCATATCAATGTTCCTGAGCCTGTCAGGCAGTTTGAACCAGATGGCTACAGTCAGGGCAGGAGAGTAAGAGCTGCAGTTGTTTGATGGTTTCACTGATGGAGATGCTAATAGCTTCATGCTAAAAGTATTTTTAGCCTTGGAATTTCTACAAATAACAGGCAAATGTGACACTGACAAAAGTGTATAAAGATGTGGACAAGACCAAAGATTGTGTAAACATATTTATCAATGAACAGGGTATTAATAAAAGTCATAAAATATGCTTGGCTCATCTGTTACAACAAATGAAAAAACTAAATATTGAATAGTTAAAAGTCAGACCAGTTACCAGCTTTATTGTACCAGGATACATAAAGATCTGGAGAACACAGGAACCAGGATATGTAAAGATCCGGAGAACATAGGAACCAGGATACATAGAGAACTGAAGAACATAGGAACCAGGATACATAGAAACTTGAAGAACATAGGAACCAAGATACATAGAAACTTGAAGAACATAGGAACCAGGATACATAGAAACTTGAAGAACATAGGAACCAGGATACATAGAAACTTGAAGAACATA
>JARVJO010000227.1:12230443-12268964 GCA_031762555.1 Cynodonichthys magdalenae | reverse complement strand
GTGGGTTTTCTCCGGGTACTCCGGTTTCCCCCACCCCTAAAAACATGTACAATAGGTTGCCTTCAGGCCCAGGCCTCTCTTGAAAAAGAGATCTGAGATCTCAACGGGACTTGCCTGGTAAAATAATGGTTAAGTAAAATAAATAAATAATTTTCTGTCTGCACAGACATCAGAATAACTGAGTCAGATGCAAGATTTCAGCTGAAACTATAAACAGACTTATTTCATGTAACTTGATTTTCTGCTAAAAAGAATTTTATTTTCTGAGAAACTGTGATGAAGAAAAGCGGAGCTGTAGTTGGTTTGTACAGGTTAGCCTTTTTGCTGTCTCAAACTCATAAGTATTAATACTATTTTAAAAACTTTAGTAGATTTTTGGCTCATCTTCCTTCAGGCAATTGCAGTGGTGGGTAGGTTTCTGCAAATCAGCTAATAGTGGAATAAATTTTTCGTTTAGCTTTTTCACAAACTTTAAAAACCGGACCAGTTTTTTGCAGCTAGTTTATGGTATTTCCAAGCTAACATCAAAATGTTTGGGATACAATCCCCAAGATTAGCTGCTTTATAGTTCTGACTCGGTTCTACCAACTGAAGTCACTTTTAGAACTCATCTTGCATGTAACCTCAACTTCATTTCATAGCTCAGTTTTTATTTTACGTTGTAAAACTTTGTTTTTGACCTTTTCTGGGACCCTCTCCTAACTCTGACTTCAAAAGCTTTTATTCTCTTAAATCTTGTTGTCCGTCTCTGCCTGGTAAGACTTTTTCACAGTAAATCTTTGAAGGAGACTGAAGGACAAAATTAATCTACAGCATCACTTGGCAGCTAAAGTGATGAGCAGCTCTGAAAGTGTCGCCAATAAAACAGAGGCTATTTTAATTTTCACCAATCCATAAGGTCTGTGCAAACATCACACAGGTTATTTTAAACATAAAAACTCAGAGCAACGAAATGCTTAAAACATGTTAATATTTGTCTCCTACTTCATTAGCATCTTTTTATTTTTTTACCCAAAGGCTTAAAATCAAACTAAATATCCTCTGTGCATTTTGAAAAGGATTTGGTCGTGATACAGGGTACACACGAGGCCATTCTGAACACAACGATGGCTCAAGGTGTCTGCTGCTGTTGTAACTATGGCAACCAGCTGAGCAGAAAATGGATGGAAATGTTCAGTAGATGTGTTGTGACCTTAAAAGGGGGGGCATTGTGTGTGGAAAAATAGAAGACAACCAGCATTTCACTTTTTTTTTTAAAGTCATTTCAATCAAAAAACAAACATTTAAATTAATATGTTAATATATATACTTAATTGACAGATTTAGGTGATATGGTGAACTCTTAAAGAAATGTCTTGTGAAATGTTTTTGTTGCAATTCAAAAAATAAAAATTGTGTTTTTAGTTTCCATTAATGGTGTTTTGGTTTGTGAACAGGGCAGCAGGTTTGTACATTACAGCTCAGCATCAAAGTTATTTCCCTCTTCACAACAGAGTGCATTATGGGTACTACTTTAATGTACGAGAAAAGAAGAAAAATATGAACAGGAACACAAAGTACCCAGCTATTCTGACAAGCAAACTGCACTCTCTTTGGTTATTTCAAAGTTTTAAGGAGGTATTTGTAGCTTATTTATCCAAATAAGAGTTTTCAGAAAATAAAGATAATGCTATTCTGATTTTATCATAATAGGGTCTGTGTATGCTACTGCAAAAAAAAAAAAAAAAAAAAGTGTATCAATAACTGGAAGTCGAAACAAGTTTGCAGAAAAGTTGAATCGCTCCTAAAAATCTTTATTAAAAGACTCCACTCAGTCAGCTCAAAACTTGTCAGCCAGGCCAGGCCTTTGAGTTTTGGACCTTGGGTCTTATCAGAATCCTAACAATAACAAACCCTTTCAGCAGCACTGCAGCAGCTGCTTGCTCAAGAGAATGAATCACCCTCCTAAAGTTACATGAACATAAACCTAACTTCCTGGTCACACCCCCTTGGCGTTACCTTTTTATATCCGACATTAGAATGTAAACAAGTTTTGTCATCCTATGGAAGAGGGCTACATTAATAGAAACATACTGACTCTGTTTAATGCATGTGACTTAAGTTCAATTAATGTTATTACACAAAATTTTCTTCTCTGCTATAAAACCAGTGATGAACACAGTTAAATAAACTGCTAGCTTCACTAACTGCCAACCTGCTATGTAAAAAAAAGAAAAAGAAAAAAGCTTTGCAAAAGCTAACTACTAAACAGGCAACAAAAGTTAGTGGAAGCTAATGATAACTGCTAACGCAACGTCTGTCATTTAAACACAGATGTGGTATACACCGAAACATCAGAATCTTGACTAAAAACTCAGAAAAAAGCATTTCTACGATCATCACATTTAACCACGAGTTGATGGGAAATTGCTAAAGATTCTACGCCTATACAAGGCAGTGTGCAGCACTGCATGAGTTGTTTTTGGTATTCGACTTAAAGTTAGCAGAACCTAACATGGTGGAAGCTATGAAGCTATTGGTCCGTTAATGGTTTCCAAAGTTAGCAAAAATGCTAATGCTCTAAACGAAAAGTTAACATTCCTGCTAGCTATTAGAGGAACTGTGCCCTCCACTTTTTAAAACTGACTAAAATAATAGATCTTTTCTTTAAAAGTATGTTTAGACCATTTTTACTTCACATAAAAGATGACAGTTTACAAGTAAAAAAGACAGGATTTTCACAGAGAAGGGCCACAAATTTACATAAATATACATTTAATTTGTTTTAATTAGGTTTATAGTAACCACATTTACTTTGTTACAGTACTTAGGTAGTTTTTTTGAGGATTTGTAATTTTACCAATTATTTTTTTTAAATAGCTACACTTACTTTTGTTTTGTTACATTTTAAAGCTAAAAATGATACTTTTACTTCTTCACTTTAAAACACTTAGTTACTCGTTACAAAATTAAATATGTTCAAACTCATCAAAGAAGATGTTTTTGCACTCTAAATAATGAAGTGTTGAATTTGCTCAAGAAAGTCATGTCAACTGGCTGCACTAAGCCTATTCAAGTAAACTGAGCAACCTGACTTAGTTAAACCAGTCTGGTTCAGTAAATTCAACAGTTTTAGTGTGTAAAAGTACTTTTACTTTCCCATTTTTTGTGAACAGTTTTATGACTTTTACTTAAGTAGTTTTCTCATCAGCAAAATTTATTTTTACCAAAGTCATGCAATTTTACTTTTACTTAATCATTTTTTCAAATAGAACAGTTTTTTTAGGACTGGTTGTTGCTCCAGATGTTTTCTTTCCAAATCTGATGTGTGGGATTACATACAGAGAATGAATTTTTACATAACCAGATTAAAGCTTGTTTATTTATTCTCCTCTCATTTATTTTTAAGAAACATCACCTGATTTGCTGTTATTTTACATTTTACAGGTTGATTTTAGACATTGTTACTGTTAAGCTGAAATAATGCTTTTTTTCTAATTTTGAAGAGTTGCTTGGTTGTTTTAACCATTTTAGTCTCATTAGATATTCTTCTCTGGAAGCATAAAGACACACATGAAAGTATTTTCCTTTTAAAGACAAAGTTGTCATCTTCAGTAAACCACGAGCTGTATTTGCTCAGTGTTTAGTCGTGTGCTGGTGTGAGTCAGTTTGAAAAACTCATCTTCAAAGACAAGATTGGAGGGGGTGAGTTATGGTTAAAGCATTTTTTTGGGGATGATAAAGGCTCTCTCAACAAAAGACAGACTTCTGGGAAGCGAATGAAACATCCGATGGAAGCAGATGCAGAGAACTTCCTGGGTGTTTAATAATTGATACGACTGAGAGGGAAAAACCTGCCTCTAGGTGAACTGAAACACATCCATCTCCTCCACATCAACACCAGCAGCTTATTTACACATTCAGGAGTTAATTTATTCTCCTGTCGGATCTGGTTCTCTTTACTAGAACATCTCAAACATCTGGGTGACCTCAGAGGAAAATGAACAAGCAATCAGAAGGGGAAATAAACCTGTGCTGCTTAACAATTTATGCATAAACTAATTTTTATTTTTTTTATCTTTGTTGTGGTGAAGCTGGACTGCAACATCATATTGTCTTATAAGAAAATTTATTTTTCAAGAGTTCTGTCATTTTATAGCACAAGCTGTTCACATTGTGACTCATTTACCTCTTTTTTGTGCACTGATTCATACTTCTTTTTGTTCTGCGCAGTTTCTTACTAAAAGAGGAGTTGTTTTGCTCACTGTGACGTTTGCTCTGTTCTGTCCAGAGTTCAAACCTCAGCTGTGCAGGAGCTGGCAGATTTATTTTATTTTTTCTGGTCCTGTGTGAGTTTTGTGCTCCAACATTCAAAGCATATTCGCATGAGTGAAACAGGAAAACAGAAAATGAACACTGGGATGAAGGTGTGCATGTAAATTTTCTCATTTTAATCTTTATTCTAGGGGCTCTTATCTTCATTTATCTCTTTTTTTGTAAAATATGTACAGTTTCTATGTTTAAAACAAGAATAGAAAATCTGTTTTTTATTCTTTTTGAGTCGCAGGCCTTTTTGGATTTATCCATAGCAGCAGGTTGTGATGCTCACTGAAACCATTTTCAGCAGGTTTTTGCTGATCCAGACCAAGTAGTTATTTGGCAGAGGTCCATCAGCCAAAGTCTGGGTGGTGTTGCTGCAGAGGCACAATCTCAGAGTGATTGACATTTATTCTCCTGTGGAGGTGTCTTCTGCACAAACTGACTGATGAGTGAGTTATTAGAAATAAAAATGACAATATAGATGTCTTTAAAATGCAGGAAAGAGAAAAAACACTTGATTCACTGAAGAAGTGATGGGCACAGTTTTGCTAATCAGCTAACAGCTTATTGTAGAGCTAACTTTCAGTTTAGCAGATTTTTGCTAACTACAGATATATTCATATTCAAACAGCAGAATGTGTCTCTATGCTCTAGTATCACCAAAGTGTAATAAAACAAGTATAATAGTATTAATAAAGTACTAAAACTGTGGGGTAAACTAGTGAGTGCTGTTTGTGAATGTGAACATGTCAATACTAACATAAGCCTAGGTGATTATGTAGACATAATGTAATTACAATCCCTCCAAAAACATTTGATTAAAACATACTGAAACATTTTAAACAGTTTAAATTTTTAAGTGCTAGTTTTACAAAATAATTTTTATATCTATACAATTTTACAAATCCTAAATAAGGGGAATTCAAATGAGCACAAAGCAAAGATATAACTGGTGAGGCCACCAAATTTTGAGGGGTTGAGTGAAGGGCATTACCCCTCCTGGCCACCCTCACTTGTTCCGCCCCTGGTGATTGACAGGCGCTGTTCTCCAGAGGAATGATGAGCTGGAGCCCCAGCACTGTGCCTATCTCTGTTGGTTACGACTGAGAAACGGGGAATTACTGTATGTGGCTGCAGCGTGGACAGGACTTTTCAAATTCGTGTCTGCTGACTTATTATTCTGTAGAGTTGAAGTCCACTCCACTGTTGCACAGAGGCAATACGTGGCAGAAATATATTGACATTGTGCACAATATGGAAGGAAATTTGCGACAAATGATGCATGTTTTATAGAGCATTCAGATAAATCTCGTCCTGACCTTTAGTCTTCACATTTAAGGCCTGACTGCAGCTTTGATCCATCTGTACTGTAATATGAACACAGACAAGGAAACAGCAGGGCTTTGAATTCAATCTTCTGTGGTAGTTAATATAAAAAGTAGCTAAATTAAATGATATTTGAATGAAATGCTGCTGAAAACTTAACAAATGACTGAAATACAACTTTCCTGGAAATGTGTCGGATCAGAGTTGCAGTTGAGTTCAGTAGCTTTAAAGTACTGAACCACTTATCAAATCACTGCTCTGCAATTTGCGCTGCTCCCGTTTTTTCCCAGAACTGCAGCATAATTGATGTTCCCCCAGATCAATACAGAATAATTACACCGTTTCCTATTTGCCAAACACAGTGTTTGAGAGAAGTCAAACCCAAACAACGCATAATTACTGCTCTTTAAATTACTGAACCGCTGATGTTAATACAAAGGATTAGTGTTTGTTACTGAGTTAAAAATTATTTATCCTTTCGCTGAAACTCCACAGAAAGGGGGACGTTGCAAACAAACCTTTTTCCTTGTCCTGAAAATGATTCCTTATTTTAGTTAAATGTAAAAATGGTAATATGATTGTTTGTGGTTCTGATCCAGAGAAAGCTGCTTGGAGCCAGAATGTCCACAGTTTTGAAAAGATGGGATGGTTTGTCTGTTATTGATTTAGACACTAAATAATATAATATATAAATGATGCAATTTTCTTAGAGATCCAGATTGTCTGAACCAAGTGAAACTTTGTCCAAATACATTTTTCCAGTTGTAATTTCTTGAATCTCTAGTTTAAATCTGAAACAACTCCTGACATTTATTGATGAATCAGCTGACTTGTTTTTTTTTCCAAGTCTTCATATGAGCAATTTACATAAGATGTTTAGGAGTAAAAAAATTCAATTACCCCAAGTTCTGCCTTTAATCTGAACATTCTTACATCATAATTTGGAGAAGTATAAACAGAGTCAGAATTCTGACATTAAAGTCTGAACTCAGGAAACAATATATTTTTGTCCTGCTGCCCTAATCCTCTTCTGTTGCAACCTGCAGTTTATCTTATTTGTTTCAGCATATTTTCTCCCCTAAACTACTTTCAACCACATTTTTTGTTACACGTCTGTCTTCATCTGCATTTTAAGGTCAAATCTGAAGCAAAACGTTTAAAAAGAAATCTAATAAAATCTATCAAATTTGAGTCCTGACTTTGCGCAGCTTCACATCTGTTTGTTAAAACAGGCGATGAAACATCAAATATTTTGTCCAAAAAGGCTAAGGTGGACCTACAGCTCACAGAGCAGCTTTGATTTTTCAGCTCACAGAGTAATAAAAAGAGGCTTTAAGACAGCTCAGACATGTTTGTCAGTATGTTTTTGTTTGAGAACTTGAACATTTCAAACTGTTCTCCTTCAAACCCTTTTATTTTATCTGGAGCTGCGTCGCCTACATGAATGTGATCTCTGAGCTCAGTCCAAACACCATGGAGGTGACGCAACAGACAGAAAACAAACATAAAAGAAACACTTTTAGGTTATTTAATAACATAATTCATGTCATTATTGTGTCATCGGTGGATTTTCTACGTGTTTGAATCAAACAAAGTGTTAAAAAAACTGAATTTCAACCAAATCAGGGGCACCTGAGTCTTTTTATCACCACAGCCTCGCCAATTTTGTAGCAACAAACTGTTTTTAAATCTCTTCAGTTCACTTTTAGTTTTTTTTTCTTTGATTTAAAATTTAGTTTTCTGAAAACAAATCTTTTTTTATTTGGCCAGTGGGTGGCAGTACAGATAAAATCACTTACATCTGGGCATTATGAAATAATTTTATTACAGATTTCATTTGCAATTTCATTCTATTCAAAGCAAAAAAAAAAAAGAGAAAATAACTGTATATGTGTGGCTTTGACGAAATTAAACTTTTCCCTTAAGGAAAAAAAAAAATAAACAAACATGTAAACAAAGCAAAACCAGCATTAGATAAATAGGAACATAAATGATGCTTTGGTAAAGCAATTAAAAATGATTATTATGTAAAATCTGAAGGTCATTAACGAAGTGTTCCCTGAAAGTTGATCTTCACTGGTTTAAAGGGTTTTAAATGTTCTTCTTGAGGCCTGGAGGACACCCTGCAGACGCTTCACTTCTTCTTTGGATGCTGTTAAAGACGAGGAGGAAAAATAAACATGAGATCAATACTCAAAAACTAAATCTGAGTTACATTTAACGACCTGTGGAGCAACAGAATTAATCTTTTTTTTGATCAGCTATTGGACAGCTTCAGACGACTCCCCTGAACACTTGATTTGTTGTAATTAAAAGTTTTACCCATCAGAAGATTTTTCCTGGAAGCACAGAGACTCTTTACAGAGATTTGTCTCCATTTAATTTGCATTTACTGCAGCCGAGCAGCAGAGAGGACAGAAACGAGATCTGAATGCTGAGGAGGCTGCATAAAAGGAGTTTTGGGGGATTTAAATTCCTTCTAAATGTTAACAAGCTGCTAACAAGTGGTGCAAAATACAAACCAGCCGGTAAAATATTCTTGATGAGCTGTAGGGCTCAAGTTTTGTCTGATTTTTTTTTTCAGACCTATAAGGCTCAAATAAAAATCTGAGTGCGGCTGTATGTAAAAAAACACACAGAAAAGCTTGAAACAGAGAAGTGGATTCTGGATGATGACTCATCTTATTAGAATTTCTTCACAGCAGAAACGAAAAGATGAAAAATTCAAATCGTTCATCCCGATGTAGAGTTTGCTGAAGATGAGAGTGTTTGTTTGGCTTCACAAAGAACGTTTAATTACATTAAAAGGCTTCATATGAGCAGTTTTTTTCTTCTGCAGCAGATACAAGATGTCATAAATTTGCTTATTCAGCAGGGGGGTCTGCAACCCCTCCTAGACTGGCTCTGTGCAAACGTTCATGATATTCTTCATCCTGACTCGTCATCTTCTTCACCGAGCCGTTTCTGTGCTTAAAAATGACTCTTAAAGGCAAAAAGCAAAAAGACTGCTGATTGGAATCGATTCAGAGGATATCAAATGTTTTAACACAGATTATTTAAATAAAACTAAAGATTAAAATCTGACCTGACTTAAGGTAAAATTCTGATATAATCTAGGAGAGAATTTCCACTCTGTTTAATATTTAGAGTCTCACATGTGGATTCTCTTACGAGCTTTCAAACACTGAACCTCAGGATGTGAAACAGACTCTGATACGTCACATACCAGCAGGTTTTGGAAAGGTTTTTTGGTAGGTGCCTTTTGATTTCTTTTTTTTTTTTTTTTAACTCTAGTATTAAAAGTATTCTGTGTTACTAATGTCTGGAATCTGATTTACAGTCCAGGTGAAGTTAATCTGAAATCAGAGGGAAAAATGTTAAAATAAAGTTGTATGTTATTAGATGACACTTCAGCTTTAGATGTTTTAGTCTACGTGTCAAACTCAGGACCTGTGAAGCCAAATGTAGCCTGCCATGGCATTTTATGTGGCCCACATATTAATGTCTTAAAATAAGAGTACGCTGCTTTACAGTCAGCATTGACCATAAACAACATATCCCAAAATGCATGTTGATTATTTAACCCATGAAATGACGGCATTCCACCACTAGGTGGAGTTACACAGGGTTCAAAATTAGCTGGCAAAATTTGTTGTCTAAAATATGCGTTTAGCATTTAGCAGCATTTTTGCCAATTGTACTGGGAGGTGGGAATTTTCCACTTAAAAGCCGTAAATTTAAACTGGAATGACCCTTTAGTGGGAATTTTCTGTGTGAAAGTGGGACAGTTCAGAATTCAAGATGGCAGCTACTCAACAGTGAGTAAAACTCTTACTTTTAATGGTATTTCTGTATTATTTAGTTCACATTTAGTCAGTGTACACATAGTACTTTTCAGTTTTTATCAAAGCACATTGAAATGCTGTTTCTATGCATGAAAGACCACGTAGAGTTCAGTTATAGTTCGTCAGCGGTGCTCAGCCGTAGCAATGAGATGAGAGACTGTTTAGCCGAAGTTAAACATAAAACATGAATATGTTTTACAACTGGCCCTTTTAGGGCCACTATAAAAAAAAAAAAAAAAAAAAAAGAGTTTGACTCCCCGGCTTTTATTGGTCACTTTTATTGGTGTGTGTCCACCACATAAATCTAACAGGCAGTTTACAAAAAGTCTGATACTCACAGCAGCATTCAGTGCCTGGTCCAAGTCTTCAATGATATCAGCCTCGTCCTCCAGTCCAACCGAGAGACGGATCAAAGTGTCACTGATCCCCAGAGTAGCCCTCTCGTTTTCTGGCACTGAGGCGTGGGTCATAATGGCTCTGGATAAAAATAAAAGACGTGTGTATGTTTGAAAAACATCACAAGGCCTGGAAGGTGAGTCTGAGAGCAAATTATGTTTTGACCTCTGCTGCCCTCTTGTGGCGAGTCCAAGTTATAGCACAAAAACTGTCTAAAACTTTAATGGGAATAATAAATGCTTTAGATATACTTACGGATGTTCAGCTAAACTTTCATAACCGCCAAGACTTTCTGCTATAGCAAACATCTAAAACGAGACAAAGAGCAAGTAAAATATGATGAAATAATGGGGAAAAAAACACACATGGAGCTGATTTATTAGTTTTTCTTTCATGTGATATCTTTAATTTTGGGTATCCAGTCCAGTTAATTACCAGATTTTTTTAAAAAAGCCTCAGATTTCAGTAAAAGTAATGAATAAAATTACTCAGACAAATAAAATAAATTACTTTAAGGCTGCTGAGGAAGATGGTGGCGTGCTCCAGTTTCCCCTTGATGTAGAAGGTGATCATCCCTGGACAGCCGGTGCATTGTCTCTTCATTAACTCGTACTGAGGGTGGGAGGGCAGGCCTACATGGACAGGAGAAATATGACACATAAAACTAAACCGACAGCTGCAGGTGATCATTAGACAACAAGAGAGAGACGGCACTTATATAAGGGATTAGGGACTGTTACAACTGTAACACACCTTGCTTGTAGAGTGATTTTTGCTGAAAACCAATGTTGAAGAGGATAAAACAGGACATTTACAATCTAACAGGACACATCTTAAACCAGTGCAGCACCGACAACAACCAAAACACAAATCTATGAAGTAACACGATCATAAAGGCTCGTTTTAATTGATATGTGAGAGCCAGCAGCTGTGAATAATTATCAAACTTATAACAGGCTGTAAGGCGAGAAAGGTCAAAGTCATGCTGTTTCCTGACCTCAACATCAGAGTGAATTTAAGCGATGAGTGCTGATTATTCAATTGCACGGTTAAAGGTTAACAGGATTATACGTGAGAAGATAAAAAGGTCTTTTGTTTCAACAAGGCAGCTCTTTAATGCAGCGCAGCGATGATAAGAGAGCAACAATAACGTGAGTTTACCCGGGAAGAGGACGCGCTCCACTCGAGGATCTGCCTCTAGGAACTTAGCTGCAGCCATGGCGTTCTTAAAGTGCTGCTCCATGCGCAAATGTAGCGTCTTCAGGCCACGGTTACACAGGTAGCAATCAAAGGGAGAGGGTACACTTCCGAGGGCTGAAGAGAAAAATAAATAAAAAGGTTACGATCAACAGTATCCTAAACAATCCCCTTCAACTGAAAAGGTTTATTTTGGTTAAAGGCATCTCCAACTACTTCACATGTTGGCCTTAATTACATCATTTCTCTACTCTACTAAAAGTTGTTATCTGTGACACGTGAAAATATCTAATTACTTAAATTGTATACATTTTTCTCTTAACCACATTGCCTTTTTATTACTGAAGCAATGCATTCTGGGGATGATAATAGGTTACAGTTTAGACTAAAACACAAAAAGTCTAGGCTAAAAAGCTATAATGTGTGACCAAGTTATGAATCATATTAGTTTATACGTTATGCACAATAAATGGGTTGAAAAATGGGTTTGCAGTAACATGATGTTTAGTATTGGTTCTGAAACTAACACCATATTTATTAGGTCAAGAGCTAATGTATTTTAAATATTAGCTAAGCTAATGCCTTATTTTTAAGCTCAGGAGCTAACGTCATATACTATGGATATTAGCTCAGGAGCTAACACCTTATTCATATTACTAATATATGGTGTTAGCTCCAGAGCTAATATTTTTAGCTCTGGAGCAAACTTCATATTCTGTAATATGTATATTAGCTCAGGAGCTAACGTGAAAGCTAAATGTTTAAAGCTAGGTTCTCCTTCCATGAAGCAGCTTTGTTGTCCTCCAACATTTTCAGTAGCAGCTGAAACATTTCTACATTACCCTCTCTGTCAACACGCTCTGGTTTAATTTTTAAGGGATGATCATCACATATTGTCCACAATTAATGTTCAAGCTGGACAGAGCTCGTAACAGTACCAGAAAGTGTCATCATTTACCCAGAATGCTTTCCAGCGTAAATAACATGGCATTGTCTGTGTGTGACAATACATATTTTTGAATATATAAAAACTAAACAGCCTACAATATTTTCAGTCTTGTTACAGTTGTAGTAAATATGTTGTCCAACGTCACAACCCTTTAAGAGCTTTGGCCTGTGGAGCAAGTATTGCTGGTTTACTGGGTGAATGTAGAACAGTTGAGAAATAAAAAAACAAAAGGACATGTAGGTTGAGCATTACAGAAACATTTAAACTGGTGTCAGCAAACATCTGAATCACTTTTACTCACAATTTTGCAGAAACCTTAGTCGCTCGTGCAGATCATCCTTGTTTAGTGAGACCATACCCATCACTACATCACTGTGACCTACCAAAATAAAACAAATCACAAGCAGCTGCTTTGGGTGAAACAGAAAGCCAAGATCTTGTTTTTCGTAAAAGTCTGACAGATGCAATATTACAAGGAAGTCTTCATGTTAAAGTAAACAATGGTTTTAAAATACAGGTATAAATGAACCTACCGTTCATATATTTGGTGGCTGAATACATGCAGATATCAGCTCCCAGAGTCAAGGGCCGCTGGAGGGGGGGTGCAGGAGACAAACACACAAGTTAATCAGTGAACTCGTCCTAAACACACCAACTGAAACATGAGCACAGGAAATAATTCAAACCCAACACTTCACCTGGAAATAAGCTGACATGAAGGTGTTGTCCACCACCACCACTATGTCTTTGTTGTGCTCGTGCACCAAGTCAGAACAGGTCTTGATGTCCACCACCTTCATCATGGGGTTGGTTGGGCTTTCCATCCACACCAACTATAACAGAGAAACAGGAAGTTGTGTCATCACAGTAGCACATGGAGAAAGAGGAATGAGTCAGACACATTCCAGCTTAGCTGCAGTTGTTTAGAACGTGTTACACAAAGTGCTGACTCATGCTTAGAGATTGTTCCTATCATATCTTTCCTTGACCTACCTTAGTGTTTGGCTTCAGAGCAGCCTTGAGCAGCTCTGGTTTGGTGAAGTCAGTTAAAGTTACGTCCAAACCAACTTCAGCTGCGACTCTTTGGAAGTAGCGGTTTGTGCCTTTAAAAACAAAAAAACATCTGATCTGTTTATTATGTTTGTAGGATTTCAAAACAAAAACCCTCCCTCAGCTGGGGAGTCTCACCTCCGTACACATCGTCCATGCAGATGATTCCTTCGCCTCCCTTGAGCAGGTGAGTGACGGTCACTGTGGCGGCGAGCCCCGAGGCGAACGCTAGAGCTGAAAAAAAAAAGAGGAGAAAGTTTAAAACAAAAAAGTTAATAATTTTTTGAAGATAAGTAAAAACGTTTTGAGCTCAGATGTGGTTCACTCACAGTACTTTGCTCCATCCAGTGCTGCTACGGCCTTCTCAAGACAGTTTCTGGTTGGATTACCACTCCGACTGTATTCAAAACCCTAAAAAAAATAGAAATAAAGTTAATTTTGTTGAGCGTTGTGTGTGAAAATTGCATGAAGCCAAGTCTGAAGTTGTGTTGTCTGCTCCAAAGTACAGATGCCTGTTGTTACATCATTAATCAGAGTTGCACATTTTTTTTGAAACAGTGCCATATTAAAGAACAGTGTTTGAATTCCTCTATGTGGGCCAGATCTGGCAATGATGGCACGCCACAACTGGTCCAGATGTGGTGCTGGTCCATGCATTTATCACCTCTGGCAAACCACAACTGAGCCACCAAAGGTATATTATTCTTTGCAGTATGTGGACCAAGTGTTTGTGTGTTTAGTTCATTATTTGGGCCAGATCTAGTCCAAACAAACTTTGCTATGTGGCATGGATGTTGCTTTAGTGAGAAAAGCCACCTGAAACAACATACTTATCTATAACATACAAAACCTGCATCCCTCCAACTTTAAAAGTGTTTGGTTTATACAAATCATTTACCAGGTCACAGAAAAACAGCCTTTGGGAAAAAAATTTAATAAAACACTGATCTTACTTCATTGAAAGTAGGATAAGGTTAAAGAGAAATGAGGTAAAATGCAATCCAGTTTGGCAAGTCAGTAGGGGTGGTTACCTCTTCAACTTCTATTAAACTGAGAGAGTAGTTTTGTTGCAACGTGAAAAACATTGTGAGCAATTTCCTTTTTCTGTGTTTGGGTGCATTGTCCCAACTTGTACCCTGTTACCCTGTTTCTGTATAATCATTAACAGAAACTCTTTCGGGGAAAATCATTAGGTGTTACAAATAATGTCATTTTTACAGTAAAAGAAGTTAAAATCTAAATAAACCTAATGCTATCTAGGTAATACATCAATTTCTTTATTAGCTTGACCTACATTGTAAAAATGCAGTTTAACTACAGTAATACTGCTGAATGTGAGGTTTTTTTTTTTATAAATTATAACATATTTTAGTTATTTTATAGCTAATTTATTAAGAGGCGTTTCCATCCAGTACCTCCTCCCTCCTCAGCTCTAACTAACCGAATCCTATCAGGCTACTTACGGCGTGGATTCCCGGTGAGTGCTGCTTGAAGGTAGTGGACAGGGATATCGGCGGAACCACAGCCATGGACGACCACTGCTCCGGCTCCTGGCCGACGTGTATCGCATCCGTGGCGAAGGATTTGAAAGCCGTGCGGAAGCCGGCAAACACCCCGCTGGGCTCGTCTCGTTCGTTCGTTGGTTCCATGGTTTCACTCACGCCTCTCCAGTCCAAAGCCGGACCTGTGTGCTCAGGTCGAGTGCGCATTACCGCTTTTTGGTAAAGGGGGAAATGATGGGGAGAGCTCGTCCCTCTCAGCCAATCAGCACTCACCGACAAGCGGATGGCTGCTGTGATTGGCTGATGAATGGGGGCGTCCGGTTTACGAAACGACAGCACGTTGTGAGTTCCTCCTATGTCCTGCTGCATCTGATGCAACGACTCTTGTTTCATACACAAAGGTGGCTCAGATCGAGTTTATTTTTGTAATACCAAGAAATTGGTTCAGACCCATGAGTCAAAAGTAAATTTTACCTAAAATCGATTTAGACTATTTAATTTTTAAAGTAAAGAAGCCGTCACGTTGTAAAAACAAACCGAAGAACATTAAAATTAAGCAGAAAAAAATCTTAATTTAGCAGCTGCCTTAAGAAGAAACTGGGTGTATATTGTTCGTGCCTTATTGCTGGCAGTGACTGTATTTCCCTTATTGAACTACAGGGGGTGGAAGTACTCTGTAATAACTACATATATTGTGAAATCCGCACCGAATATATATGGTTTTGAGTAGTGATCATTATTCCCATTTATTCACATTTTTGTGTATTAATGACAAAATTGAGAGGATCACAGCTTTGAAACAGAAAAGAAGATTTTAGAACAAAACTTAAAATAGAGTCACTGATCGTGTGTTTCTATTTCTCAGTATGCAAGTTTCAACATGTTGACCTTATTGTTGTTTTAAAACTTAAAAAAAATTATCTTGTATTTTTCCTCAGTCATTATGTATCTTTAAAATGACCACCTGGTTGTGACTAAAAGCTAGATGGAAAATTACTGAGTGAAAAAAGGAGGCTGATGAGGGCAAGCAATACATCAAACATCACAAATAATAATAAAAAAAACAATACAGAAACTAAACTTATTAACACTTTTAAAAAGTAACAAACCACAAAAACAAGAAAACAAAACTCTGAAAAAACACAGACTGTGAAATTTTTGTGTATTTGCTATGCATACAGAGTTAAGTAACACCTTAGAATATTTTAAGGGAAAAAAACTTGAATCAGTATGCATTCAAATAGAATACTTTCTGTATGTAAATTGAAATGTTTCCCATAACATATTTACATCAATAGAGCCATCAGGTAGAGGGAGATTTTGATAAACAAATAGATGGGCACAGAGAGGCTTTGCAAGACAACATTTTGCAACAAAACACTGTAGTGCATTTGAAAAGGCTGCAAGGTGATACCTGATACTATCTCAGGATAATCAGAAAGGGTGTTTACCAACATTTTGGCATTTTGTCAAACATATAAAAGAGTTACTTTAATGTATATTTCAAGTTTTTGTGTTTGGTGTGTATTTTTGTTTTTAAATTTACTGTTTTTGTTTTTTGATTTATTGTTATTTGATTTATTTATCATGTAACTGCTGCTGATACATCCAAATTTCCCCACTGATGGACAAAAAAGGTTATTCTATTCTATTCTATTCTATTCTATTCTATTCTATTCTATTCACACACACACACACATCAAAAAGTTTACTTCATTAACTAAATAAATATGTTCCTCCAAAACTGTTTATTGGGATGTTCATTTAGGTATCTGTACATATGTTCCAGTATTACTCTAATTTTTGACATGAAGATTAGCAGCTAAGCTAACCCCATGGCTAACCCGGCTGACCGTTTGTAACCTCTCCTCAACTCTCGCGATACTACGAGGCGGAAGCCATCCAGCAAGCCTGCCTGTAGTGTAGATAGAGCGATAGTTTAGGACAGCGGGAGGGGGAACAGTTTCTTTTGACAAAAAAAAACGGTAAGCAGAAACTCCTGCTTGTTTGTCTTCGAACCAAAACGGAGGTTTTACGTTCCGGTAGATATTTATTTTTTAATCTAAATGTTGTGTAATTTCCAGCACTTGCGTAAAGTCCTCCTCCAGCTGGCGAATCGCATCAGTTCGCCCGGAGGGTCATCGTCTGCAGCGGCGACACCCGCCTCGGTGCCGTCAGCCTCGATCGTTTAGAAAATGACCGGAGAGAAGATCCGCTCTCTGCGCAAGGACCAGAGGCCGAGCAAGGACGAGGACTTACTGGAGCCGGACGAAGAAGCCGCCACCGGGACGTTCGCCGCCTCCAACAAGGCGAACAACAAGAGCAGGGCGAGTAAAATCTTCAGCAACCACAAGTTAATCAAGTCGCCATCCACGCAACAACAACAGCAGCAGCAGAACCAACAATCGCAGTTTAATGCTAACACAAACACACTGTCAACATCGGAAGTTATCGATGACAACAACAAAAACCCCATCATCCAAACTGAGCTGGACTTCCCGGTGCATGAGTGTGTGTTCAGAGGAGATGTCCGGCGCCTGTCTTCACTCATCCGGACACAGAACATCGCCCAGAAAGACATCCACGGTGAGTTCAGCAGCTGTTCCTCACACCAGTCCTGAGGGCAGGATCCATATCAAATCAGTTACAGTAGGATCTGCCAATTTCAAGCTCCAGTGAAGCTTAGTTTTAGCTAATAAGGCCACCAGTCTCTATCAGCAGAGTGAAAGTAGGCGAGGCTGTACCCTGACAGGCCTGGCTGGTTAACTGATGTCTAAATGGAGTTTTATTTAACTAAAAACGCCTTAAATCCAGTTACTTCAAGCCAAAATAGCAGGAAATCATCAGCTTATTAGTCACCAATGCATTCTGAGATTAGTCATATTTAATACAACAGAAGATAAGTTATCACCCTGCTGTTATAATAAGGCACACCATATAAAACTCAGCTCATCTGCAGGGCAAAGTCTGCTAAGATAACATCACAGTTTCCAAATAAAACCCCTCCTGGACCGCCAAAACAACAAGATGGTCTGGTTCCGGCTCTGATGTCGGTATAAAAGCTGGTTTTCTGTCAACACTGGAATGTGACAGTGTAGTTCAACCTGTTGTAGGTTGTTCTGGTTCAGTTGCTTTTTGGGTGTTATTAAAATCCACCATAGTAGTTAGAAGCTAAAGAGCTTAAATTGTCATAAGGTGTCACCAAAATACAAATAGAATAAATGTTACAAAAGATATCAAAATATGAATAAAATACATTAAACTAAATGTTAACTAAGATAAATGGTTATTGTGGTTAAAATTCTGATATCCATTATTATGAGGAGCTACTAGTGATGTTTAACTTTTAGTAAATTACCTTAATATTTTGAAATTTAGCTTAAAATACGTTTTTTTTAATCAATTGTCAATTTTTGTCAATATTTAATGAAAAATGTTATTTAACCAATTATTCTTAAATAAATGCAAATGCACTTTTCCACATTTTATGTAGCCTTTAGAACATAATGGATTAAAAAAAAACACATTTAGAAGGAGAGATATCATTAGCATTCATTTCTTATCTCCATTAACAACTTTTTCCATTTAAAATATCCCAGAGATACATTTGATCACAATCCAGCAAGTATGGCGAAAAAAAGAAAACTCAATAAAAATCCATTTATTTGACTTTAAAACACAAAAAGAATACAGAAAAAGTCAATTCTCAGTTGCTCTTTCCACCCCAAAATCAAAGATTACTGAAAAATTCAAACTTAATTATCTTGGCTTGAACGTTGGCCAGCTGTCATGAGAAGAATGTGACAAAAAAAAGCCATATTACAATTTCATATTTAAAACATTATCTTTTAAACCGGATAAAATGCTAACCAGATTTGAGTTTGACACGTGTGTGTGTGTTACATTATTACTTGTAATAACATTTATTTTGCAGAGTATTTCTGTTTAAATTAACTTTTAAAAACTTGTTTGTTGCACGTTTAAAACTGAGCAGGTATGAGTAAAAATTATTTATTGAATAGAGGTGACCTTTGAACTGGAGGAATCCCTTCTTTCTGTGAGGGGAAGTTTCTGCTGGAAAAGCCTGAAACCTTTTTATTATAAGACACACAACTTGAGCTGAGCATATTTCTTGCCATGCAGCTTTTATACAGCCTGTTAAATTGAGATTATATTGTCACGGTAGGAGAATCCACAATTTATTAGCATATGATTTGGATTTTAGTGAATTCTAATTCACCCTGACTGTGACAGATCGCTCGTCTCAGTTTATCTCTGCTGTTTTTTGCCAAACGTAACGTCCAGTTTCCTCTCTTCTTCAGGAAACACACCGCTGCACCTCGCCGTCATGATGGGACACAAAGGTGAGCAGGGTTTAAATGTCACGTCTGTGTTCGTCTGTCTGTGTTGCTGTGTAAATGACTGTCTGAACACCTTCATGACTCATGTTTCTGTGTCGTGTCGGTTGATTTGTCTGTCTCTGAGCCACCAGACATTTTTGTCACAGATCACTACACAAATCTCAAAAGCGTGTTTGTTTTTTCTGCCTTGTGTTCATGTTTTTATTCTAATAAGATACAGCATTTATTAAGTAATTCTTCATCTGTTCGAATGAGCAAAATTAGGATCTTCTTAGCATCTAAAATGTCCTGCTGTGACAGATGTTCCACAGCTGGTTCAGAAATAATAAAATGAAGCTGTCTTTGAAGGCAATTAGTCCAGATAATAGGGAGAATTTTTTGTTCCATACATTTTTTGGCAAGTATCCTGTCCTGCAATCTTTGTGTTATTTCAACAATTTATATATCGAAACGTTCAAGCTATTTCAGGACATTCTGGCTATCACTTTTGGTACTTCTCCGTTTTATACTTTTGGAGATATTTAGCTTCTTCTGCCATTTTTTTCTCATCAAAAATGAATAGAGCTGTTTTCAACATCCTTCAAAGTGTTTATAAATCCTTACTGCACTTTTTAAATTCTATGTTTCTGCTTTAACTCCTTTGTGCTAATTTCAGCTTCTATTTCTGCTATTCTGGAAATTTAAACCTCTTGTGCTTATTTCAGCTTTCTGCTAATTTCAGCTGTTTTTTGTGATTTTAGCTAATTTGAGCATTTTTCAGCTAAATACACCTTTTGTGATAACTTCAGCTTCTTACTGCTCAATTCAGCAATCAGCAGACGTGCTCTTTCTGTTTCTTTGTGCTAATTTCAGCTCTTTCAGCTACTCGTTTTATAGCTTTATTTAGTTTCAGCTTTTTAGCTGTTCACCAAAAATCAAAGCAACTGCATTTTTACAGAAAATGCAATTAATCTAGTTGTCAGATAATATTTGCCATGCCTGTTAAAAAGAGTTTTCTGACTGTACTTGTGATAAAGAACAAAAGTCTTCATTGAAGTCTAATTTGAATGGGAAAAATCAAAGCTCTAATAACTTATGTTGACAACCTTAATGTTGAATATGTCATGATTTATAAAGCCTTTGTAGAAATCTTTGAATTTTGTTTCTTTGCAATGGACTGAAAATCTAATACATTAAAGCAATGTTTTATTTGTGATTCAGTTCTTGCTCATGTTTAATTTCTCAGATTTCGTAATGAGCTTCTGAAAAATTCCTTCATCCAATTTTTTTGCTGCAGGCGTCTGATGCAGGTTTCAGACATGTACAGTTACTCGTTACCCCGTGTTTTCAGTGTCAGTCGCCCGAGCTTTGATTGATTTCACATTCAGCGAGGTCGATTCCTGTCCCCGGCATCAGGGGCCCTGCCACTACTTATTGGTAGCTCAACCAGCCAAGTGACAAAGTGTTGTGGCGGAGAGGATGCTACGGGATTGATTCAGCTAATGAGGATGCCTCCCTCCTGCTGGAGCGGCCCCTGTCCTCCAGGGATGCTCAGGCGAGACGGGCTTAAAGCGATGAGATCACAGTTTGGGTGTGGCTGCCCTGCTGGGATGCAGAGAACAGGGCCGTCTTTGTGCGTAGGTTTTATTATTTACTGGATGGTTACGCACACGAGCAGTTTAAAAAAAAAAAAACAGGAATGCAACAGTGCACAAAGCAGAACAGATGGCTGGCGTCCTGTCTGAGGTGTTATTGAATGAAAGCTGCCTCCTGCAACGCTGCGCTGCTGTTTGATCGTGCAGCTCAGAGTGTGACTGATGGTGGAAAAAGCCCTTTTTAAAAATCTATTCAGACTTGACCAGAAGTGGTGGTAATGATGTTTTTACAGCCTGCAGCTCCATCTGAAGTCAAAGCACACATTAGATTTGTTCATCCCATTCACTTATTCCTTCAATTCAGGACATGGATACAAAAACTGTACATGCAATCCATCCAAAATCCCACAGAAATACTTAGCTTTTAGTGATTAAATTGAAAGGATTATGATTTAAAAGCTGAATGCATGCTTATGTTTTTCTAGTTGATTAACATTTAGAAAGATCTTATTGTTTATGAAGTTTAAGAGCACACAAGATCCATAACTGGATGACTGCTGCAGCTGTTGGTACAAAAAGTAATGTAATAAAAAATCCCTTTGTTGACACTGTCATTATGACTTGAAATATCAGCCCATCATGATCCAGATGAGGTACTTAAACTGCCCTCATCCCAGACCAGAAGCTGCTATTCGTTTAGCTCAGGACATACGGCCTGGCTGCTCTTTTCCGCGGTGTTGTCCATCTGCTAAATGTTGTTGTTGTTACACAACCGTCAGATTTAGCAGAGCGACGTAGAGGTCAGAGGCCTAAGGGAACGCGAGGCTCGCCTTCGTTCATTCGCCTTCCTTTTCTCGACATCAGGCTCTGTAATCAGCTGTTCCATCCTCGGGGGGCTGCTGTTAGAGAGGCTTTCTGACCTTGGGATGTTTGTGCTGCAGTTTAATTAATTAAAACATGCAATATATGTGAGCTAAAGTAGACTAAGGAGAGGGTTTTAAACTGTGTCAAGCAGAGCGGGGAAAATTTTACATTTCACTTTCCCTGCCATGCTGCTTACTTGCAGTGATTTTGCTTATAAATTATTTTATAAAGAATGCTGCGTAATTACTTTGGTGGCTGTTCCAACATGCCTTCTTCATTTTTCTGTAAATACAATCTTTGGATAGCCTTGCTGCTCTCTTGTTTTGTTTTAGTTTAATCAGGAACTCTTCAAACATGTTTCCCTCTCTTTCATTAAGAATGCATGAGACCCTGTCCACTTTCTCATTAATAAATGATGTTGAAAATGTAGCTGTTGATGTGAGATTGTGAAATCATGTTTCATTCAAATGTTGAACGTTCTGGTTTCAGGGTTGCTTTTACTACATGTAGCTGTTTTCTGCATTTACAGTGTCTATAAAAAGTATTCACCATTTTATGCTTTTATTGCTGTCATAAATCAGTCGTGATCAATATAAATGTGATTTCTTAATATTTATTCAATTTGCGTTTCTATCTAAAAATCTGGTTTCACTTGGCATCAAAGAATGTTTTTTAGAAAATGACTTTGTAAAGAAATATATATAAAAAAATAAATTTATATTGACTGACTTTATAAATACAATAAAAAACATAAAACAAAATTTTTTTATAGGTATACAGAGGTTAAAAAGCTAGTTTGTATCCTTAAATATTTTATTTGGCATTGTCAGTTATGGGCATTGCTAACAAAAAGGTTAGTTTTATTAACTTCTTTCTAAAATTTAGCTTTGCTAATGCTAAACAAGTAAAACAAAATTAGTGGAAGCTGACGATAACTTGAGGTCTGTCATTTCAGCAGACACATCCAAATCTTGGCTAAAAGCTCATAAAAGCATTTCTACATCCACCCAACAGTCACGAGCAGTTGTATCGAAAAATGCTAAAGATGCTACACACACACACACACACACACGCATAAGCGTGCAGCACTGCATGTGAGGGGAGAGTTGTTTTCATTTTTAGATTTAAAGTAAATGGAACTAAATTTAGTAGAAGCTACTTGGTCGGCTAATAGTTTACAAAGTTAGCAAAACTCCGTTAAATTGAAAGTTAGGTTCTCTATTAGCTGTTAGCAGATTAGCAGAAGTGGTTTTTCCTCTTTTATTTCTTTTAAAGACGTCTATATTGCCTTTAAAAAATAAATAAATAAATTTTAGTAACTCACTTATTTGGTGAACCAACAGAACTATTGACCAGAAGTTTTTTTAAAAATAAAGCTTAAAATAGCTTTTTTGAGTGAGGGAATAGTTGTTTTTATTTTGACTTAAAGTTACCAGAACTAAATTTAGTGGAAGCTAATGTGTTCGCTAACAGTTTCCAAAGTTAGCAAAAATGCCAATACGCTAAACGGAAAGTTAGCTCCACTATTTGTTAGCAGATTATCCAACCTGTGCCAAGCACTGGGGTTTGTACATATTTGTGATCTTTCCACTGGTCATTAAAAAGTCTGGTTAAGCAGCTGTAAAGTCAGTCCTGACCCTGTCATCTGAAAGCGTCCACTCAGTCTGCAGGACTGGGGCGGCTCTGCTGGGACTGAGTTGTACAGATGCCAGCATTATATCGAATGATGTCACAACAACACTGACAGCTAAGCCGGAACAACAGACTTCACTTTTGGCTGGCTTCCGTTTGTTGACAAGCTGCCCAGAGAGCAGAGGGATTTTTCTGCTGCGCTCAGTGCTGATTTTACCATAAAAAATAAAAAACATTCAGTCTCTTTGGGTTTTTTATTTGTTGGATTACAAATACAAATTTTGGTGACTCTAGACAGCACCAAAAACATGTTATAGTTTTAATCTCTCCTATAAGTAATAATCCTAAAATGGAGGATCTTGTATTACTTTAGGTTCCATATGTCATCTCAATCCTCCTCAGAGTCTGTCCATCTGCATTTATTAGACATCACTATAAAGTGGTCCTATTTGTTTACAATCAGAGCTTCAGATTAAACAGAAGCCTGCAGGAACAGAAAGTGAAGAAGTGACATAATCTCATCGGAAGAGGAGATAATCTGCTCTGTATGTAACCATGGCAACATAAAAAATGAGGGGTAAAGGGTTCATAAAGGTGTTTTCTGTCCATTTTGAGTAAGACAATTATTAAACATTATCACCAGTTTGCTTAGTTAAAATAAAATACAAATAATGTTTTTCCCATATTTTCTGTTGTTTTTGTTTGTTTTAAAGATTTTGGAATTATTTTGTAGACACCTCAAGGTTTTGATGCAGATATATTATGTAGAAGTCAAAAACAATTCTCTTCACGTGCATTGTTTTTTCTTTTTTTCTTTGTTTTTTTAACAGAGTGTGCTCATTTGCTTCTGGCCCACAATGCACCAGTGAAGGTGAAAAACGCTCAGGGATGGAGCCCCCTCGCTGAGGCCATCAGTTACGGTGACCGGCAGATGAGTAAGTATCTGGAACAAACTCCCTGAAGCTGAAGCTGCTCCACAGGTGAACCACGTGGTCATGATGTCGCCACGTCTTCAGTGCAGGTTTCAGTCTGTGTGAAAACAGCAGCACATTCCTCCACACTGCTGCCTCCCAGCGAGGCCGTGATGGTGGTCTGGCTCTTTTGTTCCTCAAAGAGGGGGACATTCTTCAAGGCCCTCTGGCTCTGGGCTTTGATGAAAGGATATTCATTAGATATTTCTCCCACACTTAATTGGACAATTTATTCTCAGGCCCCTGTTGACTACATACTGTTCAGAGTGGTCAGAACTTTCATTTGTCGTATTTAGAGAATATTTTTCATTGTTTCAGTATTACATGTAAGCCTGGCTTTGTACAGAAACAAACAATAAAAAAGATGGAATTTAACTACAATAAATCCACAATCTACAGAAGAGGATTAGGGACACAGTGCAAAAAAACACATTTTTATTTTTCCTAAATGGTGATTTTGATGTGAGAATTCTAAGATTAAAGTCAGGATTCAGAAAAAATCCCCTTTCTCGCTTTTTTTCTCAAAAATGGAAAAATGTCAGAATTCTGTCTTTTTTTCTGATTTCTGAGATTAAAGCCAGAATTCTAAGGGGAAAAAAGTCCGAATTTTGGCAAAAAAATTGCTTTGGGATCCTTCTATTTTGATGCAAACTAGTGAATTTTGTCCATATTCGTGAGAAAATGAAATCATGTTTCTTTAAATCAAAAATTATGAAAATGTTTTAGATCGAGACGTTTCTAAACCAGACTTCTAAAGTTAACAAATTCAAATAATGAGGTAAAAAGATGGCACCTTTTTTTTTTTCTCAAACTGGTCAAGGTACTCTTTGCATGCTTCCAATATTTTACCACAGGCTTCAACTTAAAGGTAACTAAATATCAGGCAGAAAGGAAAGTGGGAAAAAAAGCACACAAAAAAACAGTAACAAGAAAAAATCTTCAAAACAACATAATTATGCTGCTTTTCAGTTCACTTCCTATCGTGGTAACAAATTGCTGCCTTGTTGTCAGATATTAAGTCAGCTCAAGCAGGACATTCCTACTTTTAGTTCAAGAATTATGTTTATTTATATGTTGGGGCAGCTGTGGCAGAGTGGTTATGGGAGTCATTATGTAATCGGTGGGTTGCTGGTTCAATCCCCCGCTCCATCAGTCTTGGTCGTTGTGTCCTTCGGCCAGGCACTTCATCCACCTTGCCTGCTGGTGGTCATCAGAGGGCGTCTGTGTATGGCATGTGTGTGAATGTCTGTATTGTCCATAGGGACTTGATAAAGCCCTATACAAGTTCAGACCACTTACCAGTTGGATCCAGGAAGTAAAATAGCTAAATAATTGGAGCTGACATTTGAAACTTGATATTTGAGACTTGAATCAGCTTTGTCTTCAGATTTGTACAACTATATCTTGTGACTATTTTGTCTTGTTTTTTGTTTTTTTTTTTTGATCACCTGACAGGTACAGGAACCTAATGCCAGAACCAGATGCTACAGTCTGAATCAGCTGATTTTTGGAAGTTAATTAGACAAAAAAATGGTTCTATAACCATTGTAGTGACAGTTTAACAGCAAGCAGCTGACTGCATACTATAAAAAAAAAAAACAGAGTTTACCCTGCATATTGGATTTGACCTGGCTGTCATGGTGGCATTACAGCAGAAACATGCTGATGTCTGTAAATCAAGACTATTTTGTCCATTCAGCAGAATAAATGTTAAGTCTTTTACAAGGTTAGCCTAGCAGAACTCTTCAACTCTGAGAGCTGACTCAGCATGTGTCAGGACATTGTGATGGATGTGGGGCAGTTAAAAAAATCTAAATGTCACTTTAGGTAGTGATTTTTTTTAAGTTGATAGGTGCATTTGTTGCCTGTGTGTGTTTTTGTTTTTATCCAGGAGTCTGAATGTTCAGATAGAGCTATTTGTGTCCTCAGTTTTCTTTCACTCACACAGCTGTGCTGCCAGCCTCAGGAGGCTTTAAAGAACCGTCTCAAAGATTGGTGTTATTAGTTGCTTATCCCAGAGAGAGCCAGACGGTAATGGTTTCTGAAGTGCAAATAAGAAGACACTAAATCTATCCGCTGAAACTGTCAGAATGACGAGTTTGGATAAAGTCTGGTGATACTTGTTTATCGAAAATATCATACAAATAAAAAATAGGCACTTATATTACCTGTGGCATACCAGCACACAGCCTTTAAAGCAAGCCTGTGTTACTAATAACTACTCCCTATGGATCCCTTGATTCTTGGAGATCTGCCAGCAGATTTAGTGGACTAATTGTTGAAAAGCACTACTTTGTGGGGATGGAAGCGAACTGCGAAATTGTCTCGACTTAGTCTGTTTTCATTAGCGTGCCGGGACAGAATTACAGAGATCACTCACCTTATTTATGCCAGCGAAGTGTCCTCATCAGACTCTGTGAATTAGTGCCAACACGGACAGACAGCCTGGTTTATTTTTGAACCTGTGATTGTTGGGTGTTCCAGATGGTGAGTTTGTTCTCATTTTATTCATCTCATACTGAGAGGTGTTGAGGATCAAGAGGATCCCCTTCCAGTGCTTGTCAGCACTCATTACGTGACCACACACATCCCCCTCACCCTGGTTGTGTCTTTGTTAGTTAGCACGTGTGACGCCATGTGTGTCAGCGTGTTCATGCCTGTGCTCTCATTTGGTCTGATTTAACCTTTTCTCCCTTTGTTCTGCCAAACAAGGTGCACCAGTGAAACCATATGAACAGTAGTGGGCACGGTTCTGCTAGAAGCTAATAGCTGAGCTAACTTTGGAAATAGTTAGTGTACCAGTTAACTTGCACTAAATTTACTTTTTTTCCCCTAACAAAAACAGAAACAACTATCCCATTGGCAATAAAAATACCTAACGTGTTGCCTCTGTGTCTTAGTTTCTGTCACGCGTTATTATTATTAGCATTCATGCTAATCGTATTTTATCGCGTTTCCTCCAGTTTTCCGCGAATTTGCCCATCGCCCTCATTTTCATCAAGACCCTCATCATCTTCCTCCACAGCTCAAGAATTCAACACTTCTTCAAAAACATTTCCATCATTGCCCCAGCAGTTTCACAACCAAATGAAACTTGGTTTGTTTTTGTTTTTGTTTTTTTTCGCCTGTGGAAGCAACCCTTCAAAATAAAAGCCATACCATGCAACCGTTTAGTGCAATGACTTATGGTTTAATATTGTTCTTCGTGACTTGCTGTCTTTTATGTTTTAGCTGTTTCCCCTGCTTCGGCACACCTTTATCTATCCATCCATCGATTATCTTTTACCCACTTCTTCCTGCCATGGTCACAGGTGTGACCTGTACCCATACCCAGCAGTCACTGTGTGGGGGGCAGGCCTAACCTGGACAGATTGCAGGTCCATCACAGGCTTCGGCACACCTGATTCAAATAATATTACTTACTCAGAATGCCATCAAGTTTAGCTAAAGCCTGTCAATCACTCGTGTGTTGAAGCAGGTAAACCTCTAAAACATGCAGGACAGTGGGTCATGAGGAACAGAGCTGAAGACCTCTGTTTTGTGTGGCTTATGGTTTAGTCCCAAGATAACACGTCAATTAAATTTCTCCTGAATTTCACTACCTGCAGTGTGGCTATTGTGCACACGTACATCGCAGTGATGATGCTCAAACAATGTCGTGCAGCTCTACTCCTCACACATGCAGTGCTGCACGCCTGCATCGTGTGTGTGTAGCATTTTTAGCACTTTCTGATGGAACTGTTTGTGGTTTGGTCGTGTTTGGTCGACGTAGAAATGTTTTTTTATGAGCTTTAAGCCAAGATTCTGATATTTCTGTGGATACCACATGTGTCTATAAATGGCAAACCTTGGGGTTTAGTGTTTGTGAAGCTAATTTTTTTTTTTACACATCGCGGCTTGGTGCCTAGCAAAGCTAACCACCACTGCATACGAACAACCTGCCGAATCATTGAGTGTAGAGGAGCCTTGGTGGTAGTCAGGCTTATGATATTGCTTACATGTCCTGTTTTTAAGGGGTTCTTAAAATCATGTAAGATTTCCTGGCTGTAATGGGCCACTCGTATTTTCATTTTTACAACTATTCCTAGCCTAAACCTGACAGTCTACAACATATTTATGCTTCTCTGGGCTTTTATCAGAGTTGTACCATATCATGATCAACTGATGCCCCTACTTCCTGCTAAACTGCCAATAACATTTAAATAAATTCATAGCAGTCAGATGGGAGTCTCTTATTTTTCTTATTTTTTCTTCTTGAGTGGGCTAAAGATGTGTTATAATGTGACTGGTCATGGTTAAGAGCTCCCTGTGAGCGTGCCTCCAGCCTCCTCGGGTTGTTAAGGAGGTTAAAGGCGCAGCTCATTACCAGGCAGCCTCGTCTCTGCCAGGCTTGTTCTCTTTGAACTTCCTGGAACGTTCAGATCCCTGCAGGCGGTGCAGGGGGAACGGTTCTGTGGGTGTCCCTCCTGGCTCCAGGAAGTTGTCACATCTCTCAGGCAGAAACCACGTAGTGTAAACTAGACAGTCTGTCCTGTACGAGGTTTTACCGTTGCTAGTATTTGCATGGATGAACTGTTAATTTAATAGTTAAGTATTTGCTTGTTTTCTGCTCTGTGCACTATAAACTGTAAGGGTTCTCTGATGATACAAATCCATAAGAAGACTCAAACTACAGGTGCTTCCAAAATATTCATTTGGATAAACAAAGTTAAAAAAAATATAAAGTTAAAGTCAATGTACGTGTGATTCAGAATAGACTGAGACGATCAAAAGCCAAATCATTAGTGTATGAAGCACATTAGTGCTTTTTTTATTATTTTGAAGGAAAACTATTTTTAGCTCTGCTTTTTTTAACTCAAGTGTTGATGCTTTTGTTCATCTCTTCCGTCTCCCTCAGTCACAGCGTTGCTGAGGAAGCTGAAGCAACAGTCCAGGGAGAGCGTGGAGGACAAAAGGCCCAAACTCCTCAAAGCCCTCAAGGAGGTATGCAGTCCTAAATAGCACTTCTGACATCTAAGGAGCAACTCTTTGTGTTCGTAAAACCTGTTTAAAATCTATTAAAATTCTCTTCTTTTTTTTTTCCTTTCTTTCTGTTGCTTCATTACCTAACTAAGTCTCAAAAAATGTATTCCTTCCTGTGTTTTCTGGATGTGTTTTTCTTCCCTCGTAGTGCCTAAAATTACATGTTCAGGGTTCTAAAATACACAGAGTCACAGACACAAACAGTCCTCAGTCAAGGTTGTTATTCCCAAATTACTGTCATTACAACAAGGCAAAGCCAGGAGGGACCAACACATGCACATTATCAGCTGGTCAAAATAAAACCCATTAACCCTAATTAAAACCTCACAGGGCTTCTGTTGGGGTTTGACGTCATCGGCGCACACAAATAACTGTTTTCACACGTTCTATTTAGAAACGAGTCCCGCAGGTTTCAATTGTTTAAGGTTTTAATTGTTTTCACACACTTGTATAGTCTTGCATTATACTTTGTAAACATATAGAGTTGCACACACTGCTGTGAAGTTCCGTGTGACAGAATCTTACAGAATCTTTCAAATGTAGATGAAACAAGGATGCAGACCAGAAAAGGTGACACTATTTCTGCACACTTCCTACACTGTTTTACCTGTAGGGGACACCTGATCAATACTTTATTCACCTGTTAAACAACGGTAAATAAATAATATAATAAATTATATATCAAACTCATATTACCAAAGTGTGAGATCGTAAGATTCAAGGAACCCTTTTTCATAAATAATACTCAAGGATGAAGAAACCAAATTTGTCTTTTTGGTGATTTATTACAAAAACAGAACAATTGAACTTGGTGTTCCAAGGCCAGTCAAGAGACAGTTTCTCCAGCGTGTCCTGGGTCTTCCACAGGGTCTCCTTCCAATCGGACATGCCAACAAAACCTCCCTAGTCCAGGAGGCATTCCTACCAGCTGCCCGAATCACCTCAACTGGTTCCTCTGGATGTGGAGGAGCTGCAGCTGTCCTCTCCTGAAAAACTGAACTTCTCCCCCTAAAAGGGAGAGTCCGGCTACCCAGCAGAGAAAACTCTTTTCGACCGCCTGTATCCGAGATTTTGTTCTTTCGGTCACTACCCAAAGTTTGTGACCGTAGGTGAGGGTAAGAACCTGATCAGTAAAGAGTTTCACCTTACAGCTCAGATCCCTTTTACCACAACAGACACCGATCCGTCTGCCAATCTCACCTGCCATTCTTCTCTCACTCCTGAACAAAACACTGAAATACTTCAACTCTTCCACTTGTGGCAGAGCTGGAGATCACTGAATGATGATGCTAACATGACCTCATCATCTGCAAGTAACAGAGATGGAATCCTGAGGCCACAAAACTGGATCCCTGCTGCCCACTGGCTGCACTGAGAAATTCTGTCCATAAAGCTATAAACATAAACTGCAAGGAATCCAACTCCCACCCTGAAGGGGTCCGACTTACTGCCGACAATATGAACCAATGTTTCAACATCTTCATAGTGTAAATGCTGTCTGCAACAATTATTAATACAAAGCTGATTATTCTTCTTTATGTAACTTTTGTCAAAAAATATAGTTTTATGACTTTAGAGAACTTATGAACCCTCCACAGACAATATTTTAAATAACATTTATAGTGATACTTTATGGATGAGGCAGACCGGTGAAAACTGGTTAAGGAGGTTGGCTTCTATTAGAAAATCTTTTTTTTTTTTTGGTGTTTAGTGACAATGACATAACTCAAAAAGAGATTTAGCCTTTATACATAATTTCAATAATATTTACCCTTAGACCAAAAACATGCACATTAGGTTGCCCTCCTGCTCAGGCATCCCTTGCAAAAGAAATCTGTGATCTCAATGGGATTTGCTTGGTTAAATAAAGGTTAAATAAGTTTAAAAAAACATGCATTTTCTTTAATTAATGTTGCGTTCATCCACAGCTTGGAGATTTTTACTTGGAGCTTCACTGGGACTTCCAGAGTTGGGGTGAGTCAAACGCTGATTATTCTGTTTTCTGAACTTTGTCAAAAAGAACCAGTTACTGACAGCTTGTCACATCGACCCAGTTGTACAAAGATAGATTCAGTCTGGAGCTCATTTCAGACATCACTTTTCAGCTACGCTGTTTTCACTCAGCTTATTCAACAAGGCTGGTTTGTTTTGGACAATATGGCTCTGCCTCTGTTTGGCCTGTGTGAGTGGAGGGAACAGGGTTAGTGTTTGTCTGCCTACCAAGCATCATAGAGACATGAGTGACCAGTGAACACACACTGACCATTATTACTCCTGCTGGACATAAACTCACAATTCAGCTGTTCTCTGACAAGAAGTTGCTGTAAATAACCGGGCTTGGGGTGCTTGTATTAAAAAAAAAATCTGCAATCTTGTTTTCAAGGCCCTCTGCTTCAAAAGATCATTTTGTTTTTTCGATTTACACATGTCTGTTGAACTCTCCTAGTAGAACCTTTTTATAGTTGTATGGATGATAAAACTACAAAAAAGGCAGTTATTAAATATTTAGCAGCAGAAGTACATGTTATCACTGCTACATATATGAAGCTCTAGCCTACAGGCTTCGATGCTTCTGAGGCTTTGAAGTGAATTTTTTAGCGAGCTTGCTAAATTTAGCCTTTCCTCTGATGTTTTTAAACGTCCTCTCTGTATCGTCTTGTGTTTTAGTGCCTTTGCTGTCCAGAATCCTGCCGTCAGATGCGTGTAAGATTTACAAGCAAGGCATCAACATCAGGTAAGTCTAGTTAAAAATGTATTTTATTTAAATCAGTGTTGGTTGTTAGTGGACGACAAAAAGCTGACATGAAGCCTCAAATCAAGGAAGGTGGATGGCAACACCACAGATCTGTAACTTGTGGAGTTGTTGAGTCCGAGCTTTACAGTTAGATCTTCTGTGCTGATGAGCAGCAGTTTGTTGTCACACTGACACACAGTTACAATGATGAAGCTGCAGTAAATCCATTTCACTGTGCTTCATTAGCCTTGTGAGCAGAAAGCTAATGTCATGCAGCATTCACCAGCTTGTAAACAAACATTAAAGTGATTTTTAAAGCTTAAAATAAAGAAAATCGCACTTTTTATCAGAACAAACATAGATTCTTTCACATTTTGTGTGACTAAACCATCAACTAAAGCCATCTGAGGTCTAAATTAAAGTTTGCTTTTCCCTTAAGAGCTAACCTTAATATGAAGCTGCTCATTATGCTCTGAAACTGCTCATGGCTGTCTAATTTGGTATTTAAAACGCCCTTTCATTATTCTAGAGATTTAGAGAGGGAAAAAAAGAGACTTGAGGGTGAAAGGAAAAGAACTGTCACACCAAGTTCATTTGCATTCTGCTGCTGCAGCACGTCAGGGTTTTCCTTCTCCTAGCATCATTCCACCATGTGTCTGCTCTTCACGTGCAGATCTGTTCAACACATGCAGACAGAGACAAAAGTCTGTTGTTGCACAACATCCCTGAACCATTTTCTGCAGCTTACCGGCCTGTTTTTGCTCCTGGTGTAGGTTGGATACAACCCTGATTGACTTCACGGATATGAAATGTCAGCGTGGAGACCTCAGTTTTATCTTTAACGGCAACGCCATCCCTTCCGAGTCTTTTGTCGTGCTGGACAACGAACAGAGAGTCTACCAGAGGATACACCATGAGGTGCGTGAGAACCTGAAGGCTCCTGACTTCTTCATACTCCGAATCTTAGTCTTTGTTTACCGTATTTATTCATGTGTTAAACCCTCATTTTCTTAGCTTAAAAAGCGTTAAAAATCTCGTGTTTAATGCTACCACTAATTTCATACAGACTTCAGGATTTTTCAGCCTTCGTCCTCTGCTGGGTAAACATTATTTGGGGACACACACATATGGGTGTGTTTGCTGCTTCCAAGGAGCAGCACTGGTGCCAACTCCTCAGTAAGAAAAGTAGCTATTATACATGCGGTATGTTTTTTTTTTCCCTGTAATTCCAGGAATCAGAAATGGAGACGGAAGAGGAAGTGGACATTCTGATGAGCAGCGATGTTTACTCCGCCACGCTCTCCACCAAGTCCATCACTTTCTCCAGGGCACAGACCGGATGGTTGTTCAGAGAGGACAAGACGGTTAGTGTGGCTCAGGGATCTCACCTGGCGGCAGGACTTTTAGATTATTGAGTCTCTGGGGTGAAGACAAAAAATAAATAAATAAATAAAACTTTAAATATTCTCTGTTTTACACAAAGTGACCCAATTCTTGTTGTTCTTTGTTTTTTGTATTTTTTTTTTATTATCGTGAATAATTCCTAGTTAGTGCTTCTCATCATCATCTTGTGATCTTGTGTTGAAACCACTGTTCAAATCCTCACATTTCCTGCTTTATCTGAAGCAGCAGGCAGGAAAGGCAGGAAAATAAATCAGATAAGCTGCAGTAATAACACCCTCAGGTGATGGGCCTGGGGTTAAAACCAACAAAGGCAGGCAGGGAGCAGAGATGAGATATAGTTGTATTGTCTTTTGTCCTTTTAACTTGTGTATAAGGAAATTGGTGATACGATGAGGGAAGAGGCGACTGATCTGTTTGTTCTAACTCCAGGAGCGCGTGGGAAACTTCCTGGCTGATTTCTACTCTGTGAACGGCCTGGTGCTGGAGTCCAGGAAGAGACGAGAGCATCTGAGCGAGGAGGACATCTTGAGGAATAAAGCCATCATGGAGAGTCTGAGCAAAGGAGGGAACCTCATCGACCAGAACTTTGAGGTGAACACAAACTTTGTGGAGTTCTGTCACAATAACCTGTTTATTATTAGTGTTGTCATCTTGATTTTATAGCAAGTGACGTTTCGGACGTTTGCTCACTAAAACACAACTTCAGTCATGATATCAGTTTTTCTCAAACTGAGTACTAGTACAAGTACTTCATCTGGGGTTCTTGTTGATACAGAGTACTTACTGAGTCATTTTACTTTGAACAAGATTTTTCTCCTTCCTTATAGACCTACAGACCCTCTGACTGGATCAAATCAAATATTCATCATGATGTATACTGTCAGTGGAGGACTTTAAGTATCTGGGAGTCCTGTTCACGAGTGATGGTAGTATGGAGAGGGAGATAGACCTCGGTAATGAGGTCGTTGCTTCGGTTGGTTGTGGTGAAGAAAGAGCTGAGTTGAAAGGCAAAGCTCTGGATTTCCTAGTCTGTGTACATTCCAACCCTCATCTATGGCTGAGGTTTGGATCATGACTGAAAGATCCAGATTCTGGATACAAGCTGCTGAAATGAGCTTCCTTCATAGGGTGGCTGGGTTCAGCCTTAGAGACGGGGTGAGGAGCTCCATCATCCATGGAGAGCTCAAAGTAGAGCTGCTGCTCCTCCACATTGAAAGGAGTTAATTGAGGTGGTTCTGATTAGGATGCCTCCTTTAGAGGTGCTCTGGGCACATCCCACTTGTAGGAACAAGACCCAGGACTTGCTGGATACATTATGCATCCTCTTTGGTTTGGGAACACCTCAGAGTCCCCCAGGACGAGCTGGAAAGTGTCGCGGGAGAGAGGGATGTCTGGGTTTCTCTCCTGGACCTGTTGCCTCCGACTATGGATAAGCGGTAGAAGATGAAGGTGGAAATGAACTGTCAATATATACTTACCAGTATCGACATTGGGCCCCGTACGAGCATTACAAGTAGTACATGTCAATATTTTCTTGTATACAACTGAAAAATGTCACGGAGTAAATCATGATGATTTCTCTTTCTGTCCTGCTGTACGTCACATAAGCACTAAGCACATAAACAGCAGGTGTTTTTTCACACTGGAAACACAAAACCTCTAAAATCTTATTTAAATAATATGTTGCGTTTATTTCAGACTTGGTCCTCTAATTTTAGTTAATTAGTCGAGTTAGATTGGGCTCAAACACAATGTTTATGGCCTCGATCTAAACTCTAGTCAGAGGGGCTAAGGAGAGACACCTTGTTTTAAATAAAACAAATGTGTTTTAAAGTCATTGTGTAATGTCTATGTTCTAACTCTAAGTATTTTGTATGGGCAAGTAGCCCTACTCAGTTTGAGAAAATCTGGCATTGGGACACCCCTAACTAAAAGAAATAGTGAAACCTTATTTACATTAAGAGTTATGCTGTTATCTCTCTTTTTAGTGATATTTTGGTATGTTTTTGGTTTGAAGGTCTGGTTGATTTTCTCAGAGCTCGAGTTTAGAAACCCCCTCAAAACATTTTAATAAAAATGAGCGCAACCTGAGGCCCTACCTGCTCCACCAATTCACTTACACCTACAGACTAACCCACCTGTCCAGTCCTGAAACCGTGGGCCACAAGTCTCTCATACAGCAGTGAGGCTCTGTTAGGTTTATTATGTATGCGTTTGAAGATAAATACTGTAGAATCAGGATGGATTTCCGGCCAAACTTTCGAAATTGAAAAAAATCCCCTTACTGATGTTCCTTTAATGCTCCCATCATCGGCCACGTTCCATCAATTTGAGCTCCAGCACTGCCACCTGCTGGTGACGGCTTGCGAGCTGCAGCTTATCGACACACCCCTCCATCCGTTCTCTACAGTATGTTCCAGAGTTTGCTTAGCAAGCTCTTGTCTAAACACAGAGCAAAAAGCCGGCGACACAGTAAAGACAAAGCTTCTCAGCACACACTGGACGCCTTTTAGCTGCTGTTTTTATGCTCCTCTCTCTTGTTCTGGGCTGGGCTTTTGTTTTATCACACTGCCCTTTTTGTTTGTTTCTAGCACAGGGAATTCCTGCCTAGTCATGTTTAAAAAGGCTGCCTCAGTTTCATGGGAGAAGTTTTCTGCTTCTGCCTCAGTGGAAATTACTTCCTGTGATGCGGGCATGTTTACAGCAGGTTAGTCTGTGGGCACAGGCAGGCATGCAGGGCCTTTTGATGCTATTGATGACTTGGATGATTGTTACCCCCCGTCTACTCTGCTGCCATGGATTGAGTGAGGCGGGGACCAGCATACCAGTAGATCCGGATTTGCTTTTGTGTGCTCTGTTCTCGTCACAACAACATGCTGATGCTAGTACACAGTGCGCAGGGACAAACACACAGCTGTGACGACTGCGGTGTCCAACAGATACTGGGACGTGATCGTTCTGTCCTGGACACTCACTGATAAGCAGCTTACAAAAACACGTCAGCCAAATTCTCAACTCCTGTAAGAAAGAGTTAATTTTGGGAGAATGTCAAATTTAGGATGAGCAGGATCCAGTTCAGGGCCAGGCAGAACAAGTTGTCCTGTCCTAAAATAAACTGACACTGAAGAACTGATACAAGAACATGAAGCGACAAGTCTAAGATAATTCAGTGTGACGAGGAAATTTTTCTATGCTTCAGTGACTTCTTGTTTTCTTGTTTTCTCTTCTTGTTTTAGCTGCTTTGGATGGTAGAGTTTCAGTGAAGATTACTTGCTGATAAAAAAATTAATTAGTGTTACTGATAAGAGTTGATCTTTCTGAAAATTAATTTAAAGCTGTGCAATAAAGTCATCCATCTACCCATTTTCTTGGGTTGATAGATTTTTTTTTTAATCCACCTTATTTTTTTAATCATATTTTCCTGAAGCTGCAAAGGATTAAAGATGAAAACTCATGTTGAGTCTATGAGAAATAGTGTTTGATTTTAAGAATTTGTGTGTACATACGTTTCGTTCCTTTACTGTATTTTCTGGAGGGGCTTCTTGGAAATTCAGGTACATGTAAGGTTGATGAGGCCACAGGCGATACTGTAAGTTAGTCTGTGATGCCCTCTAGTGCACAAAGGTAGTTGTGCAAAAATACAAAAGTTTTGATTTTTGTCACCTTATTCAGCTAAAATTACCTTGAGGAAAACAAAACAAAACAAAATCATATACACACTTAGGTTAGGTTTGTTTTTGACCAGTTTTTTAAAATTATCACTGTTTTTATGAGATTAAATTACTTTAATTTATATTAGCAGTGGTCTAACATCAGTGTCACTGAACATTGCTTTTCTATTTTTATTTTCTCAGTCAACAAGAAGGCAATCTTTGACTCCGCCCTCACCAAACACTATATCGTGGGAAGAATATATCACCTCTGACAACGGAAGGTAGGTTTTTGTTTTAAAGTGATCTTAGATACTGTCATATGTTGGCCCTAATGTTATTTCTCTTCTATTTTTATTATTATTTTATTATTTTATTATTAGTTTTCTTACTAAAAGTTGTTTATGACATGTGGAAACATGTAATTACTCAAATGGTATACCGGTATATTTGATATTTATTAATTAAGCACATAGCCATTTTGTTACGGATGCAGTGCATTCTGGGAATGATAATGATTGGTTAATTCAATCCAGTTCAGTTTAAATATACCTTTCCATGTCACAACAAAAGTCTCTGGGCACTGTACACAAACAATCAATCTAAAGAAGCCAGCAGATGGCATTTGTGGCCTTTCCCAATCAGTGGCTACTCCCTCGCCCTACTCTCTACACACTACATTTGCTGTGAAGCCCAGAGCAGCTGAACTGAGTCTCCTTGATGGTGCTGTAAAGTCTAATTATACTCCCTCTGCTTTTGAGACGGCATCTCCTCACATTACCGGAACAGGAAGCTGTCATTACCATGGTAACAGTCCAAGCTGTGGCAGCGACTGAATGCTGGAGAACGAACGCAGACACTTTTTTTAATAGACCGCAGAAAATATTTAGAGTTTTAAGATATGACTGTATTTGTAACAAATACAGTGCGATAACGTGTCAACACAATTGCACTTTTAACATGTTTTAATCATTTATTTACTACTTCTTTTTTTTTCTTTTTTTAAATATGGAACAAGGTTCTGTGTCTTTAATAAAGTTTGAATTGAATTGAACTGAACATGATTTATATAGCCTATGTGAACTTATATTTATACGTCCCGTCCTCCATGCTGACCATTTTTTGGTGCTGCTGAAGTCTGCATTGAATCCTGACTCGCTGTGGAGGGCCTTATAAGCCACTCGCCCTCGTACGTAATTGGTTTCACATGGGACTTAATATGGCCAACCCACCGTGGGCACGCACAAATGGAGTGAGGAGTGAGTAGGGGAAGGGATTAGCCACCGATTAGGAAAGGCCCACAGTCTTCCATCCTGAGCATCAGATTGGTGACAGTGGAAAGGAAAAACTCACTTTTAAACAGGAAGAAACCTCCAGCAGAACCAGGTTACAGTTAAGAATGAAACACAAAGAATCCAGGCTAAAAAGCTATAATGTGTGACAATAAAGTTATATTTTGTATTAGTTTCTATATTTTGCACAATATATGGGTTGAAACGATCAAATGTGATGTTTAATAAATAAGCTCTAGAGCTAACGCCATTGATGTATATTTAGCACAAAAAGTAAGGAATTGTGTGTTTGGTAGATTGTTTCTTTGGCAATAAATCTTGTACATTTGGAAAGCTAACCTCCTGACTACCAGTAGTTCAAATTTGTCCTCTGTGGAGGACATTTGTAAAGCTGAATATCTCTCACCTACTTCATACTACTGAATCAACTCCTTTTGCTATCTACAGAGGACA
>JARVJO010000227.1:12192447-12206357 GCA_031762555.1 Cynodonichthys magdalenae | reverse complement strand
ATCTTTGAGTCCATCTCATGAAAAATGGGAGCAAAAACAAAAGTGTTGCGTTTATATTTTTGTTGAGTGTAGTTTGTTTTTTGCAGATGTTTTTTATTCCATCCTTTTCATCTACAAGACATAAGTCCACATATGATGAAAAACTGTCACCTATTGATATTTGACACTTGGCGATTATTGTGTTTAGTTACTTATACAAACCATTGTGACATGGAGCTAACGCAAAGCTATCACTACTGTGTAGCTAATACAAATGTGGAGCTAACACTAATGTGGTGCTAATAAGCAGGAGCTGATGCTAATGTGGAGCTAACACTAATGTGGTGCTAATAAGCAGGAGCTGATGCTAATGTGGAGCTAACACTAATGCGAAGCCAACACCCAAAGTGAAGCTAATGCAAATGGAAAGCTAATGCAGTGCTAATGCTAACACTGAGCTAATGCTAATGCAAAGGTAACACTAATGCAGAGCAAATGCAAAGATTGCACTAACTCAAAGCTAACACATTAAAGTGGAGCTAACATAATGCAAACCTGAAACTAACACAGAGCTGTTCGAATTGAAGAAATTAGTTTAACTGATGATTTGTAAGTAATTTTTGAACACAGGGTAACAGATTTAGAGTCAAACATGCAAGAGCAATTGACATCTATTAATCCTTTTATAATAATTTTCTACTAATTGCCACGATTAATCGGGATTCGCTTTTTTTTTTGCCAATCCCATTGGAGACGCTACTCCAGCCCACCTCTTCAAAAGTCGATAGTAACAGCAATGGTACTAACTCGCTTTTAGGTACAGAGGCGGGGGTTTTTCTCCCCCTCTTCTGCCTTCGTGTGTCTTCTGAATGGACCGAGGTGGTCAGAACATGCACCAGTAACTAAAGAGCCTGTAGAATAACTGTAGACGATGACAGTAAATGCTCATTCTAGGTAAACATTTTGATCTTTAGGTCATGGCTGTACTACTGATTCCAAACTACATGGTAGTATTCTGACACTAAAGCTGCCTCCCACAGTTTTTACCAGGGATGTTCAACTAACCTTCATCTAACCCTCTACTTCCCACAGACACACCTTCTGGCAGTATCGTAAGGAGAACCCAAACACCAGAGTAGGTGAACCTCCTCCTGACGGCCTTCCAGGCTTCAACAGCGGTGTCATGTTACTGGACCTAAGTTCCATGAGGGCGTCGGCTCTATACAACCAGCTGCTGAAGCCCGACAACGTGGCCAAACTAGCGGACCAGTATCGCTTCAGAGGCCACCTGGGCGACCAGGACTTCTTCACCATGATCGGCATGGAGCATCCAGAGCTGTTTCACTCCCTGGCCTGTGGCTGGAACCGGCAGCTGTGCACCTGGTGGAGGGACCATGGATATGGAGATGTGTTCCAGTTGTATTATCGCTGCGACGGACCCGTTTACATCTACCACGGGAACTGTAATTCTCCCATACCAGACGACTGAGCTCTGGACCGACCTCACACTGGTGAAGGACATCTACAGGGTAGTTAGAGAATTATTTCCTGCTTTGATTTTGGGAATCAGAACTGGATTTTATTGGCTGCTGACCTTCAGGACCACAGAACCATCTGATGTCACAAATGTCACCCCCCTGCTGGTCAAGGGGTCCAACACCAGGCTGGTCCTAACATTTCATGATCTTTTAAGGAGGAACACGCATCTTTATTGATTTGATTGGCCAGTGCAGCACCTTGATAGAAAAGAAATCATTTTATACCAACTTAAACCTGGTCCTGAGATGGTGCTAGATAGTTCAGAACCAACTGAGTTTCCAGCCTCAGAACCAGCACTTGAGCTGTTTTTTAAGGCTTCTCAGTGTTTTGTCAGTGCTACTCCTATATAATGAGGCCAGGATGTAAGTATAAACACAACCTAAGTCGTTTATCACTGATCTTTGTTCATACGTTAAATTATTTAAACAATGTTGCTTTAAAAGCCAAATAAATGAAAATTAAGTAAATTAAAATTTTAACCCAAAATAAATGTTTACAAAAGTTTGAATTAATAGCAATAAAATTATTGAATGTGTTAACTGACACCTAAGAGAAGTTGTTTGTTTCTTGTTAAATTACTCAATATTTCTTCCAAAGTTCACATGCGTTCACGTCACAAGACGGTGAGGTTTCATCTGGTGTCGTTTATTTCTCACTCAGAAGTAGAGTTTTGTTCGCAGCGAGTGAATCCTGTGCAAAAAGATCTTTCATCTTTTTTTAGGCATGAAGCCATATGAGGCAAGCAGAGGGGAACAAATCCTAAAGTAGGTCGAGGAGTTTTAGAGCGGTAAGGGTTAATAATGACGGCCATTGTTGGTGTCCTGCATTTGCACTTCAGCTGAGGCCGAACACAAACCTCCATCTCTCTCAACCAGCCGACACGTTTCATAGAGACAACCAAAGCCAGAAGTGTGACTGCAGACGCTGACCCATTTTCTCTCTCTTTTTTTTTTTTCATCCTGCGCTAACGGGGCTGACGTACAGATTCAAAGAAATGTCAAACACTCAATATCAATCAGTGTCTGAAGTGATGCACAGCTTAACACACGCTTGTCTCTATACTTGTGAGGATTTTGCATTAACTTCAATTCATTTCTACAGTATAACCCCGACCCTTTACCCTAAACCTAACCCACAATTTTTTTTCCCCCACAGTTTGGACACAGGAGTGTGTACAATACTTTCACGTTTCCTTTTCTCTCTGTCAAGAAAAAAGTGAAAAACACTAAAATCTCTGTCTGATTTGGCATTACGTACTTACTGTACTTATGTTAAAAGGGAATAACTACAAACTAAAGCAATAGTTTTTAACACTTTATTTTACTTTTTTTCTCAACAGGGAGAAAAGGAAACATGAAAGTACTGTAATTTATATTTATATATATATATATATATATATATATATTTTTTTTTCTTGGTCTAAGAGCTGCTTTAAACTTAATAACTAATCTTTATCATTGTATCATCGGCACCTAAAGATAATCTTTTTCCCATTTCTCTGACCCACTAGGAAATTAGTGTTTCATTCAGAGAACTGAACCACTTATCATTTCCTGACAACTCTAAACTGCTCTGTCTGTGTCCGTGTGAACGTCACTGAGGGCGCCCCTGTTGAATGAAAAGCTTTCACGTGCCTGTAGATCTCGTGGCTTTATCCAGAGAGCAAAGAAAAGGGGAGATTTATATTTCATGTGACTTTAAGATCTATATGGCTTGAACAGAATCCACGTCTAAGATCTATATGGCTTGAACAGAATCCACGTCTGAATGAGCAGCTAACAGCCTAAAAACCACAAACCTGCAACTCGCTAAAGGACACGGAAACAAATAAGTGTTTTTAACCATAAGTTTATTTCACAAACTCCCAAATAAAATACAATATTGCACTATCTATATGAAAAATAACAAATTTTCTATAAATAGTGAAATATGCTCCAAGAAAATGAGTCCTTTTGATAAACTCATCCACACCTTGTAGTGCTGCATTCAAGCTTTGTTGTGAACAGGAATTAATCTTTAAAGGTACATTATGAACCACAGGAAACATGTCATATACAATGAGCAGACCGGAACATGTTTGATCTATTTCAAGAGTTGCATCTCTCATTCAGAAAACATGAAATCCCAAGGCTTTCTATGAAGGCCGGCTGGGAGCCTGACCCAAATAATATACAGCAAAGAAATTAGGTCTGTGTGCCATCCTGCTTCCAGGTGTGCAGAGAAATACGTTTCTGTCTAATATTGTACTCAGCAACATTTGACCTGAAACGGGATTGTTTTGTAAACTTAATAAAAAGGCGTCAAGGTGTTTAAACAAAATCAAATGTCTACATAAGATGTTTTCTCAAACTGAAAATGATGGCATTAAATTAAACCTTAAACTGCGTTCCAAATTATTACGCAAATGATATTTTCACCATAAGTCTGCAACCGAGCTCCCCCCCCCACAGAGCACCCTTCCTCTGCAGCATTGTTGTGAAGATGTGCTGAAGTGGGAGTATCAGAAACGGTAGGCAGTTCTTGTAGAGACAGGCCAATGTCAAGGTGTTTGGATGCAAAGTCAAATTTATTTTTGATATATACAGCAATTTCATAACAATTAAAGGTAACCTAGCTAATTGATTGTGGTATAGAGTTGATCTACATACCTGGTCAATACATAAGATAACATGCTGCTTTGTAAAAGCATTTTACTTTTTTAGCAGCTGATCTCCTGTATTTGTCTGACAAAGACCTTCCTGTGGGTGCTCAGAATCAGTCACAAATCTGTGATGATCATGCTTACTTCTGTGAAAGATCTAAAGTTCTCATACCTCGTGCAAGGCATTAAACTATTTCACACTTTTCAGCAGCAGAGGTTCTTCTTGAATATGGTTTGCTTCATATTGTAGAACTTTCCTCAGTTTTTCCTTTGACTGGGCTCACCTGGCAAACTAATTATCACAGGTGTCTGAGATGGATTTCAGATTGATTCACAAACCAATTCATGAGTTTAACTGAAAAACAAAAAAATTCAACCTTTAAGACACTTAAATACAATTTGAAAAATAATTTGGAATGCAGTGTATTTCTGCAAGGCACCAAAAATAATAATGTTTGTAAATATAACTGAGATACCTATTATCAACAGACCTCCAGCTGATACAGAGGGTCTTTAAGATGTCCTCAGGTCAGCTATCATCTTTCCCAACAAGTTCTGGGTCTTCCCTAGTGTGACATGTCTGAAAACCACCTAAACCTGCTCCTTTAAGGGCAGAGCTCAAAGAACTGGTCCTCTTTATAATTTTAAGCTCATTCCCACTGTTGTTTGAAACCCACCCTTTCCCATTAAATTGGATTTTTTTTTATAATTCAAATTTATTCTATTTCTGTGTGCTGATGCGTCCATTACCTGACGGGACAAATACTTTGACCCCTTTTCGTGGTATTTATTGGCGACATGACGTCTTGCGTGTATCGAGGCCACACGGATCACTTCTGGCGAGATCATAAGGAGGGCATGGGAGGAACTAGCCAGCAGGTGTGTGCTGATTTCATGTAATGCTAAAGGACAACTGAGCTTACAAAACAACCGTAATGTGCTTGTGTTGGTTTAATATCACCGTAGTAACCGGTTACATCTCTTCTAAGACGGGTTAAACGGAGCTCTAACATTCATGTTTGCATACGTTGCTCAGCTTTTATCTTACACAAGTTGCTGCCAGAAAAAGACTTCTGTTGAGGAAGCTCAGGTGTATCAACCCCTTTCTGAAAGCATTTATGTCAGGAAGACGCGAGACATAAACTGAAAGCCTCCAGAAGTGGGTCAGTGTGCTGCAGTCTGGGTACCGGCAGTACTGAAGCTCCAGGGAAGATTTTACAGCCACTCAGGAGTTTATAACATACCCTGTAGAAAAAAAAGTTATCTGCACCAAATATAGGAGAACATTTGTCCCAGACCTATATTTTTTCCAGCCCTAACCTAACCATTGGGTAAGGGTCATCAATATCTGGTTCTGACCCAGGATCCTCTTCTGTACCTTCACCACATTGAAGATAAAAAAAATAAATAAATCTGCATCCACAGATTCAAACAATTGTTCAACAATTAATTAGTTTGATTGATTACCGTAGGTTGAACCATATATGTTTTACATAAAAAAATTAAATTGAAATATGTAGGGTAGGCCAGCTTCCAAAAATTTTCCTCATTAGCAAATATTAGCTAAATCAAGCTAACTGGTTAAATAGAAAAGTATCAAAACAAACATGAGCTTCAGCTATAGAGCTATTGTACATGATAAAATTTGACAGTTTTGTTTAGAGTTAAACTTACCTGTGTCAACAGATGAACCAAGTGCTGAGATGTAAGTGGTGGAACTTTGTTCTTCATTAAGTAGCTGCAGGTGCAGAAGCTCCCCCTGCTGGGCTGGAGAAGTAATAAAAAATGTTACACCGTAGTCACTTTATGAAACGACTGTGTATGTCACCAGTAAAATGTTCCAAACACCTATAACATATGCCTGACTTTCCACAATTTAGGTGATGTTTGTGTGTAACGTATTTGTGACATAAAACTGCTTAGATTGTGAAGAGACTCGAGGTGAGGCTGGCAGTAATCCTGCCTGCTGCAGGGGGCGCTCGAGAGCACATTATTCTTGTTACTTAAAGCTGCAGAGGAAGACGACAACAAGCTAGCTTGTTAAGCTAGGTTTAGCAAGTTAGGTTCGGCATGGTTCCGTTTTCCCCCCTTTTGCCAAGCTTGACTTTCAAAATAGAGAATTATATCTTACATTGTATCAAACAATTTTTTTACTGGACTTTAAATTGAAGCAGAAGGAAATAATGTAAAGCAGAGCCAGAGCTGAGACAAGAATTACCCGCTCTTTTATTTTCATGCGAAGAGGATGCGTGAATGTCCCAGAGTGACGAAGATCTGGACTCAGACGTGGCTCATGGACTTGATTAAGGTAGGACTATAAAAGTTGTCTTAATGAAATGTGCATCAAGTGAGATAAAGTGTAAAGAGTAATTATGACATGAAACATAAATGTTGTGGCATGTGTTTGATAAGCTGTAGTTAAAGTAACTTGCAAACCAAGCAGCACTTACTTGTGTCTCATCTGGCACCGATCTAGTCTACTATATTTATTCAATCATTTAAATATTTATTTATTTTAGACCGTAGACTGTTGGCTAACCATGGCTAAATGATAAAAACAGGTGTGTTTTATGTTTTTAATTCAAGCATTAGTGGTTTATGAAAATGTAATTTATTGATATAATGTGACAGCCAATCAGCATCCAGTGGAATGTTGTTCAACCAATCACAATTCATTAGCTGCACACTCTTATTTGCATAACCTAGGGTCTTCACTCTTTTTTTTTTTTTTTTTTTTTTTTTTTTTTTTGTGAGTGAGATTTTAAATGGACCATTTAACGGCTGTCCATGACGCTCCAGTCATTTGGAAAAAAATAAATGTCCTAAGCAGTTCATAGCCAGACCCAGTGCAGATGTCATGCAGGCTTACGATCCCAGGCCTGGCGAGGAGTTGGCACAGATCCCCTCTGCTATGCAGATCTGGTGACTTGTAAACAGATCTGGGTCAGATCAGACTGCAGTCTGGGTTTAGGGTCACACTTATGAGACTGCTTGTTTAGAGATTCATGAGCTTTTTACTACCTTACAGTAAGGATCTGTGTTTTAACTTATTTTCTCAGTGTCAGTGTTAGGCTCCTCCCACACATGTTACTCTACCTGACAGGTGTGTGCAATTGAACCTCGTTAGTGTCTCTTTATGTCTTTCTGTTAGTGACTCAATTCTGTTTTGTTTAGCTGCTTAGCTGATTCAAATCCAATCCAATTAAATTCAAAAATACTTTATTGATCCCAAAGGGAAATTAGATTGGTCTCCCTTGTGTTCCTGCATGTCCCTAAGAGTTCTGTAAGTTTAGGCGATGTCCTGTTAGTGTTTTGTTTTTATTTAAAAAGTTTTGTCTACCTGCATCTGGTAGGTATGAGACAAAAAAATTAAAAGTCCATGAATTGCTCTTTTTACAAGTGCAATGGATAGAGCTGGAAACAACTAAGATATTGGTATCAATATTGTTTATATTAGTGATGGAATAGGGAAGTTATGGCCATTTTTACTATTAAAAAAAGTTCAGATTTTTCCTAGTGGTTAACATTGAAAACTGAGAAAACTTGTGATGATTCTGCAACAAAAACAAAACTGCCACAACTTCTTTATTTCTTGAGATAGTTGGATGAATTTTCAGAAGAAGTAGGAAATGGCATGCTCTTAACATTGGTTGTTGAGTTTTATTATTAATTAATCGAGGATCAGAGAGAAAATGTTTGTTTTGCTACCGTCCTCGCATCAAAGCATTTGGGGTCTTAAAAAAACATGTTTGTCCGATCAGATTGTCATGAAACTCAGCCAATATGTAGATAAAATGTTACATTTTGGTGCTATCTACTTTTTATTTGGTGCTATAAACTTGAACGTGTTTAAAAGCTTGATGAAATATAACATCAATTTCACCACCGATAAACTGCAAGATAAAATGTCAGAATCCATTCAATAAAAAAAACATGGTTAAAGATTAAGATAAAGAAAAAATCCAAGTGAAAAACCCCGGCAGAACGATGAAAAACGTATTAATTGAAGGGGAGTCTGAAAACACTACGTTCACCTGCAAAACATACACCTGTGGAAAACTCAGGTTGGCTGGGAGGTGGGGTTTGTCACGTACCTACATCTGGGTTCAAAACCTCCACTCACCATGACACTTAATATAATTTACTTTCATAAATACTTCAGAAAACATATTGGTCCATCAAAAAGCTTTATATTTTGTCATAATTGTTGGTTACGAACAGAAGGAGACTAAGTGTGAGTCAAAGGTTTCCTTTGGTATGATGAGTCAGCAGAGTCTACACCAAACCCAAATTAAAAAAACCTGTATGAAGCTAAAATGCAGAAACTACTTATTCACCACAGACTTGTCAGTACACTTGTTTTATTTCTAACTTTCATCATTTTTGTTTGTTTTTGCTTTGCTTCTGCTCTATGACTTGCTTTGATGTGACTGATGATTAAGCATTAGTCAAGTCTGATCACATCAGAGATGTCCTGTGGCAATGGAGGCTAGAGGAAAACCAGATGAAGCACTTTTTTTGTTTGGTTAAAAAAAACAACAAAATGACTTCACAGTCAGAAGCCACTCAGATGACAGTAAATCACCATCTATTCTTCAGATACTAATGAATCTGTTTTTCTCAATTGCTAAGACAAAGAAATCATCCATCTGTTCCTCTAAACTGTAAACACAAAACCCATTTTTCAAACTTTCACCAAACCTCTGACTCTTTCGTCAAAACCAAAGTATGGGAGATCGACAGATTATTTTGGCATCAGTTTAACCCAGAGAAGCCCAAAGTAAGGCCCCCAGGCCAAAATTGACCTGCCAACCATTTGATGTGTCTCACCAGCAGTTGCCATGGTTACTAGGTTGTAGCCTGTTGTCTTATGTAGAAACACAGTATTTCCACTTAAACTTGAGTCATTCCATCCATTGGCCCAATGACTAAAAAGGGGCTGTAGTTTTCACTCATGGTGCTTATTTTATTTATAAAGATTAAACATGAAACACAAGTAACAGCAAGAGACATTTAGATTAGATTTAAGCACATGTGAAGATTTACACACTTTATAAGGCCACAAAAATTCCTTTTTTATTTATCTAATAAATGTCCCATGAGCCTTTGCTGCTCGAGCATATGGCAAACTTTCTCCATGTGCACAAGCTAAACAATTCGTACCACTGCATTAAATGCTAGCTTAATCATTTTAAAATAAAAATACTTTACTTAAAAAGTGTGTGTATTTCATGTATTATACGTATTACTGCATTTGGCCTGCAGCCCTTGGATAGATTTTCATTTTGGCCCTCTCGGGGAAATGTTTGGGCATCCCTGGTCCAATCAAAAGATCACTGATATGTGCAGCCAATTTGTTTTGGGCCGATTCTTAAATCCGATGTTGCTGGGTTGCAGTCATGTGACCCGGAGGACACGAGTGTCAGATGAAGGGCAGGACGTGATTTGCTTTGGTTCAAAACACAGAGAAATGGATCACATCGAGCACCTAAATGGGCTGGCGCAGACGAGATATCACAAAAAAATACACGTACATTTAGGATATAATAGGATATCCATATTGTCTTATTAAAAAAAAAGACTTGTCATATAATCTGGAGGATTTACCGGCGTCAAGGCGATCGACATAAACTACTATCTGGTGCTGCAGACCTCGTATTATACGACGAGTCAGATGGAAGCTTTCGAAAGCCTAGAAACTACAATTATTTAGTTCAGGTTGGGTCAAACATAGGATCCAAAGAAGCTTTAAATGTCTGTCGACTTGTTTCTGCCCGGGTGAAGAGTGACTTGTTCTATTTTAATAATTAGCCTATGATAACAATGCTAACGCTAACAACGAGTTAACTCCTGTTTTTTTTCTATGTGCTTGGATCTACTTGTAAATATTTTATTTAGCTTCTGCAAACCAAAATTCAAGTAACTATCCAGGAAAATATCTGAAAATATGATTTAAACGAAACAATCCTCTCCTGTCTTTTTTTTCTGTAAGTTTTTTTTAAACTAATTCCGTTGTAAAACACTACTTTCGGAACATGAAAAAAAAGTTTTATATTTCTCCCAATTAAAGTGGCTGCAACAACTTTACATGCCACAGAATATAAGCATTTTGACGTTGAATCAACAGAAGGAAACAGGGCTATGTTTACTTACTGCCCCCTGTCTTTATTTCATGACATCGATACTACGACATCTGTAACTCAGCAATTGTTTTTTTCTTCCTCTATTTACATGATAAAAGTAACACAAAGGTAAATGTTACACAAGTCTCATTTTAAACAAAAAATAGCCATTTATTAATAAAACAAACAAAACATATTAACAAAAGATAGCAAACAATGTAGAACAATTAAATATAAAACAATGAAAATAAACAAGATGATTTGTTTTTATTGTATTGGTGAACGCATACATGTATCCGCTTATGCCGGTACAAGAAAAAAACAAATATCATCCAGTTGATGTATAGGTCGACCTCTAATTTTGAGTTGCTGTTTAAGTTGAGGTGCAAAATGTTTTAGTGAGTGAAAATATGTTTGCAAGTTGTGTCTAGCTGGGTGAAAAATGCTTAAGGTTCTACCAAAAGGGTGACTATTTCAATAAATGGGTTCAGTGTATTGAACACTTGGTTTAGACAACAGGGTTTAGTGTTTCAGCAGCTGAGACCAACTGTAAACCTCTCTGTTGCATCTATAAAGTGAGTTAGATCTGGTTAGGTTGGCTGATTTTAGCTGACTTTAATTGTGTTCAAACTGAAGCTGCAGAGTCGTTTCCCTCGTCTGACAGAAGGTTGTTTTGTTGCTGCCACAGGTTAGAAGCACCAGTGTTCGACCCATATGCTGTGTCCTAACAACACACAGGTGCTCCTGCTGCTCCAGTTTCCACCGTCTCCTCCATCTCCACAATAAAACCATCTGAGCACAAAGGTATGACCACTGAAAATGACTCCCTCTGCTTCGTGAAGGCGCTTTGAAAAGCTGACATGCTGCAGCTGTTTGATCAATAAAATGTTCTGAACCATTCTGTTCACCTGCGATCAAACTCAAATCAAGCGAAGACGTGACTCATCCGTTTCTGCTCGCCACAATGTGAACAGGAAATTGAAAATCCACATATTGTCAAATCTGTTTTCTTTGAACCCAGTGCACCCAAATGGAGCTTTATTGTGAGTCACTGTGATTTGGGCGATCCCGTTCCAAACGAGGAGCTCAGCTCACGTGTTGCTCCTATTTTATAGAAAACTGCCTGTGGGTAAAAAAAAACTGGATACTGGAAGCCTGTGTACATTAGACACATGCTCACGTTTTAGTTTATTTAAACTAAAACGTGAGCATGTGTCTCAAAAAAAGTTTGCTGTTCAGGCTTTGGTATTTACCAAAGCCTGAACAGCAAACTTTTTTTTTTTCCAGTATAATGCTCTATTAATCCTCAAATCTATTAAAACTTAAATACTGTTACTGTAAGTTTAAGCTCCCAACAAACCAAAAACGTGGGTTTTATTAGAATATTTTTACCAATTATATTATAAAATTGAAATGCAATCAGGATAAACAAAATGTAAAAAATAATTTTTTGAAGTTCAAGAGATCAAGGCTCCTATCATCTATTTTTCACATCATTCTTTCCAACGAACTGAAGACTTTTTTTTTTTAGCCAGCTCTGCAAAAGTGTGTTCATTTATAGAGTCTATGAATGCATCGAAGCATTTTTATACCATCTCAAATGGCTGCGTTATCTTTATCTGAACTGTTTATAATGGGGTTGTTTTTTATGTTGGACCACCGTGCCTCATAACTGCTTACAAATAATAAAGAACGGTGTGAAGTGAATAAAGAAAATGAATGCAACAGCTCAAAATGAAATTGTGGATAAAAGAGGAAATGCCACCAGTTTGGCAGTGTTATTCAGCCGTTTTTCTCCTGGTCCTTATTTCTAATCAATAATTATCAGTAGTGACTGATAAATGTTTGTTTCATGATTACATTTTCAGCTATATCACCCAGCACTATTTTTAGAACATGTTTTTTTTATTCTACCTTGTATCCATACCCAGTTCTACATGTACACTCAATAACTCCTAAACATCAGTTCTTTTTCTGTAATTCAGTCTTTTATTGCCTCCACATTTGTTCATCTTGGGGGGTCCAGCACACTCTGGATGGATGATGTTTGTACTTCAGCCAAAAGTACATACTTCTTATGCCAGTTTTTTTTCCAACTTCTCCCACTTTTTAAATCCAAAACTCCTCCTGAATGTTTTGTTTTCACAGTTTGATGCTTCCAAACGTTCACAGCTAAACGTACAGGAACCATCTGACCCACCCACATGGCACAGTCCCCCACTCGTCTGCCCCTCAGTGGCTGCCAGTTCCTCTCTGGCACATTGTCCTGATCGGCCTCTCTTCTGTGACTTCTGCTCAAACAGGGTAGCCATGGCAACTGTTGTATACATTACAAAGTTTGGGTTCAAACTGTTCTTTTCCCCCTGTGGGACATGTCACTTTACATATGTCCCACATGAAGTGAGGAGTAGGAGTACACACCTGCTGTGCAAACTGACAGAAGTGTGTAACACACACACACACGCCCTGCTGCTTGCTGAGGCTGCACCTGATGGCCTGTTGGTATTTGGCTCTGAAACTGGTCTTGCAGATGGGTCCTCCTTTAATTGTTACATAACTTTCTCGGCCTCGGCTCGTTATTCACAGTGTTCAGCACCAGAGAAGTTTGATTTATCAAAGTCAGATTGATTAAAGCGCCGTTTGTTCCAGTCTGTGGCAGCACTGAGATGTGTTCTCTGGGTGTTTTGTTTTTAACTTTGCCAAGCTACAAAAGTTTTGTTGATATATTGGTTTGGCAACATTTAGAGGCCGTTTGTTTGGGACACACATCATTTCCAGCTGGCTTTACTTTTGCATGTTTCTCCAAAATGAGGAATCGGTACGAGTTTTTCCTAAAGCTGTTTTTATTTAATAAAGCTCTGGATTCTAAAACTGTAAGAAAACAAATCTGCTCAGTGATTTCTGAAAAGAGTCAAGTAAAACCAATAAAAAAGAAATATGTTCTGTTGACTCATGTTGTCAGAATCTAAAATAAATAATTAATCAAGTTTAAAAAACAAAAGAACAAGAAAACAATATATTAGAGAAAAATAGAAAAATTACGTTTTCTGCAAAAATATATATAAAATATAATATAGCTTAACTGCTGAGTGCCGAACAACTTTATTACAGTTTGGTATAGAAGCTGAAAACTAGCATAAAGCTAAAACAAAGCAGAAAACTACCCAAAGATGAGCTAAATGTCAAAAATAGCAACATTCTAGTTAAGGGTTGATTAAAAACTATATTAATTAAAGGCTAGCAGAAAGCTAAAAGTAGTTAAATTATTGCTCAAATTAGGAGAATGGTTGCTTGACGCTAAAAGTAACAGAATAGTAGCTGAAAGCATGAAAACAAGTAAAGGTTAGCTAACAGCTGAAAGTAGCAAAATGCTAGCTAAAATGGCAAATTTAAACATAGTTAAAAAAACGAGCTAGAAGCTAAAAGTTACAGAATAGTATCTAGGTGCTCAAAATGGATAAAACTACGACAGAAACTTTTTGTCAAAAGGCTAGCAAGTTTATTAAAAATAAAGTATTAAAGGATAGCTAGTAGAGGTGTAAGACAATATTGATTAGGGCTGCAGCTAACGATTATTTTAGTAATCGATTAATCTATCGATTATTCTGTCGATTATTCGAGTAATCGGA
>JARVJO010000227.1:12161174-12186675 GCA_031762555.1 Cynodonichthys magdalenae | reverse complement strand
TTGGTGGAGTTAGTCTTTCAGTCATACACTTTTCTTTCTGAACCTGTTGTACGTAGGTCCTGGAAAATTATATGGAAAGTCATGGAAAAGTCCTGGAATTTTTTTCCCCAAATACCAGTGGGGACCCTGTGTTCAGCTACACACCAACAGATTTCACTCTCAAACATTCAGATGTCAGATGGGAAATCTCGTAAGACCTCTTCAGATCAAACATGAGTTCAAAGTAAATAAACATGGCCAACAAGGAAGAAGTAATAGCGATAGTTTGTGGACTATTTTTAACAAAGAAACAATTCAAAAAGACGTCTCTGATGCCCATTAGACTTTCTGGTGCACCATGACAGTTGTTTTGTCTTCTGTATTTTGGATTCCTCTTCGTGTTTTTGTTACCTTGCTTTATGTCACATTCAACAGTCAAACTGCAAGCTCGTCTTTTCCTCGGGAAACTTCACACACGCTTGAATATCGGGCCAAGACAATCAAACATTTTGAATATCCCTAACTTGAGGTTGGAGCAGTCCCGACGTATTTCCAAGCCAACTAGATCTCACTTTACACCCCACAAGACAGGAATGTCTTCTAAGATTATCTTTAGATCCATTGCCATCATTGGGTCGTCTTTAGGATTGTCAGATGGACAAAATCTGGCCAAAAATCAGCTGAATTTAAATTGTTTTATTGTCCAAAACTATTCTGATGGGAAAACTGGTGCAATCAGATCATTCCCCAGTGTTGACACTGATCACTTTCTTGTTGCACCCTGTTCCATCTCTCTCTCTCTCTCTCTCTCTCTCTCTCTCTCTCTCTCTCTCTCACTCTCTTTGAACTTTTCTTCCTTTCATCTTGTTAAAGAATGGCTGAGTGCTCCAGAGGACAGGAGCAGCTTTGCATTCCAGCTGGATGGTTGCATCGAGGGCAGCAGGTTAGACAGGCGGGTGGAACCGCGTGACTTATCTGGTGACAGATCAAAAACAAGACCACGGGGGGCTCCACCTTTACCCCCACAACCTCAAACTGCCTCCCAGTTAGCTTGGAGTGTGTGTTGGTACTGACCCTCGGGTAGTATCTGTATGTTTAATTGAGCTTTAGATCATTTTGTGTTTTTTAACGTCAGTTGGGTGTGGCAGCCATCTTAAATTAATTTGTTTTTTAAAGTTAATTATCTGAAGTATTTCACCCAATGATTGTTGATGAGATATTTTGCTAACTGTACGGACAGATGAACACATTGGTGCTCCGCTCCTTTGACACGAAGCTTTAGCTGTGATGTTAGAAGTTTTCTATGAAATACCGAAGTATGTCGACACATTCTTCGTACGCGGTGAGCTCTTCAATTCAGCAGGAAGAAAACTGATTTTTCAGGTATTTTTCTTGTGTCAGACAGAACCAAGCACACAAAGACATGCTAAAGTACACAAAGGGACATGCAACCTCATTTAATCACAAGAATCCTGACCGGGAGCATTCCTGCCACGCAGGGTCAGCACCATTTGCTTATTAGAGCAAACAATGGTGTCTGTCAATTTAATTTTCATAAGCTGAATGATTACAGAGCTTATCCTCTGTACCCAGTTCAGCCTTGTTCGCTGCTTTCCCACGTCCGACAGGCACCACTGTGCATGTGACTGTAGCGAACAGACTGATGTGTCCAAACTCCACTGATCTTCATCATCCAGCAGAAATTACACAGACTATTTTCTTGCAAAAGGTTATTGTTTGTTGTGAATGGAAACTGCGCTGACCTTTGGTTGCCATGGAGTCGCCGCTCCTCTGACAGAACATCCTCTCAGGTATTATTGCTGCATTAATGCAAATGAGTCTGTGTTCAGACCTGCTCTGATTACCCGCTGCACCTGAAAGTCCTTTCTGCTGTGTCATTTTTTTAAATGACTGCTGATTCATTGCTGTGAACTCGGCGGCTCCACCTGAGAGATGATTAATGACACGTTAATGTGCAGCGTAGGCTATTAAGTAAGAGGGTTAGTGAAGTTATTATGTGCGTAAAGTTTATTTGTTTGGCACCTTTGTTGAAGTGCTTGCCAATAAAATATGAAAAGAAAACTACAGAGTTATACAGCAGTTTTGTTTCCTCTCATTAATTATTCACATGTTTTTTTGTTTTTTTTTCAGACTAGCCACAAAAAGATATTTGGCTTCCAGATCTGAGGAATCACATTGATCTGGGCAATGATTAAACACTTAGGTTTTATCTGTTTAATTTGAGAAAGTCATTCATTAACCAAGTTTCGATATGTGTCAGTCAGTGACTATTTTAATTTAAAGTTCCTGAGTTGAATGGTAGAATGAGTCATCATCAAAAAAAAGTTTAATAGATCCTCTGGATGAGATCCAAATGTTGCTGAAAATGGCAGTCTATGTAAACAGTAAGCCAAAACAAGGAAAATCCATATTATAAAAGAAAAACATTAAAATGTTTTTTAGTATGAACAGGTATACCGCCCAGCTTTAATGTATATGAACTTTGCACAAAATCTAAATAAATTTGTTGTAACAATGTTTCGTGCCAATAACTCTTATAGTGGACACCTGAATGGCAGCACCTGGGGGTACCTGATGCTCAAATCAAGTGTCAATATCAACAGTAAAATAAGCTGTTTGGCAGAGAAGATTTGACAATTTTTTTGTGCACAACCCTCATCCTCAGCTCTACTGCTCATCCCACAAAATGGACTGAACTTAAATAGCCCTTTATCAAGTCCCTCCGGACCCTAAAGCGCTTTACACCCCAGTCATTCACACACACACATTCACACACTGATGTCACAAAAGCATGTTCCTTACAAATGTGGCACTATTTGAAAAGGAAATTAACAAGCTTGCCAACAGTATAAGATTTATTGCCAAGAATCATTGTTACAATAAAGAAATAATCTACCAAACAAAAATTTACTTACTTTTTGTGCTAAGTTTATATATTCTGTGATGGGCATGGTTCTGATAACAGCTAATAGCGGACCTAGTTATTTGTTTAGCGGAGTAACGAAATAGTGTTTTCACTAACGTTTGAAATCATTAGTGGACCATTTAACTTCCGATAACTTAAAGTCTGCTAATATCTAACCAATAAGCTAACATCAACAGGTCAGTCCCACCAGTCTTCAGCTCGAAGAAGATGAAGACATGACGCAGGCTGAAGGACAGTCGTCTTAGCTTTAGCTTCCACTAATTTTTACTTGTTTAGCTGTTTAGCTTTGGCCAAGCTGTATTTTTATTTAGAAGATGAGCAGAAGAGTTAGTGAAGCTAACTTTTAATTAGTTGTGCCCACCACTGGATAAAATACAGAATTCCTGCAGATGCCCCTAAATACTGGCTTTTGTCTGTCTGTTCCCGACTGTTTGTATGTGCATGAAAGGAATTATAAAAAGTTGTTTGTGCGTTGTCAAAGGTTCTTTGTGTGTGTGTGTGTGTGTGTGTGTGTGTACTTCCAGGTGGAGGAAAGAGGGGGCAGGTTGCAGCCGGAGGTCACGGAATGAACTGAAGGAAACGGGAAGGAAATGACGACGGCTTCCCCTCTCAGACTGTGAGCTGCCACTCGCTTCTTACCATCCTGTGTGGAAACTTGGACTCACTTATTCGCTGCCTGTTGTTGTTGACTGTAATGAAAGACGCAGACTTGGAAAAAACAATAACATTAGATTTGAAACATAGAATGATAAAAACAAGTTTTGAGATCTACACAGAGACAAAAGCCAGACTGAAATTTTTTAAAATAGGTTGACAAGGAAGAAAAAAAACTGCACAGGGAAACTTTATTGTTGCTCTTTTTTTTTTAAGTAATTTCTCCTTTTAATCAGCAAACACTCAGTCAAAGTCAACAAACCGCATTTAAATGTGTCACTGCCATTTTATTGAAGTCCTCTCTGATCACAAGCAGTTAAATCCACAAATAAAACTATTTCCTGCTCATTTGAGAGCTGAGCCGAGGCCAGATCAAGCATTTCTACACATAAACTTAGGAATCCGGTGAAGGAAATGAGTTATTCCACACTGATAACCCACAGATCAGCAAGCTGAAGCAACAACATAAACACCGTGAAACTCCTATTGTTTGATTTACTCAGCCAGTAACACCAGATCTGCAGCATTTCCAATCTAGATCACAAAAAAAAACAGCCTCACTGATACATTAGCATTGAGAAAATGTGAATTATCTGAAAAGAAAGAAGAAAAGGAATGTGGAGGCGAGGTGAAAGGTCGGTAAAAGAATGCCAGCAGTATGTTTGTTACAACCTTCGGCTGAATGTGCAGAGCTCATTGTATATCTTGAATTTATCTGTCTTCACAGCGACAAATGTTTTCAATTTATGTGATGTCTCAGTTTGTGCTTTATGTTTGACTTCAGGGACTGCAGGTGTTTTTGTTGTTCATGCTCGTCTGATGAACATCTTTCTTCTCACGTGTTCTCGGAGTTCTGTTTTTTTTTTTTTATTATTTTGGGTGAGGCACATTCCAAGTATTAGATATACACATTCTCTGCAACAATGGCAGCAATTCTGTGTCACGTGACGGTCTGACACCAAACGACACCCCATCAATGATAAACTAAAAGACTCAAAGCCTTTATTTGAGAATTGTTTTGTGCGCTACTCCCCCCACCTCTCCAATTTGACAATGGTAGGCCTGGACTCAAATCTGTAGAACTGCCACAAAGGTCTTCATACTCTTTTACAGTCGCAGATAAATCAACTTGTATTTGTGGATATCTGGTCCTGAAAGCCAAAAACGTGATCGGTAAAAGTGACATAAATTGTCCTTGTGAACAATGATGTTTAGTGTGTCTGAAATGTCGATTGTGGAAAGAACAAAAGGTATTCTGCGAAACTGAAACCTTCCTTTTAACTACAAAGAAAAAACTTGTAGAAATCTGCTTTGAAGAGTTGAATTATAAAATGATAAATCAGCTTGCCAGCAATGTTTTATTTGATGTTTTATGTGTTCTACCTATTTTTGCCGACATACTTGTACTTTTTTCCCCACATTTTCAGACAAAACCTTTGTGGCTTTTAGGGGGAAATGAAAGTGCCTGACGTAAATCAGTTCAAGTGTAACAGACATGACAAAACAAAAAAAACACTGAATCATTAAACAAAGTTTTTATTAACTGGTTCTGACATTTCTGTGGATACTACAACTGGTTGTGTTTCTAATTGTTTGGTGAACATAGAAATGGTTTTCATGCGCTTTTAGTCAAGATTCTGACATTTCTGTGGATACTACACATGTATATGTTGAAATGACAGACCTACAGTTAGCAGTTATCAAAATTTATGCCTGTTTAGCATACAAACTTGCAAAATAATTTTTCTAACATATTGGGTTGGCTGCTAGCCAAACTAACTTTTTGGTTAGCTGTGCCCACCATCCATCCATTGATGTCTGTCAAATTTTTTAAAGCATATTAAAACAAGCTAAACCAACATAAAATAAAACCCTAAAAAACAAGCAAAAGCACCACAAAACACAGTACAGACTAAACAAAGCATCACACACCGCATACTTTGAGAAGAAAGTATAAATGAATGCAAACCCCATTAAAACTAAATCTCTTTTATATAAAACAAAAACTTATTCAAAACAACATGTATGAATCCTGATGATCATTTAATTTGTCTGTCATTAATTCAAATGATTCAATCTCTGTCATATTTTTAATCTATTCCCTGTGATCAGATCTGTCTTGACATTTCCACTCCAGCAGCAAATGTTAGAAATGTTTGGCAGACATGACTTGTCTCCTCCAAGACAAAGCTGAACATATATATAATCCCCCCCCCAAGACCATAGCCCACCACTGTGCTTTAGGAAAATCAAAGTTCCTTCCATGTCATTACAGACTAATGGTCGCAAGCCCATTTTTACTTCTTTATAATATTTAACATTTTCTAAAATTAGTTTTAAAACTAGAAATCTCTACTGAAAGAAAATGTACAGTATGAAGAAGTTATTTTAGCTGTGCTTGGGAAAAGCTGTTAAGATTGTTAGACATCCTTTAAATATTTTGGTAGAAAAAAAAATTATTTTACCAGTTGACCTGTGATTTAAATAAATAGATGCTTATTTTGGCAAATACTGGAGTAAATAGTTACATGTCACCACTACACACAAAGTGACATGAGATGCCTACAAATACTTCTGTTGTGCCCCAGTAAGTTCAGTAAAGTGACCTTTGTGCTTCCAGTTAATAAAAGACAAAAGTTCAGCCTTTTAATGAAAACTTGCTGCTGTAATTACGTGATGTAACTTAATAATAGAGAAGGGAAACTGCTGATTAGGAAGGGAGGGATTTTTTGAACTCAGGGATAGAATGTGTAAAACTATAACAACTCAGCAACAGCAATTATTTCAGAGGAGACACTTAAATCTGTGTGTTCTCCACCTAAGCTACGTTGCAGATCCCATTCATGCGCTGCCACTTTAAGGTTCATCTTCAGGTGAAGCCAGTGAGTCAAAGTGGGCATAGCAACAGCCAGCAGTACTGCTTGTTTCCTCCACTCGTGAAACCTGATGACATGTTAAATCCACATTGGGGGGGTAGAAGGGGGATTACAGTCTGGTCATGGAAGTTCAGCAAGGTTGCTCTGTTGTCTGCTGCCGTTCACGGTCTGTCTTAAGAGGCTTTAACAGGCTTGGAAGAGATGAGCTGCCATCTGGCTCGTGCTTCCTGAAGCTGTTTGAGCAGCAAAATATCATCACACATTATTAATCTGCACCCGTCCCGTCAGCCGTTCAACCAGTAAACAATCATTTACCTGTTTGCACACTAATGTTTTCATTTTGATCAAAATCTGTGCGGTGGCTTTTAGGCAACATGAAAACAGAAAAAAACCTGATGCGATTTCTGCAAAAAAATATATTGTTTACACTTCCTTTGCAGGAAAATAGATGTAGCAGAGAGGATGCAGTAGAAATAAACAGAACTGAATGCAGGGAACAAGGCGAACCGGTCAGGCTGAACCTAATGAGAATGTAACTCTAAGCTGAAGTGAGCAATGTGTTTAACCTGCATTAGGAGCATTATGCTGCAAAAAATAATACTTGCATTGGTTTATACACCTACCTGCTGAACGGCAAAAGTTCTTCACAATGTTTTGTCATATCATTTGGATTTTTATGAGCCTAAAAAAAGATAAAACAGACCATCATTTTGTTAGCCGTTAGCCATTAGCCTAGCCTGGACTACAACTTTTGCCTGTGTCTCCATTATTCATGCACTTTAGCTAAGATGCTAATTATTAATTATCAGAGAAAACATCACTTCTAAAATGACTACACTATTCCTCTAAACTGGTACATTCAACTGGTGTATTCTTAATTAAGCCATGATCTAGATATGTTTTTGTCTATGTTAAAGAATATAAACCAAAATAATTTAGGTAAAGATTAAATGGTAATTGCTTGGGCTTATTATTATTACTTGTGTGTGTGTGTGTGTGGTTTGCCAGTGGTGGGCACAGCTAACCAAAAAGTTAGCTTCTCCAGCCGCCAACTAGCTACCTAAAAAATTAGCTTTGCAAATGCTAAACCAATTAACCGGTAAAAAAGATTAGCAGAAGTTAACATTAATTGATAACCACTAACTCAATGTCTGTCATTTAACATAGATGTGAAACGTCAATCTAGAATAAAAGCTCATAAAAGATATTTCGAAGTTCATAAAACACAGCTGTAATGACAAGCAGCTGAATTGAAAAATGCTAATGATGTTACACACACACTAGGTGCAGCACTGCATGTGTAGGGGAGAGTTTTTGTTGTTTTCAAAACTAAATTTAGTGGAAGCTAATTGGTCCGCTAATGGTTTTCAAAGTTAGCAAAAATGAAATGTTAGCTTCAATATTAGTTGTTAGCAGATTAGTGGAACTGTGCCCACCACTGGGTTTTGCCTGATGTATTTTTATATAATTCTGTTAAGATTATTACTAATGGAAAAAGCCCTATAAATACTTAACATTTTCCTTTACATTACAGCGTAAAACCATTTAAAACCTGTATGTGTGTTTGAATTGGGCTGTTAGTATTTATATAAATGTGACATGATGCCACGTTAGCAAAAATATGTCACAGTCGGCCAAAACTAAAGTCATGATCAGTTCTCATGCTAATTGTCTGGCAGCCGTGTCTGTGCACAGTGACCTGCATCAGACCGATCGATACCCAGAGGTCAGGATGTACCTGTCACAGACTGTCTGTCACAGGTCAGGAAGCAAATGGAAAAGTTGGATCTGATTAATTCGATCAATGACTCTGAGCTTCACCAAAAACTCTTGGAAAATATGTCAACTTGTTGAAGGAGTGATGATAGGAAATAAAGCAATTTTAACAAAAATGAAAAATTATTAGTGGGCTAAAATTTGTTCATCCTGTGTTGTATTCTATAGATTTCTGTATTTGAAATATTCAAAGTTACTCATGCTTTTATCCTGCACACAAATGATGACCTAAATTAGGTCAAAGTCTATGCTCAGCTGGTCCGTCAGTCTTAAAGTCACTCTGTGGTCGTCTCTTGCTCCTTTTGTTATTATTCCATTTCCTCTGCGGGAACGGAAAGACCAAAATAGCCCTGGTGAAATCTCCGGCTCTCCGGGGACGAGGCTTTTGTGTTCGGAGCAAGTGAAAAACAAGAGCCGCCGTGGCTGAATGGGACACAGGGAGATCTAGAGTTTCAAGGCCTCGCGAGGCTCGGTCCATGGATACGGACACGGCTCATTACACGGCCAGACGGCGAGGGGTGTCATGTGAGACGATCAGCGGTTTGATTTAACGGAGAGAAAATGTAAAGCTTTAATCTGGTCTGATGCTGAATGTTGAAAAAGTAATAATAATAAAGCTCAAGATGAAGACATTAAACTTTAATACAGCTACTGGTTTAGATTTTTCTTTTGGTTTTGTTTAGTTTTGCCACCTGCTCCAAGTTGTGACCAGCTGTTTCCACTCATCAATCACCCCTCACAGTATCTAACATAAGATCCTCATTTTAATAGACGAGAATTACATTTGGCAACACTGCTGCTTTTCCTGTCAAGGTTTTAAACAAAAATGCCATTCGATCTATGAATACTCAGTGTGTTAGTGATTAATCTTAGCTACTAGACCAAATCCTAGCTCATTATCTGTAAACAAGACTGTGTTACAGTATAATTTTGTGTTTTCAAGGTGGATTAGGTTGACTCCAAGAGTTAGTCAATTATAGATGAAGATCTAATGAATACTTTGAGAGCTTCACTGAAGCTAGTCCTGAATACAGATTTAAATCCATTTCTTTCTCTCCATACCGACAGTGATCAGGCCTGACCATCAGAGTCTGACCTGACACACAGAGACAGAAGAGCTGAGCTCTCTAATTAGTGTCTGTTTAGTTGAGTGGCGCTGCAGGCCATCAGTGTACCAGATCACCACTAGAGCCGGGCAGTCGCACAGCTTCATGTTGATCCATTAAACCTGTTGCCCATGATGCACAACGAGGGGAGCTGTCAGCAACACTGTTCCCGTGTCTGATTTCATCGTCGGCAGGAGAGACGTCAGAGGGGCTGAGTCACAGCACAGAGGTGTGGTGACCTTTTCTTGGCGATGGAAAAAAAAAAAAATAGACGAATCTCATGTAATAGCAGCACAGAGCAACGTGTTCCAGCATGCCCCATTTCATAATTAGATACTGTATGTAGACTGTAGCTTAGAACCAAGTTCTATTGGAGGCAATCTGGATTTGTGGCTCCACAATTTGTGGCTCTAAAGTGTGTAATCAACACACTCCTTCATTACAGGAGCAGCTGCTGAGGGTAAACTTTTGCCGCGACACTCAATTACGTCTGGCAGAATATCGTAAAGTCGAGGTGGACGTTATTTATACGATCTGCTCTCGCTGTGGACAGAGTGTCGTGTTGTCAGTCAGCCCACAACAGCAGCAGCAGGATGACAGCTGAGTGGGTAAAAAAAAAAGTCATGGTAGGCCCGAATATGACAGCTGTCATCAACACATTTTCATGTTAGTGTGACTGAAAGTGCACACACAGAACTGTCCATAGAAATGTAGGGAGAATTATTTATTTATATGATAATGAGCAGTAGTGGGCACAGTTCTGCTAATTTGCTAACAGCTAATAACAGAACAAAATTCTCATTTAGCAATTTAGCATTTTTGTTGCTACTAACTTTAGCTTTAGCTAGTTGATCCTGATTTAGGTTTCACTAATTTAAGTGAAACTGGTTTTAAGTCCACTACTTGTAACCATTTTTTTAGAATAAAATAAAAATAACCCCCTTACAAGCAGAGCTGGACATATCGGACACCTTGTGTAGCATGTAGCATATTCAGCAGCTAAAATTCAAACTAAGTGCCAAAAATAAATGAAATAGCATTCAACAATATTTAAATAACAAATACAAAATTAACTATATACACAAATAAATTGGTAGAGAAAGAATTTGCTATTTATAAAAAACATGATAAACAAAAAGCTTTTATTCTGAAAGGGTTAAACTAGACACCACACATCTATGTTTAAATGACAGATCTTTAGTTAGCGGTTATCAGTTAGCTTTAGCATTCACTATTTTTATTTATTTTTACCTTTTTAGTGTTTGCAAAGCTAATATTTTATGTAGCAGGTTAGCGGTTTAACGAAGATAACATTTTGGTTTGTGCCCACCACTGCACCAAGCATTGTTTTCTCCAAAGAATGGTTTGCCTTAAAATTCAAGACCAGAACCAATAGGCTACAACCTTTGGAAGTAAAAATATTTATCATTTGATGGACTGAATGACAAAAAAAAATATTATTGTAACTAATGTGATTAATAAAATGTTTAATTTTTTTGGCAACACATCCAGAACTAAACATTACTTGATTTTTATCTTTTGAAAATCCAACTTATCTTATTTTACTGTCAACCAAATGTTTAAACCCTCTGCTGTGATTCCAAACTTGCACAGTCTTTATCTGTGTTTGTCATGTCGAAAGAGTGAAATTACTGAGGGGGAAAAGACTTCTCTTTGTAAACTCCCTCTTATCAGTCAGACTCTTTCTTCTCAGACAGCTTGAAACGTGTTGTGCAAACACTTCCAGACCTTCAGCTGGCTGCACGAGGGACTGATGGTCTGTTAACCCTGAGAGATTGGAGGACCTCGGCTGCTGCTGCAGAGGAGGAACACAACAAAAGGCTGGGTAAGAATGTGGGTCAAGGAAGAAACATCCACCTATAAAAGCTGTGAGCGATGGTAAAAGGCACACACAAAGGACCCGTGGTTCTGTCCTTAAGTGGGTTCAGAATTGTTTGTTTCTCGACTAATCACATTAAGATGGGCACGTGCTGATGATGTCATGCAGTCTTTGTGGTTTAAGGCCTGGCTTCAGGGAGCTTCTGTAGAAAAAGGCACTACATCACAAGAGGAAGAGAAATTAACTGTATGGGTTTATGTGCTCCGGGTCTTATGATAAACCACAAGAAAAGTGGTTTCAGTGTGCAGCTGTGTCTTTTAATTTGGAGTTTACTAAAACACATCAACACGCAGTCTTTGTAATTATGTTTTAACCTAGGTTGAGGATAGATTGATGCTGATGAGGTCATCTAAAACTCAGATATACCAGTTCCCAGTGTGAATGACAGCTGTCTGAGTTTATGATCCGTCCTGTTCAGAGAGCTGTCAGGATCTGTGTGGAGTGTCAGCTTGGCGCTCTCTGTGTGAAACGGAAGTGACAAGTCGTCCACATTTAGAGCCACAGAAGAAGAAGTGCTGCCCGAGTTGCTAAAGTCACGCTCATCGTTGACCCATGAGGCAGTGTTAGATACGTCTCTGTAAAGGGAGGGGGGCGGGGTTATATGTCCACATCAAGTCTCAAAAAGAGAACTGAGACCGAGTTTTATCTGTTGCACTTCTATTTATGGAGGGTATTTTTTTTGGTGATGTCACGGCGGGATAATTAATGCAATAAACATGTTTTGCTCACCGCAAAAGATGGAGGCAGGGTGTAATGGTTTTTCCTGGGTCTGTGTTGTGTGTATCTGTCTGTTAGCAAAATATTTCATGAATTGACAGATTTTTATGAAACTCCCAAAGCAATCATTGGAGTCCATTCTGTTCAGGGTGGCTACCACAGCTGTTAGGTAACACAAAAGTAGCTTTAATTCTGTCTGTTTTACAGTTTACAGGTACTGAGTTAGACTTTGGTGTGGTAATGGCTTTCTCCAACAATCTGAGCTCCACACATTGTGCAACTGTCGGAGTCTCTCTGTCAGCAAAATATCTCATGAATCACTAGAGGGGTTTTTATGGCACTCTTAGAATTTGATCATTGGATGTACAAGGTGAGACAAAAGTCTCCTGACACTTATTTCAGAAAGAAAAAGGAAAATTAAATATCTGTACTCAATTCCCCAACAATAGGTGAGGGAGGGGGTCTATGTTTTAGGCTCTGTTCGGAACATGGTCACCATCTTGGGCAAGTTATTTCAAAGTTAGAGAAATATGAGCCAATATGAGTTTCTGGTGTGAACATAGGATCAGAGCAATATTTTTAATTCAACTTTCCTATTGTGTATTTCCAGCTGTTTTAAAGGTAGCGCAACCTTGTTGCTGCATGACCTGTTCCCCCATGTTTTGTCAAATGTGTTTTCTTGAATAGGTGGTCTTAACTGCATTTCGTTCTACATTGCATCCCTAATGTTATGTTGAATGACAAATAAAGAAACTCTAACTAATGAGTTAGTGAAGCTAACTTTTTGATTAGCTGTGCCCACCACTGCCAACAAGTAACAGATGAGGGGGCCTAACTAAAAATATAGCTTTGCTAATGCTAAATGTCAAAAAAAATAAATACTGTGGAAGCTAATCACTAAGACGACTGTCACTCAGTCTGTCACACGTCTTTGTCTCCTTTGAGCTGAAGACTGATGGAACTGTCACAAACTTGTTGAAGTTAGCTTGTTAGCTGACTGAAAGTTGGAAAAACCTAATTTAGTGCAAGCTAATTGGTCTGTTAACAAGTTAAAGGAAAAAGCTACGAGAAAGCTAACACTAAGCAGCAAAACACGTAAAAATTAGCGAAAGCTAGCAGTAACAGCTAATCGTAACAGTTTGTTGACTTAAAAGAACAAACAAACAACTTTATATCATTTTCTTTTTTATTGAGAATTCCATGAGGTTCACATATCAAAACCACATTAGATATTTTTTTAAAAAATACCATCTTCATATTCAAAAAAATCCATCTTCATCCTAATACACAAAAGGTATATTGTTTCTTTTGCACAGCAAAGATATGACACGTATGTTTCAGACAACATATCAACACACAATTATGTACATTGTAGTCGAGACAACAGTGCAAAAATCCAAACGGAATGAGCGGGCCGTCGCTGAAGAAGCCAGACTGCAAACTTCAGGGTGCTTATTTAGACTCACAGAAACACTTGAACGAAACGGAACGATGCTGTTGTGGTTTTTGGATAGAGACCGGCATGTTTCAGAAGAAAAAATGCCACTTCAAGTGTAACAAAAACTTTCAGGTAAACAAGCGTGACAACAAATCCTCCTAAATATAAGAGATGGAGTTAACTTGCAGTGAGATTTTATCATCTCTAAAAGCTAGAGATTGATTAAAAATAAATAAAATTCAGCCATGCTCATTCAATGAGTACAAGTTATTTAAGGGGTGTAAATTAAAAACATATTGGCCAAGTTTTTAAAAAATGGTTCATTTGTTTAAAAGTTTATTTTATTTTGTGAGTCTGAAGTCTGGTTTTCGTCCTGGTGGCACAGATCAGATAAAACCCCTCTCAACAGTGTGGAGACAATGTGGCTCAACAAATAAAAACAACTAAAAGGAGGTGCATTAAAACTCGCCAGGCTACCCCACCACCTTCACCACCTCCAGCCCGTTGCTGAGCGGGGGGGTCTCCTGGTTGCTCTCTATGGAGGACTCGCTGCCCGTGCTCTCCCCGGAGAGCAGTCTGGTGACCCTCAGGTCCGCTTTCAGAGTCCGCACGTCGTTCCCTATGCTCATCTCCCCCAGGTCGTTAATGATCTGAGTCAGCTCGCGCTTGGAGTCCACGCAGTCCGTGTCCAGGATGTCCTCGCACTCAAAGTGCATGGCCTTCTCCTCTTCCTCCTCCCCCAGCTGGTCCTCGGTGATGGAGCCCAGCTTGGGCGCGCTGCGGCTGCGCTCCACCGGGGGTTTGTAGTAACACTGTCCGTTCAGCAGCTTCCGGAGCGGGACCAGCGGGATGGTCTGCTCCCCGATCAGCTGCTGCTGCTGGTGCCGGGCGTCGTCGCGCCGCTTCAGCCTCTTGAATTCAGCCAGCGCCGTGGCCGACGTCTGGTAGAGCAGCAGCGCCATGGCCTTCGCCTTCTCCGGCTTGGACACGAGCACCGCGTGGCAGCGCAGCATCACCGCCTTGTGCTTCATCTCGTGCCTGTAAATCCACGCGAACACCTTAGGCAGCCGCGGGTCGGCCACGCAGTACGTCACCCGGTGCAGCAGGTACAGGTGCCCCGGCCTGCGCGCCTTGTCGTCCACGTGCACCATCCGGATGCCCTGCGAGCTGATGGTCAAGCGCATCTTGGTGCCGTTCTTCCCCAGTTCGCTTTTGCCCCACACCTTGCTCACCGCCACGTCCGTACAGCCGTCCCCCTTGGACTGGATGGTGGTGGCGTTGCCCAGGTAGAGCACCGTGTAGGTGGGGTCCTCGCTCGTGATCCGGATCTTTTTCCGCTTGGACTTGAACATGCTGCCCACTCGGTTGAGCGCGCTCTCCGGGCAGGACTTGGCGAAGGAGGTGAGCGCGGAGTAGTTGAGGCTCACCGCATAGCCCTTCTGCTTGGACTGCTTGTCTTCCTCGATCAGGTCAAACTTGCTCTTCCTCCACGGCAGCATCTTACTGCTGGTCCCACCTCAACAGCAGCACTGGGGGAGAAGAGAAGCAAAGAAAGTTTGTTTTTGGTTTTTCTTTTAGATTTGATAAATCCCAGAAGACTTCAGGAGCTGTTCAAGTCATTGATGAGAAGACACCGTACGTTATGGGTCCATCATGTGTTCATTGTTGATCAAAAGGTCCCTCCTTCTGTAGCAGACTCTAGTGTGGTTTCAGAGACCAGGATCCAGCCTTTTTATAGAGGGAGGAACCACTTCAGTCTGACTGTAGGGGGGCTGACCCAACATCATCTAGTCAGAAACATGAACACAGTAAGGATGAACTACACACAAAAACAAGTCATAAGTACAGATTTGGCTGCTGCTGAGAAAATTAAAATGTTCTTGTAGAATCATATATCACAGGCAAACATGGAGTATGTCATTATAATAAGATAAAGTAATAGTTAAGTATATATTTTTGAATTTAGAGACTTAAAATTATTTAAAAAGCAAGAAAATGTTTCCTTAATGTATGACATATTTTTGTAAAATTGTATAATTAAAAAGGGCCTGTGTTTTGTAGCTATTTAACAAAAATAGCTATACCGCCACCTAGTGGTTAGACAATGAATTTTTTTTAACAAATCATTTTGTGTATGTGGAACAGATTTTCTTTCAAAATAGTGTTTTGGGATCACCTTTAATTGAGGGAGAATAAACAATTTAGATTATAAAGTGGTTCATTTTGATGTTATGATGGAGGATAAAACAAGAGTTCCCTAGAAATCTGCTTATTTTGGTTAATTCTTTTGTCAAATGTAAATTTGCCTAAACCAATATTTACTTTGTTTCATAATAATTTACTAAAAGATTCTTTGAAACTATGTAACTCACAAGAAGCACAATGTTTTTACAATAGTATTGGGATTTTTTTTATTAAATGTGGCTTCAATTACTATTTAGGTTTTTATTATATTGTATTCTCTTTTAATTTTACTCATGTGGCTTTCAAAGTCGATGTTCTTTGTTCAAGTTCATCATTATACTGTACATTTTTCTGCTCTGTTCATTTTTACATAAGCCTGAAAGATGTGTATATTTTTATTTATTTTTTTATTTAAAAACTTTATTAATTTATTTAAAACAAAATTAATACTGTGTACAATAAAATTATTATGTATACTTATTTATTCTCGTCTAACCCTTTTCTTTCCCAATTTCTTAAAAGCAAAACATTTAGTTCAATCTTAAATGCAACAAAGGTTGGATCAAAGCATGATGTGTCAAACCCAAGGCCTGCGTGCAAAATCTGACCCTTGTTAACATTTTATCAAGCCTACAAATATAAAATTTTAAATGTAAACTACTTTTATGGCTTATCTTTCTGTTATTGTATGTAGTGCATTCTTCTCATGACCACTCTGCAGTTTTCAAGCCAAGAAAGTCAAGTTTGAATTTTTCAGTGATCATTGATTTTGGTGAGGAAAGAGCAACAAATAAATTACTTCATCTTTTTCTGTATCATTTTCTGTATCATTTTCTTTTTTTAAAATAAAATAATTTATTTTAAATAGCAAATACTTTTAAATAAATCATTTTACACAATTTGCTGGATTGTGATAAAATGTATCTTTAAGAAATAATAAATAGAGCAGTTATTGATAAATAGTACGGCAAATGTAATAAATACTAATGATTGTCTTTCTAAATTCAATCTATAGTCTTATCCGTTATGCTATAAATGTAACATAAAACATATTCTGGAAAAAGCTATTTGTATTTCTATGAATAATTTGTCATATCACTTTTTTAAATAAATATGAACAGAGATATGAACAGACAAGTTTTGAATTTTGTTTTTGTGTAACTGAGTTTGACTCCTGCTTTAAAGAATCGTTTGAATGATGGTAGGAGATCAATATTTTTTTCGCCCTGTATCTATAATATTTGAGTCTGCTTTGCCTTGTTCTTACTGTTAATATTTTTACTTTAAGCTACGTGGAACCATAATTGCTGCTGTGTCTTTTTCATCAGAGCACATTAAACAGCCGGTCGAGCTTCTGGAATGTACCACATGTTTAGAAAAATATTTTTAAATAAATTTTGGAACTTATTAAACAAACTTCCTAACTATATTTGAACTTTACATAAAGAAAACACTTACTCACTTTTAATATAGTAGCTTTTAATAAATCATAAGTGTCGCTGCTACTTTAGCAAGCTCGGCTAAAAATACCCGGATGCGTGTTTTCTTTGGTCTGTTCCACTTCCGCCTGCCTCGAGACAACAACGCAGTCGCAGTGCACACGCGGATTGTAGCTATTTAGAAGATACAGTTAGCTTGTTTGTTTACGCATCTTGTTTATTTTGGGGGTATTTGGAGGCCGACAGGTTGAGAAGTTATGGGGAAGAAAAAGGCAGGAGGAGGAGCAGGTCTCGGCAGAGCTCTTATAAAAGAGAGACTCCACGCGAACCGAGGAAACAAGAAGGTTGACTCCTGGGTACGACAGAAAAGGATACATTTATGTCGCAGTTTGTTACGTAGTAATACACACTGACTTAAACTACATCAGCTGTCTTGATTAGTAGATTGGATAAAAACTTAGATGATCTGACATTTGTCTGTTTTTCAGCTCCACACCAGTGAGCTGAACGATGGTTATGACTGGGGTCGGCTGAACCTTCAGTCAGTGACAGAACAGACCTCTATGGATGATTTTCTGGCCACTGCTGAGCTGGCAGGAACGGAGTTTGTTGCAGGTAAAGCCACTTTAGCTTTTATTTGGGCTACAACATTAACTCTGCTTAAATTCCTGAACGTTTACTTTTATTTTGATTATTTTCGCAGAGAAACTCAACATCAGGTTTGTTCCAGCTGAAGCAAGAGCAGGTTTACTAACAGCAGACGAGAAAGTCAGGTTGAAAAAGCTACACGAAGAAAACAAGCACTTTCTTCGAATTCCTCGGCGGTGAGTTGAATATATTTAGTTGATTTAACAACATTTAAGCATAAGTTACATTTAGCAGCGTTGCATCTTTTTACATTTTTCTGTAGCCCCCATTGGGATCAAAGCACAGCTCCAGAGGTTCTTCAGCAGGCTGAGAAAGACAGCTTCCTGGTGTGGAGGAGAGAACTTGCACAGTATGAACTGTTCTAGGTTTTGAATTGTTTCTGTTTACCATTTGTAATTACCACAGTGTTTTTGTTTTTTGTTTTGGCTGCTCCCTTCATCAGGGGTCACCACAGCGAGCTAACTCGCACAAGGATTTGTCGATTGTTTTTACACGGGATGCCCTTCCTGACAACCACTGACCACCAAGCTACCACAGCCCACATATGTAGGAGCGGGAGGCTGACATCTTGGGGTGCCTGGGGCAACAGATAGTGGGGTTAGGGGCTTTGCTGAAGGACCCAGCGTGGAGTAAGGTGTTTGTTCACCTTTCCTGACCTATCAATCACAGGCTCGCCTTTTCTAACCTCTGTGCCACCACTTCAATACCCAATACTCCAATATAAACATAAATACCACAATGTAAAATGTAGAATTTAAAAGCCTTAAACAGTTCTATCAAACAGGAATAATTTGTATTATTGTGGGATTGTACTGGATTTGTTTTCTGGGTCTTGCCTGCAGACTGATTAAACGATCCCTGTTTTCTGTTTCTCAAAGACTGGAAGAGGAACAGAAGTTGATTCTCACACCCTTTGAGAGGAACCTTGAGTTCTGGAGGCAGCTGTGGAGAGTGATTGAGAGGAGGTACTGTCAGTTCATGTCTGTCATTTAGGAGAAATCTGTTCTCTTCACGACCAGCTACAGACTGATCTGTTGTTCTTTAGCGACGTCGTTGTTCAGATCGTCGATGCCAGAAATCCTCTGCTGTTCAGATGTGTTGACCTGGTGAGTTGACCCACATTAGTTCGCATGTTTTGTTTTATTCTCATTCCTAAGTTTAAGTCTTTCCCCTTAGACCATCACCCACTTTTAGTTACATAATAGACAGATAATTTTTTAAGACCTATCCGGTGTTGTGTGCCATCAGGAGCTGTATGTGAAAGAGGTGTCTCCACATAAAGTGAACCTGATTCTGGTGAACAAAGCGGACCTGCTGACCAGGGACCAGAGGAGATCCTGGGCCAGATATTTTGAGAAAGAAGGTCTGAGGGCCGTTTTCTGGTCGGCCCTGGCTGAAGGCAACAGGCTGGATGCTGAGGACAAGGTGAGGAGGGAGGAAGATGAGCTGTACGCTAAACTGTTGCACTTTTTATTTATTTTTTTCTTCAGGTTAGGAACATGGCTGATGGCACTCTGGTGCCGTGTTGGAACTCTCACATAGCTGCAGTGGGAAAAAGTTTTAGAACATGTCTCTGGATCTAACAAAAGATGCAACTTCCACCTTAAACACACTGGAGAAGTCTAATAGCCAATCAGAAATCAGGGGTGGGACTTGTGTTTCTGCAAAACTTTGATTTAATCCCAGCAGAAGTTGGAGCAGCTCAAAGTAAAAGATTTTATTTGTTAGAACAAGTATAAAAAGAACTAAAGAGGATATTGAAGCTGACAGACTTTAAAAAACCAGCTGTCACAGAAGAAGAACCTGCTGAAAAATGTAAGAAGAATTGAGAGAGTGGCCTGATGACTTTATAACAGTGACCCAAGCAACAGGTGTGTGTGTACTTGGAGAAAAGGAGGCAGGCGGCGCAGGAGTGTAGCCTGTCTCTGTAAAATTGGCTGTTCATGTTTCTTTATTTCTTGGAATTAAACAATAACATTAAAATAGTTCTGTTTGTCTGAACAAAACTCTAGCAAAGTTGTGTCCCTGTTTAACTTTTGATTTTTTTCCTCCATAACCCTCAGTGTTCTCTCTGTGAAGGAGTCAGTTTTGGTTCCCTATGAATATAATCCATTTTATGGCATATTATTGTACCATTAAAATTACACCATTGGGAATTTCATTTAGCTATAAATCAGACTTGATGAAAAATGGAATGCATTTAAGGATCTAATAGGAAATATAAATGACAGTTTTCACATAGATTCTGTTAATTTTGTTTGCCCAGTTTGTCTGTATTAATAATAATATTCATTTAATGATGTCATGTTTTTAATGTTTTAAAAAATATTTTTAGCTTCAAGAACATTCAGAAAATGTCACTTTTAAATAAAACTTCATAAAAAATATATATCACATGTAAACCTTTATGTACAAAATAACTTAAAACTGTATTTTTTAATATGCTTGACTGATTAGATAAAAAGTTTAGGCTCAGCATTATTTTTCCATTATCAGCCCTGTCGGTAGAATTAATTGAATGTTTTGAATTGAATTTGAGTGTTTTTCTGACCTTCACAGGGTGTAGAAATGGATGATCCAGAAGCAGATGGATCACCGTGTAATGAAGACCTGAGCCAAAAAATGATGAATGAGGAAGACAGGGAGGAAGAGAGTGATGTAGAGGAGGAGGAGGACTGGCAGACCTGCTCAGAGGATGAAGAGGAGAGAGGAGGAACATCCAGTGAATCGTTTCACAACTCGAGCCGGCTGCTGCAGAAGGATGAGCTGCTGAACGTGTTTAAAGCCGTTCACAGTGGGTCCAAATGTAGGGAGGAACAACTGACCGTAGGACTGGTGGGTGAAAATTAAATCTGTTAGATTTAAATTGAGTTATTCAGTTGTATAAAAAAAATACAATGTTACAATGTTAATCAGCCGGTTCTGAATGTTTCACCTGCTTAGTTCTACAAATTTATTTGGGTCCAACAGGTCGGGTATCCCAACGTGGGAAAAAGTTCCACCATCAACACGATCCTAAGGAACAAGAAGGTTTCTGTTTCAGCCACACCTGGACACACGAAGCACTTTCAGGTGCGTCTCAGTTCATCTGCCTTATAAAACCAGTTTGCATCAGCTGACTTAAGTTTTTTTTTTTTTTTTTTTTTTCCTTGAACCCATAAACAGACTCTGTACGTGGAGCCGGGTCTGTGTCTGTGTGACTGCCCTGGTCTGGTCATGCCCTCGTTCGTTTCAACCAAAGCTGAGATGATCTGCTCCGGGATTCTGCCCATCGACCAGATGAGGGATCATGTACCTGCAGTGTCCCTCATATCCTTTTACAGCAGCATGGTTTTATGTTAACATGTTAAACTGTGAAAACTTACAGATTAGCGGACCTTAATGGCTTTGCCACATCTGTCACACAATCCCTCGGCACGTGTTGGAAGGCACATACGGCATCAACATCATCAGGCCCAGAGAGGATGAAGACCCCGACAGGCCTCCCACCTCCGAGGAGTTCCTAATGGCATACGGATGTGAGGCCAACATTCATTTATCTTTATAGAATGAATAACAATAAGTGTTCCGATCGATTTGCCACGATAATAATCGGCTGATTTCTTTGCGGTTGACATTTTCCGCTCAGTGCCTTTCATTGCCGACCACAAAAACTGATCACCTGCAGCCCGTAGAGGACCTGTGTGCAGTGAAGTGTGCCCCTCCACCTTTCGAACGGGATGAGCAAATCATAAACAAACAAGTCTGCCGTGTGGAACTTATACACCATCTGTGAGAGGAATGTAAAGTTTGCATCCTGCTACACGTGCAACAAAAAAAATTACCTCGATGCATCGAATTTAATACGACTTTTAAAGAACAAAGAGTAGGCGAAGTACGTGAGTTTTTAAGGCTCGATCCAGAGAATGAAAACTAGACTTGCAGAGCAGCAACAGTTAACGCAGCCCACACTCACCTGTATGAGCGTGAAAGACAGATTTAGATTGAATGTGTGACGTTAAAATGGAGATGTTATTGTGCTTCTATTGTGGAAAAACCCGGGGGAAGTAGTTTTGTGTTGGGATTAGTTGACTGGTGCACGGAGGCTGAGTCATCTCGTTAAGCTTTGTTAAATAACACAAAACAGAAGACCCGATAACAATCTTTGCTCAACCCTCCTCCTTCACGACCGTAACAAAATGTGTGATTACAACCAGTAAAGAAGAAAATACATGTAGAGGAGGGAAACAGTGACACAGACTGAGGTACAGTAAAAGAAAAATTCAAGAAAGACTTTCTGTGTGTTGGGGGGCAAGTAAAGCCTGGCGGCCAGCCAGGGTAATAATAGACTGAAGTTGTCTAAATTAAGGTTTAGCCAGTAGCACTCATGATTAAGTAGAAAAATTTACAGCCAATCACTGCAATCGACGTCATAATCATCAGCATAAAACCTGATTGGAGCATCCCTAGTTAAAACTTTTGTTTGTTTTAAAGTTTGAGGAAAACGATCTGCAGCAGTATCTTTTAGACCACGTTTTCTCAAAATTTTTGAAGTCATCCTGTTTTCGTGAAGCAGCTCTAAATAAAATGTTGAAGCTTTCTTTCTGCTCCAGATATGAGGGGTTTCATGACGGCGCACGGCCAGCCCGATCAGTCCCGATCAGCTCGGTACATCCTGAAGGATTATGTCAATGTAAGTTTTAACCTTTGATCTTTTTTTTTTCTTTGAGAAACTGTTTGAACTTGAAGACCAGTATCAAAGACTAGATCGTTCCGTAAGCCCACAGTTTGGTTACTTTGGTAATTATTTGTTCGGCTCCTCGTGTGTTCATTTAGTTTTACTTATATTTTGTGTAAATCTGAAGACACTTGATGTGTTTCCCCCTCGGGGACTGTAAAGTTTACCAAACACACCCCCTCCCTGACATTGTTTACTCCTCACAGGGGAAGCTTCTGTACTGCCATCCTCCCCCACACATCAACCCTGAAGACTTCCAGCCGCAGCACGGCGAGTTCCAGACGAGAGAGTCGGGCATCTGCGACCCGTCTGCATCAACACACAAACAACCCAAAATCAAAAGAATTGAAAATGTTGTCGACAAGAACTTCTTCCATCAGGTAAAACACACTCGTTGACCTCCTAATCGGTTTGATTATGCTGAAATCAAACACCTGACTGTGGATTTTTCAGGAGAATGTGCGAGCGCTCACCAAAGGGGTGAAGTCCGTCATGGGCTACAAACCTGGCAGTGGACCTGTTGGACCTGGGAACTCAGAACCAGAAGTGGTGGTGGGAAAACCCTGGAAAAAACACAGCAACCGGAACAAAAAGGAGAAAGTACGGCGGATTAATAAGCATCTGGATGCTTGATGATGATCTGAAATAAAAACTCTAACATGATTCTAGAATAATTAAATACACGCCAAGTTATTCTGAGTTAAGACCCTTTAATCTCATCATTATGAAGAGGTCTTGATCTGAAGAGATGAGCTGCATCGTCTGCCAGGTGCTGCTCTGCTTAGGAGATTTATCAGCAACTGATGGACCTTACATCTAGAGAGGGTGACATATTTAGGTTTTTACAACATATCTGTCTTTATTAATGCTGCTCTTATCTACAAGCAGTGATTTATATCAAACAGGCTCCTGTATAAACTAAATCTTTTTATATTGGTGTCACTTCTTTGCTGCTTTAATATAACTTTTGTCTTCATAAAACTTTATTTCAGAAAGAAATAAATTATATGAAAAAAACATGAATTTTCATTTTGTATCATTTGAATGTGAACATGTAAAGAAAAGCTTTAAAAATTGCTTCAGGTTAGGCTAAATCTTCACTCACTGTAATGATGCATCTCACCATCAAACCAGAAATTCTTGCATATTTTTGCAGATAAGTAATCATAAAAACATAGCTGAGAAGTAGTAAACAAGCTGGAATATTAAATGATGTAAGATTTAACATTTGCTTGTTACTGTGATGAACAATCATGGCTTATAATGTTTTATTTTGAAAATCCTGGACAGACTAAAGGTTATTCATACTGTTTAGCAACACAAAATTTTGCATTAATGAACATTGTGCAATTTAAATTGTTTGATATTCTTAAAGGGATTAATAACTACTTGCACATGTTGGCCTTAATATATTTTCTATTTTTATAAAAGTTGTTTGAGTGTGACACATTTAAAATGTATGTTGAGATTTTTTCAGTTTGACATATTACCATTTTGTTACTGATGCAATGCATTCTGAGGATGATGATGGTGGTGTGTTTCAGTTCAGGCTAAAAATAAACAGTGACAATAATGTTATATTGTATAGTTTCTATGTTCTACACAATAGATGGGTTGAAACATCCAACCTGTTTGGTAAGTTAGCTCTGGAGCTAATGCTGGATATCACTTTTACTTTTTGAGGTATATTCTATATAACTCTATAGTATTCTATAAATAGATATCTAGTATAATAATGGCTTTTATATAGCCAAGTTTAGATACATATAAATGCCATAGCTATTTTGGCTTGGGTGCTAGCTCTGGAGCTAAAAGCCATATTAGCTTAGGAGCTAACGCAAAAGGCTAAAGCTGAGGTGAGTCTTTCATTATTTTCAGTTGCAGGCTAAATCATTTCTATATTTTCCTCTCTGTCAAAACGCTTCCGTTTCTTTTAAAAGGGCTCAAAGTAAGACATCATCCAAAGCTGGATAGAGCGGGCACCGGAACAGGCGGTAAGATTACCCAGAATGCTTCCCGGTGGAAATAACATGGCAACGTCTGTGTGACATGTTTTAATTTATAAAGACTAAACAGCCTGCAATATTTTTAGTCTGTTTTTTATTGTTGAAGTAAATCTAATGTTACAACTAATAGGGAGTTCCCTTTAAGTGAATGCTTCAACCAATCCATGGCTGGTTATTGAAATTACATCGGTGATAGGCTCGGGGCTTACCTGGGCAGGTGAATCTCAGGTAGCCCCGCCTTCTCATGACATTAAACTCTGGTCTGGTTCGGTGTTTAGATGAGCAAAAACATGAAGTAGTTTCTCTTTAGTTTCATGAGAAGTAAAGAAATTTGGAATGGATGGAGGCGTATCGGTCGGTCCCATCAGGTGGAGCTCGGACAGTTTCCTCGCGCTCTTCGCGTTTTGGATTCACTCCGTCTCCACCTGCTTCACCCGGGACGCGGACAAACTTTGCGTCCCTTTCGGGATCACTTTGCTGTCTGCCCTGCTGCTGCTGCTGTCGTGTCTGCTGTGAGTAAAGCTCATCAGAAAAATAAAACCCGGCGGTCGATAAATCTCAGATGACTGTTTTGTTTGTTTGTTTGTTTGTTTGTTTGTATTATAGGATTGTGTGTCAAAGGTGCAAATTTCGAGGCGAATATTCCGGAGAGCCCCTCATTATGTTCTACAGCTTCCTGGGGAACCTATGCAGCTCAGTAGGAGCCGTCCTGTCCAAACAGCTGCACGTACAAGTGAGGAGATAAAAACTAAATGAGTTTGCATAAAGTTTGACAGTGACTGGTTCCTGTGTGTCTGCAGGTTTTCATGGCTGTGTTTGCAGCTGTCATGGATGCTGTGAGTTTTGTTGTGTGTTGCCTGCCTGTGTTCTTGTGCTGGAACCTAAAAACACGTGAGTAAAAGTACATTTTACTGAATATTCTACAACTTCTACACAAAATGCCAAGTGAAGCAATGATGAGCACCATTAAAGTGACCCCCCCCCCCCCACACACACACACACACACATGTTTGTTTTTGAGCCCCGTGGGGACCTAGCATTGACTTCCATTCATGTTTTTTAGACTTTATAGCCTAACCCTGACCATTTACCCTAAAATTAACCTCACAGGAAC
>JARVJO010000227.1:12139309-12159949 GCA_031762555.1 Cynodonichthys magdalenae | reverse complement strand
CCCCCCCCCCCCCCCCCCCCCCCCCCCCCGACACAGGGACGGTCGGCAGGGGGCTAAGACAGAACTTGAGAGGAGAGGAGCAGGGACAGGACAACAAGGAGAGATGGGGAACCTGTTTGTATCGGCAGAGCAGGTTGGGAGGTAGTTATTTAACTTTATCTGGTGTGTTGTTTTTTTAACATCCCACAGGCTCTGAGATGTAAAATAAATTTGAAACTGAGTTTTTGAAAATTTGTGAGATTTTTCTATGCATACCTGCCAAATGAGGGGAAATCTGTTATTTATGGGCAAATCATACAACTCGACATGTATGCAATGCTAGCTGAAAGTAGCATGTGCTTATTTTAAGACATTAATACATCTTTGAAGCTCTCATCAGATACATAAAATGCCATGGTGGGCCACATTTGACTTCCATTCTTCCACATTTGGGGGACCTGAGTTTGACACACGAGGCCTAGACTTTACATACAGTGAAATTCTCAGCAATTCAACCTTAATTTTTGATCAGGTTTAGGGTTACGGGTACGTGCCCACCCTTTTGAAAACCCTTCTGGAGGAACCCCTGGGTAGCAGATCAAAAACTCATCATTACCCACACAAGTGAACCAATAACACTTTTCATGGTGCTCTGCTGCAGAGAGGAAGCTACGGTTGATTAAGAGGCGCAGGAGGCAGCATCTTCTGGCTGTGGGTGTGCTAATGGTCCTCGCAGGAGGTTTCCTGAAGTCCAAAGAAGAAGTACCCCCAGAGTCCAAACCCAGAGGGAGGAGGCTCCTGGATGTCTCCATGCAAATAACCAGTTCTTTAGTGGTGAAAATATTAAAATAAATTATTGGAAACATTCTGCGTTTAGGTCACATTTTATTTTACTGTAGCTAACAGCTGATTCTCGTGTTTCTAAAGGACAACCATGTGATCCTTGGATACATTTTGGGGCTGCTGTCTCTTGTGATCGCCCTGACCTCTAGGTTTCCTGCTCTCTGCAGAGCAGTAAGTGACAACAGATTGATGGCAGAGCCTGTCAGGGTCTCTGTCTTCATTTGTTTTATGATTCTCTTCCATCCAGAGGAGAGGACAAGCCTTCACTCAGGCCTACGTCTTCTCTGGACTCCTGTCCTCTCTGTCTGGTGGCCTCTACGCCGCAGCCATCCTCCTCTGTGACACTCGGTTTGGGTTTCTGATCAAAGTTCTGCCGTGGCTTCTGTCGGCAGTCTGCTGCTCGGGCCTGGACCTGACCGTATCCTTAACAAGCACCCGCATGTCCTAAAGAGGGGGGAACAAAAATCTCAGATCGTTTTGTCTTCTGAATGTTGGCATTTGTTGAATTTTAACTCCTCGCTGACAGATATTACTTCTCCTCTGGTGCAAGAGAGGAGTCAAGCAGAGGATGAACATTTCACAGGACACAGAGAGGCTTCTAGGCAGCCCAGCTGAGGATCCTGCTGTCATGAAGCAACAGACGATAACTTCAGCGGCACAAACAAAAGTAGGTTTATTTTACCACTATCAGATTATTTATACCTGATGTCATTAAGAAAAAAGACTTTCCAAACAGATTACCAATTCATTATTTTTTTAAATTACAATTAGGCCCAAAACAAGACTTATCTGACTGAAATGTTTATTTTGGTTGTAAATAAACGCGCTTTCATGAAATTTTTTAAAGATTTGTTGGCTTCTACAATCACAAAATAAGTCTATGCTATTATTTTAAAATAAGCAACCCTTCATTTAGTTCAACTTCAGCTTTTTTGTGCTCAAAACACTTCCTGTCACTGGAGACCTCCTCTCAGGCTACTTTTAAACAGAGGTGTCAAAAGTATTCACATTCATTACTCAAGTAAAAGTATAGATACTGAGGTTTAAAAATACTTTTTTAAAAGTAGAAGTATCGACTCAAGCTTTTTACTCAAGTAAAAGTATAAAAGTACTAGTTGTAAAACTACTTAAAGTATAAAAGTAAAAGTAATTTGAAAAAACTATTAAGGACCAAAGTTTAGTCTGTGCCACAGGGATCTATAGTGCAGAACCACCTTCCAAAAAAACCTTGTTCTCAAGACCATATTAAAGTATTGACAAGGTTTTATAATGTTTTATAATGTTTAAAAACTGGGGCCCGCCCCCTTAGGTTGGGAACCACTGGCCTTGTCTAGTGCATTGTTAACAGGCTTTTTTCTAAATAAGTGAATCTATCTTGAATATTTAGGATCTGTGTGGTAAAATCAGATAAAACATGAAATTTTTCATCTTCTGTTGAGATTGTGACCTTTTGACACCCCGATGACATTGTTTGCATATTTGTTAATGAAATGTATTTGAATCGAAGAGCTAATCAATATGAATCTTCTGATACCTTTTTTCTTTAATATAAAATTTGGTTGGTTTATAGCAAAGTTATTGGCAGTTACGTTCCTGTATACCCCTAACTTTCATGGTCACAATGGAAAGGGGTGTGGTCAAAAAGCTGTCTCTGGGGGGCAGTGAGACCCAACATTTTTTACTAGTAACATGCACTTTCTGAAAGAGTATACCCTAAGGTACAAAAAAAAAAGAAAAGTTCAGTAGTGATGGGTGCACGGTGACCCACCCTAGACTATGGACTAAGAGAGAACATGCAAACTCTACTCAGAAAGGTCCTCTGGCCAGGATTCGATCCAACAACTTTCTTGCACAGAGGCAACATATCTGTCAACTGAACCATATTCAGTATGATGACAAGGCAGAATGAAAACAAGCCAAAGTGAAATAGAACAGAAATACTTTTTTGCATTGTTTAAAAAGTAAGGAGTAGAAAATACAAATAATTGCATAAAAATGTAAGAAGTAGAAGTAAAAAGTAGGCTGAGAAATAATTACTCCAGTAAAGTATAAATAACCAAAGTAACAAAGTATTTGTACTTTACTACTTGACAACTCTGCTGTTAAATCACAAGTGACTACGTTCACTCGACACAGGTGCGTGCACAAACATGTAGCAGGATGGAGCTCCCTTCGAGTGTTTTATATGCACAAAAAACAAAAAACTTGTGTTGTTAAAGAAAAATGAGTGGAAGCTAATGCTAACTGCTAACTCATGGTCTGTTATTTAAACATAGACATCACAGAAATGTTTGAATCTTGGGTTAAAACATTTCTACACCCATCAAACAGTTAAAACCACAAGAAGTTGAACTGTTTTTATTTTCATAAGGCAGACTTGAAGTTAGCTGAAGCTAATTGGTTTGCTAATGGTTTCCAAAGTTAGCAAAAATACTAATCCACTAGACGAAAGGCTCGCTACACTAATTAGTATTAGCGGATTAGTGGAACTGTGCCAACCACTAAGTTTTGTCTTAGTTATGTTTGTTCAAAATTTTTATATATTTATAATGTTTTAATCTTCTCCCTTCTCCTTAAAGACGAATGTCCAGAAGTTGACTGAGATGGGTCGCTACATGGACGTTAGTCTCCAACCATTAGGACAAGTAAGCAAATCATTGTCTTTGGTGGAACTTTATTTTTGAAATAAGAAATTTTCACCCCGTTTTCTTTGTCCTTTTTTTTTTTTTTTAAATCGCCTCAGCAAATGTCCCTTAAAGAAGTGACATCATCTAAAGGAGGAGCTGAGGGCGGATCCCTTCACAGGAAGGTGCGAGTGGACAGCCTTTGTTCCTCAGATACATCCTACGACTCGTCAGGCAGCTCAGAACTGGAGGTGAGTCGTGAGCCAGCCTTAGTTCCTGAACTGAAGTTGTATTTTTTACAAAGTGCCACTAGATGGCGACAGTGCATTAACAAAACTGATTGTGTCATCTCTGCTGCTTTTAGTCTCTTCACCTCAATTCTCCTAAACCGAAACCACTTTAGGACGTTTTATGAGCTTAAATAAGCTGCTCAGTACAACAGCAAAGTTCACTTTCAACATAAAAGCTGGGATTTTTTTTTTTTTTGCTGTAGGCAGTACAGATTTCATCAGAATTGTTTTTATTTCTGATTTTGTACCTACATGTTTGCATCTTCGAGGTCCAGCTGCTGTCTGAAGAGCTGATCAGACAAAGTTTAAAATAAATATGATGTTTGCGCAGCTGAAACTCATGCTCAGTGTTCCTTTTTAACATGTGACTTTTGTGGGGAAGTGAGCCAGCCGGTGTTCGTGAAGCGAAGACAACAGTCAGCATGTTTGTGTCTGAATGATGAGCTGAACTCTGTGGAGAGACAAGCGGGTAAAAGAGCAGAGCAGGAGGTTGTATTTTCACTGTGCTCCTCAGAGGAACTGGGCCAAAAAAACCAAACTAGCCCTGTGTTTGAATTTATATAATGTACTGAAATTTGCAAAGGGAGAAAAAATTCCAAGTTTTATTTATTTATTTTTTCAAAAGTCAACGCTCACTAGCTAAGGTGAAACTCCCTCACTGCTTCTTTAAAAATAACAAGAAACAATGGCATCTGCAAGAACAACAATTGCTGGTTCACCAAACAGGAAAAAAGCAAACAACCTGACTTTTCTATAGAGGACATGGACATTTCAGATAATATACTTTGGGTGTGTGCTGTTTGAGGTAATGTTCAGGGATATGAAAAGGTTTTTACTTGGAGATTTCTTCTGTTTTTTTGTCAAACACATTTTATTATCAGATAAAAATGCCCACACCCTTAATGAGTGAATTATGATTAACTACATTTTATTTTAGACAGCTGAGTTCAGTTTCACCATCCACAACCAGGTGTGATGACTGCTTGACCAGTATAATCAAGAAATCACTTATACTGAGCCATCATCCACAAGTAATGGAGAAACAGTGAAACAGTGGTGAAGCTTTTCAACAAATCATCCAGGAGGTCCCACAAGGACCCAGAACAATATCTAAATCTCTGCAGCCGTCACTTGTCTCGGTTCAGGACAGAGTTCATGATTCAACAATAAGAAAGAGACAAAGGTTAAAAATGGCCTTCCTGTGCCAAAACCCTTGCTAATAAAAAAATAACTGAAAGGCCTACCACACATTTACAAAAAAGGAAAAAACGTCTTGATGAGCTCTAAGACTTTGGGGGGAAAATATTCTGTGGACTGACGAAAAAAAGTGGAACCTTCTGGAAGGTGTGGGTCATGAAACTGTACATGAATCTCAGTGGTGGTTATGGTTCTGCTAACAGTTAAGCAAATTGGCTTTTTCACTAAGTTTGAAAACTGTTATTGGACCTATTAGGTTTTGCCAACTTTAAGCCCGCTAACAGCTAACTAGCAAGCTAAAATCGACAGGTTTGTGTCCGTCTTTAGATCGAAGGAGGTTAAGATGTTCGATTCAAACTAGCTTCTGCTAAATATGTGAATGTTTATTAAGCATTCACACTATAATGTTTCCCTTTTTATTATCAGTGCTTCTGTCATTCTTCTGTACGTTTTTGGGCACCTATCTTATTCCGCAATTTTTGTGATATTTCAACAATTTATATGTCAAATCGTTCAGCTCCTTTATGACATTCCAGCAATGTCTCGTGGCAGCAAATTGCAACTTGTATGGAATTATTTTCTTTATTTTCAGCTGATTTTACATTGTTTTACACTCCTTCCATTTGTGTTTCAATTTTAATTCATTTCTGCTACTTTAACTTTTGCTAAATTTAGCAAAAGGAAAGTAAAAGTAGCCTTGTTTAACATGTTTCAGTTAAAGCATTTCTTTCTACTAATTTCAGCTGTTTTCAACAATTTTGCCTACTGATTAGTTGTTCAGCTAAATATTTCAGCAATAAGCATTCACGATTTCTCCAGATTTTACTTGTTTAGGTATTTAGCTTCTGATAATTTTTAAAAATATTTTTAGTGTTTGCAAAGCTAATGTTTTGGTTAGCTGTGCCCACTGATGAGTCATATAACTGGCACAGTTCTGCTAACAGCTAATAGCAGAGCTAAACTTTCGTTTAGCAGATTAGCATTTTTGTCTAACTTTAAAAACTAGCCTCCACTAAATTTAGTTTTAATCTTAAATCAGCTAACATAAACAAAGACAAACACAACACGACATAGTTTAAATTACAGAAGACTACTAAAAACAGAGCATTTATTTTTACAGTGCATGTAGAGCAGAGTTATGACACAGTGAGGTTTTCCACCATCTCACTTAGACTCAAAGGCAAGGGAATAGTAGTGTGTTTTTAAATGAGACTTGACTAAAAGCTCATAAAAACCATTTCAAGATTCTGACATTTCTGTGGTACCACATGTCTATTAAATGACTGTTTAGTGGTTTAGTGTTAGCGAAGCTAATGTTTTTTTTGGTTAGCGGTGCCCACCATTGCTAATTAGCTTCTGAAACCCTGAGATGTATATTAATTAGGACTTACTGTAAATAATGTATGCTAAACCACATTAATACAGAAAACGTGTCAATCATTAGAAATATTTTGTTTTTTGAGTCCTGACACTTTTCTACCTGCTATAACTAAAATGAACAGAAAACATTTACTTGGTGATATAATAGAAAGATGATTTCCACACAAGTTGACTCTGTGTCTAATGTTTAATCTTCATTCAAATTAACTGTTTTACATTTCATTTGGCTGCTGTGCTTCTATTACATTAAGATCGTAGCTTATCCAACCAATAATTTACTTAAACAAGAAGCTGGGACTAGAAAGAATAGTTTTCCATCTAGCTGTTTGCTGCCTTTATAAACTGAGCAGCCATAAGCTTGATATTTTCTATTGTCTCATGTGTTTCTAAAACATTTGTGCTGAGTGCTGTTCTCGGCCGGGGTGAGGCTAAAGGGGTACAGTGATGGGTGGAATTGTTTGAGATTGGCCATGTGGCCCGATTGTTCTGCTGTAAAGAATCTTTGATTAAAGACCAGCTCTGGGCTGGGTCTGTCTGCCTAGGAAGTGGTGCAGAATGTTTGCCTTGTCTGCTATAGGGGGCTAGTTCTACCCCCCACCCCCTTGCTATTTTGGGAGTTGTTTATGGTCTCCCTTGTGATGCCTGCAGGCCAGGAATTTAACTGTATGAACAATGCTCAATCTGTTCAGTTAATACTTTAATATAACTTAAATGGTTTATATTTTCACAAAATATATTCATACTGCATAATGATCAGAGCTTCAGAACATAAATAAATTTAAGTCTCTCTTGAATGAGAGCATATTTAATTTACAGTGAAACTAAGAACATCATGTTTACAAATAAGTTTTAATTAAATATGTATTTTATTATCAATCAGAATAGAAAATCATCTTGAACGAATGAATGTATTCTGACATCTTATTGTCTGAAATATGTTTTGTAATCTCAGAACATGTATATTAAAATGTTCCTATTCATCTGTTTTAAGATTTAATAATTTTGGCGGGCAGTTTTTTTTTAGTGTTTACATGAACCGAAATAAATATATGTTGGCTCAACCCTGTACATTTTTTTAAATTTTGTATTTACTTTTATTTAGACAGGTAATCTCATTTGCAAAAGAAACCCGAAACACAAACGCATAACATCAGTTACACAAAAATCCTAAAACATATTATGATGACGTTTAAATTAGAGTAACGTTAAACAAACCTAATCTGAAAACAAGAACAAGCTTGAAATTACAATTTAACTTAACTTAAAAGGTCCCAGTGGGATCCAATTGGACAGTTTCAGTTCTTGCTGCAAGAAGGCCTTTTCTCCAAGTTCTTTGTGAACTAATGAGACTCTCAAAGAAATAAAATCCTAGTAGCATAGGCTATGACTGCACTGTCTTTGTGACGTCTTGGAATACAAATAGGGAGGCAGCAGACAGAATAGATTTGTAAGTAAAGGTATGTATACCAGTGTAGTCTGCGGGTAGATATTGATTGCTAGTTTACCAGTGAATACATGGTATGTATCAGTTTATACAAACTCTATAGCTAATCCATTAAAATACCTAATAGGTGGTATAGTTTGTAGCACTTCATTTTTGTTTGCAAATGGCATTGTCTTTGTTTTGTCTGCATTAAGAATGAATTTGAGTTGAAGTAAGTCTGATTGGATAATCAAATTCAGACTGCAGATGCTCAAGAACCAATGTTACTGACTGCATGACAGTAGGTTACAGTGTCATCGGGATATACAGTGGGGAAAAATGTATTTAGTCAGCCACCAATTGTGCAAGTTCTCCCACTTAAAAAGATGAGAGGCCCATAATTGACATCATAGTTAGACCTCAACTATGAGAGACAAAATGAGAAAAAAAATCTAGAAAATCATATTGTCTGATGTTGTGGTTTTTTTTAATCATTTATTTGCAAATTATGGGGGAAAATAAGTATTTGGTCAATAACAAAAGTTAATCTCATACTTTATGCAGATCTCCTCTAGAGCAGTGATGTTTTGGGGCTGTCGCTGGGCAACACGGACTTTCAACTCCCTCCAAATGTTTTCTATGGGGTTGAGATCTGGAGAGATCTAAGCCACTCCAGGACCTTGAAATGCTTCTTAAGAAGCCACTCCTTTGTTGCCATGGTGGTGTGCTTGGGATCATTGTCATGCTGAAAGACCCAGTCATGCTTCATCTTCAATGCCCTTGCTGATGGAAGGAGGTTTGCACTCAAAATCTCACGACACATGGCCCCATTCATTCTTTCATGTGCACGGATCAGTCGTCCAGTCGTCCAGGTCCCTTTGCAGAGAAACGGCCCCAAAGCATGATGTTTCCACCCCCATGCTTCACAGTAGGTATGGTGTTCTTTTGATGCAACTCAGCATTCACTCTCCTCCAAACACGGCGAGTTGTGTTTCTATCAAACAGTTCTACTTTGGTTTCATCTGACTACATGACATTCTCCCAATACTCTTCTGGAACATCCAAATGCTCTCAGACGGGCCTGGATATGTACTGGCTTAAGCAGGGGGGCACGTCTGGCACTGCAGGATCTGAGTCCCTGGGGGCATAATGTGTTACTGATGGTAGCCTTTGTTACATTAGTCCCAGCCTTCTTCAGGTCATTCTGCAGGTCCTCCCGTGTGGTTCTAGGATTTTTGCTCACTGTTCTTGTGGTCATTTTGACCCCACGGAGTGAGATCTTGCGAGGAGCACCTGATCAAGGGAGAATATCAGTGGTCTCGTAGATCTTCCATTTTCTAATTATTGCTCCCACAGTTGATTTCTTCACACCAAGCTGTTTGCCTATTGCAGATTCAGTCTTCCCAGCCGGGTGCAGGTGTATAATTTAGTTTCTGGTGTCCTTTGACAGCTCTTTGGTCTTCACCAAAGTGGAGTTTGGAGTGTGACTGTTTGAGGTTGTGAACAGGTGTCTTTTATACTGATAAGTTCCAACGGGTGCCATTACTACAGGTAATGAGTGGAGGACAGAGGAGCCTCGTAAAGAAGTTGCAGATCTGTGAGAGACAGAAATCGTGCTTGTTTGTTATTGACCAAATAATTATTTTCCACCACATTTTGCAAATAAATTATTTTTAAAAAAATCAGACAATGTGATTTTCTAGATATTTTTTTTTTTCATTTTGTCTCTCATAGTTGAGGTCTAACTATGATTTCAATTACAGGCCTCTCATCTTTTTAAGTGGGAGATCTTGCACAATTGGTGGCTGACTAAACACTTTCTTTTCCCCATTGTAAATGCATACTGACCTCTAACATTTTGCCCATAATTATTGACTTATATTGAAAACCATGAAGGACCCAGAATGGAACCTTGTGGGACACCTTTCATAATTTTCAAATAATTTGAGAAACCCGTGTGTTGTACATCATGCTAATGTCTAGACTGATAAAAACCAACTGACTTTTTGCTCTAAAATACCAATCTCCAAAAGCTTCTGACAGTGGATGGGATGATCTAAGGTGTCGAATGGCTTTTGACAATTCAATAAAAAGAGTAGCATTGTAAATGTCGGCATCCACAGTATCATTGAATACTTTTGTGATAGCTGTTACAGTGTTGTGTTGTTTCCTAAAACCAGACTGATGACCTGATGGAACATTTGATTAAATCACATGCTCTTTAAGTTCGTCATTAACTAACCTTTTCAGGACCTTAGCTAAAATACAAAGTTTAGAAATGTGTTTAATTATTTGAAACAGTTGGGTCGCATCTTTCAAGAGGGGAAGAACAAAAGTTATCTTCCACACATCAAGAATGACAATAGGAGCTAAATGTTTGTTGTTCCTTTTACATAATGGTAAAAAAACACCAAACTGGGAGAGATGTATGTGGTTTGGAGCAGACTGTAGGGAGAAAAAAAAAAGCGTTTTTCTAAAATACTGTCTCTTGACCTGAGAGAATCAAAACAAAAGTCTTTATTTACTTAGTTTGTTTATAAGAAAATAAAATGAAGCTTGGAAAAAAACTTGAGAAAAGGTGGTATAAGTTTTATTTAATGATGTGTGGCCATATTGCTTGTGGGGCTAGTGACATTAAAATGAATGTTCCTAGATTACCAAACAATTTTCATTAAACAAATCTGAACATTAACAGAGGTTAAACATACAGCAATGTAACAGAAACCATCATCAACAATTACTCAAGTGTGTGCTACTCCCAGACGTCTGATGGCTTATATTTAGTTCTCCTTTTATTTCAGAAAATCTTCAACTCTGCGTCTTCTCTAAAGTGTTGCCAACATTTCTAACCAGAACTGTACTTACTTATTATGCTGCACATTAACTTGAAAGAAGATTGCATAACGTGACCCTTCTACTGTGATTTTATTTTATTTCCAGTGGGATTTCGAAGCTGCAATTTCACAGTGGAGTAAACCTGCAGCAAAACCACGAGAGGGGGATGATTTTCCCCTTCAGGACTGGCCGACGAAGTCCAAACCCTTCAAAGTCTGCATTTGCTCCATGTTTGAACGCCCGCAGAAACCTCTGTGTGCTGCAGACGAGGACGGCTCCGCTGCGAGCTGAAATCTTCGTCAAACCTATGTGCTTCAGCAACTTTGAAATTAATTAAAAAATGCAAACGGTGACCTGCTATTGTCATTTTTTTTATTGCACAGTTTTACTCTTTAGTATGAACACACAGTGAGGAAAATATATATTTGATCATCCTGCGACTTTGCAAGTTCTCCCACTTGGAAATCATGGAGGGGTCTAAAATTTTCATCTTAGGTGCGTGTCCACTGTGAGAGACATAATCTTTTAAAAAAAAATCCAGAGATCACAATGTATGATTTTTTTAAATTTATGTAATTGTGTGTTACTGCTGCAAATAAGTATTTAAACATCAGTGGCCCTCAAAGACCTGTTAGTCCACCTCCATTCCCCTTATTATTCTAAATTAGAAGCACCTGTTTGAGGTTGTTGGCTGAATAAAGACACCTGTCCACCCCACACAATCAGTAAGACTCCAACTACTATATGGCTAAGATCAAAGAGTTGTCCAAAGACACCAGAGACAAAATTGTTGACCTCCACAAGGCTGGAAAGGGCTACGGGGCAATTGCCAAGCACCTTGGTGAAAAAATACCAACTGCTGGAGCAATTATTAGAAAATGGAAGAAGCTAAACATGACTGTCAATCTCCCTCGGACTGGGGCTCCATTCAAGATCTCACCTCGTGGCGTATCAATGATCCTAAGAAAGGTGAAGAATCTGCTCTGAACTACATGGGAGGAGCTGGGCAATGACCTGAAGAGAGCATGGCACCACTGTTTCCAAGGTTACTGTTGGTCATACACTAAGATGTCATGGTTTAAAATCATGCATGGCACGGAAGGTTCCCCTGGTTAAATCAGCCCACATCCAGGCCCGTCTTAAGTTTGCCCATGACCATTTGTATGATCCAGAGGAGTTATGGGAGAAAGTTATATGGTCAGGTTAGACCAAAAGAGAACTATTTAGTCTTAACTCCACTCGCCGTGTTTGGAGGACGAAGAATGATCAGTACCATCCAAAAACATCATTCCTACTGTGAAGCATTGGGATGGAAGCATCATGCTTTGGAGGTGTTTTTCTGCACATAGGACAGGACAACTGCATTGTATTAAGGAGAGGATGATCGGTGCCATGTGTTGCGAGATGTTGAACAACCACCACCTTCCCTTAGTTTGAGCATTTAAGATGGGTCGTCCCTGGGTCTTCCAACATGACAATGACCCGAAGCTCACAGCCAGGATAACCAAAGAGTGGCTCCTTAATAAGCATGTCAAGGTTCTGGAGTGGCCTAGGCCGGTCTCCAGACCTAAACCCAATAGAAAAGTTTTGGAGGGAGCTCAAACCCTGTGTTTCTGTGACAGCCCAGAAACCTGGCTGATCTAGAGAAGATCTGTTTGGAGGAATGAGCCAAAATCCCTGCTGCAGTGAGCAAACTTGGTGAAAAACTACAGGAAGCATTTGGCCACTGTAATTGCAAACAAAGACTACTGTACTAAATTTTAACATTGATTTTCACAGTTGTTCAAATACCTATTTGCAGCAGTAACACACAAATTATTAAAAAAAAAATCATACATTTGGGATTTCTGGATTTTTGTTTTTTGAGTACATCTCAGTGGACATTCACCTAAGAGGAAAATTTCAGACCCCTCCATGATTTCTAAGTGGGAGAACTTGCACAGTCACAGGGTGTTCAAATACTTATTTTCCTCACTATAACTCTAAATGACTGATGTTTGGGAGATGGTTTCTGCAGTTCCTGGAGAACGTTAATCTTTTCTGAAGGTTTACAGAGGACACCTTCCCCAATAAACAGTATTGCTCCCCCTGCTGCAGTTTCAGGTTATTAGGTCACATCCTGAATATCGCTGGACGTCCAGGGTTATCAGGGCTGGACTGGGAAAAGACCCGGCAGAGCAGATAAGCACCAGACTAGACGGCCCGGGGCTCGTTTGTCCTCTGCATTATTCAGCAGACCTCTGTCTATCTGCTGCCTCAGGGGCTTTACGAGATGATGATGAGAGCGACGGGACATTTTTAACTCGATAACGAAACAATACACAGCTCAAAGAAAAGTTATGAACCTACGCTGAACTCCTCCCTGTTACATTTCCGAAAGTGACTTATCTGTCTGAGAAAAAAAATGACTGGGAGACAACAAATGAGATTTAACAAAGCAATTGCTGATATCAGCAGTGGATATTGACATTTAACAACTCATTCAGCCTGTAAACATGGTCCAGTGGGTCAGCTGGAATAAAATTCTATAATTATTGCTGAATATTTAGTAATTCTAATATTTTTAACTAACTAAAAGCAACCATTCTTTTGGTAGGGGGGACCGGGGACGGTTGCAACATGACATTTTTCTCCAAACAGAAACAAGATGACACTCTCACTTTTAGATGCCCCACCTTGCAGAGAAAAAGTAAACGGATTCAAAAACTGCTCCAGGATTTATTGGGGGAAAAAAACGTTTTATGTTACCAAAGTGATTTTTTTTTTTTTTTGCTAAACTTTGTTTTTGCTACACTGTTGTCACTGTTTTTGTGATCCAGCTCAAACTTATATGGTTTAAACAAGTGATATGTTTACTTTTAACTAATATGGTAAACATATACGGTATCAAGATCAGCTTTTTTAGCTAACATGAGGTTCTTTCATGGCTGAAATTAATATAAAAACTGATTACATAAAGTTGATATTAAAATGTTGAAATTAAGTTTACTGATATAGATATTGAGTGTTCATGACAGGTTTATAGTTTAAAACTTATGTGTTTAATATGCATTTTCTACAGTTGTGGTTTTCAACAATGGTTTTAGAATCTCAGTTTTCTTTAGTGTAAATTTTACATAATGAATGCATACACTGACAATAGGCAAAACAAAAGTTTATTGTCTCACAAACTGTTCCATTCTTCCTGTCACTGAAAGTCAACTGTATTTTATATAAATTGGAGTCTTTGACATCCAAGGTCTACTCATCAAGGCAATTTTAAACTTGTCATTTGATCAAAAAGAATAAATAAAACCATAATATAACTTACAGTTTTTATAATGTAATCAATTTTATATATATAAATATATATATATACTAAAAGTGGTACTGCTAGGTTGCAACTGCTTTTTGGTCAGTTGCAATATCTGACTTTTTGCTAACTTTGAAAAAAAGAAAAGCGCTAAAAATGCTAAACAAAAAGCTAGCTCGGCTGTTAGCGGATTAGCAGAAATGTGCCTTTACTGACAAACATATTTTTTAATATATTTTACTGGAACTTTATGTGATGAACTAACATGAAGTTCTGTTTGTGATCAAAAAACATCATGAAGACCAAGGAACACTCCAGACGAGTCAGGAATAAGTCTGTTGAGAAATTTAAGCTTAGTTAGGTTGTAAACTTAAAATAAGGAAGATATTTCTGACCATTAACTCAAAATGCAACGTCTGATCTTCATAGCTGCTGAGTAAGCATTTCTGTCCCTTCTGAGACTGAGCCAAAGCAGAACTACGTCACAAACAAAAAGGTGGAATTCTGTTTGTAAAAGTAAAGGAGCGGTGGATTAGCAGATCTGATACAGCTGTGTGGAGAAGGCCTTTTTGTTTATTTTGGCTTGTGCGTCTGTGTTCCCTCCACAGCAAAGGACGTGGAATACGCAGGCTAGGTCTGCAGAATGTTTGTTCACTTGCCAGTTTTCCTGAGAGGGAGGTGTTTATGAGTAACAAAGTAGTTAAATAAAAAAAAAAAAATCATTTTCAAGAATTCATTATTCAACCTAAAGTGGTAGCTGATTAACTTGGATTTCAGTATTATTTACCAGTAAGTACCTTGAATACTTGGAAAAATGAAACACTTTATCGATTAACTGGAAAAGATTAGTGTTTTTAACCACAGAAACTAAATGTTAATGTGTCTGTATGCTCTCAAATGCCTTAAAACCAAAGTACTGATGGCTAAAAGTCAGTGGTGTGCATGACTCCACTAATCAGCTAATAATGAAAGTAATTTTTCTCTTACTAGATTAGCTTTTTCACTAACTTCAAAAACTGTTAGCAGACCAATTAGCTTTGGCAAAGTGCATGAGTTAGCAAAGCTAATGTTTTGGTTTGCTGTCCCCCACCACTGGTTAAGATAAAATTCAAGGCTAGATGTAAATGAAACAAACCAAAACTGGTCTCACAATAACTATAATGTTGAACTTATTTATTTTCCAATTTTCCTGCTCATTCATTTACAGCAGGGGTGTCAAACTCAGTTACAGAAAGGGTCCAAAATTCAAATCGGTTTAAAAACAAATCTAAATATTTTATTTTAAATGTATAAACGATAAGAGCATTAAAGTCAACTACTGTCAGGAAAAGACTGCTCTACGAACAGTGACAAAAAGATAAAAGATAAAACTATATTACATTTACAATCTTACCTTTGGGGCCCGACAAAATGCTATCGATGGCCGGATTTGGCCCGTGGGCCTCCAGTTTGACACATGATTTACAGTCCCTGCTTTTTTTTCTTTGTGGTGAAGGGGAGCTCATGCGCTGTGCTTGTTTCTAATCATAGTTACTATGATTCAAACCAGCCACTTCCTGATCACAGGCTCACCTTTGTGCTGCCAAACTAAAAGGTAATTTTTAGAGATATTGAGTTATAATTTCGGGTGGTAGTAGCATTGTTCTAAGCACAATACAATGAGTGAGAATGACATACTTGCTTAAAGCTGTGAAAAAAACAACTTTTTTTTGTTTTTGATTTGATGTTTTTATGTTTATTATCTAAAAAAATCCCTGAAGACACATCATTTACTATCAAAATTCTACCTTATACTTTGTGATAAATTAGCAGGATCAGTGGAATCAAGTTTTGTTGCCAACAATTATGCATTGTAAACAAAGATCTGAAATATTTGCTGTTTTCTAACTCAATCTTTACAAAAAAACTGATGAGTCTGAGTTACATTAACCCCCTGAAAAATATTTAATGATGTAGAAATTATGTCAAACGCATAAAATTTCAATTCAAATACAATGATTAAAACTAATGCCAAAAACCTAACCTTGGTTGGAGGCGATAAACTGAGTCTGAAACATTCAACAAACAAAGAAAACAAAAAGGCAACTTTTCCTAATTTTACTTGAGTTTGTTTGAATTTGAAGCAGCAGTTTTCTGAGAGCAGGATTCAGGACTGAGTCTAGAGAAGAAAGTGAAAGTTTAGAGCTGAAGACCTTCAGAGCTGATCTGTAAAACCTGAATGTTGCTGAAAGTTCAGGTGTTGAGTTCTGGTCTCCTGAGTGAAGCAGATTCTGAAGTTCAGCTCAGAGGAAAGAAGCCCGATGAGTTCAGACCTCGAACTTCTCAGCTGTGATCCTTCAAACCCTAACATGACCTGAAACTTTGCTGAAAATCTGTTACAACTTTTTGAGTAGTCTTGTACACAGACAAACAAACCAGTTTACAGGCTTTGATTGCTCTTGTAGTTTTAAAACTTTGAAATTACAGATAATGAAGTCAAGTTTATATGGCAGCTGAGTTATTTTCAGCACAAACTTCAAGTTTCTCGCTTGATGTGTTTATGGTGGCCATCTTGAATTTAAACTGTCTCAACAATAAACCAACAAACAAAATGTACTAATTTTTTTGTGGAGGCTTTATAGGAATGCACCAATACTTTACTGTAAAATAATTGTTCCATGTAATTGTTTTGTGGTCATTATCCAAATCTGTGGCAGTGCTCATGTAGTTAAAAAACACTAGAGTGAGCTGCGCCTAGCCTGTCCACTGTGAGCAAAGATGGCATCAAAACAGGACAACAGCTCACTTCAAAGAAATTATTTGATTAACATCTAACCCAACTGGATCTGTGTCACAAATTAATTGTAATATTTTTAAAATTAATTAATATAATTGTAAATTGGTTGATGGATGTCAATTTAATTCAACAATCATGTAAACAGCTAGATATGTGCAAATGTGTGTGTGTGTGTAGAACTACTAGATCTGAAGTTAATCTAGTTGAATAATTATTACTTCAATTAGTAATAACATATTTATTATTTATCTTTTCTGTAGTCAACTCTTAAAAAGTGTTCTCTGAAAACCTGGTGATAGAAGGATGAATGTGTTTCTACTGATATTAACAACATATCTTCTCAGTAGGTCAAGTTGGTGTGTTTAAAACCTAAAAATAGTCAAACTTATAAAATTATTTTATGCTGTGTAAATATTTGGTAAATTTTTTTGGGGGGGACCGCTTGTAATATTTAATAATTTGTGTTAAATTGAAGCAAGATTCTGCAGAGGGCTACAGTCTCTGTGTATATATATTTATATTTGTGTGTGTATATGTATGTGCAACAGAAGCCTATTCAGTAATTATCAGTGATTACATCAGCTTTATAAATTTATTTAAATTTTAAACAGTTACATTATCAGCTTTCATTCTGGTCAGATTACGTTTACATGGAGGTAAATAAGATAAAATCAGTTTACTTGTGAAATTAGGCACTTCCTGTTTCTCTTATGTTGGTACATCCACAACACACACAGCCTTCTGCCATTTTTTAAAACATTGTATACCTTATGTACATTCTAATATAATAATGCAACATTAATAAAGCTTAAATAGTATTATTGGTTTTACAATTTCCCCTTTATTGTTCTCTATTTTGCCACCACTGCCACATATTCAAGCTGTAATACATTATTGATTGAACCCTTTTTTTTCATTGAAAAAAAGATGCACAATACAACCTAATGCAATAATAAAATAGAACAGTAAACAGAAGTACAATAAAGTAAGAAAATTAAATAAAATTAAAAACAGGTTACAAACAAGTTACCAGGGGGTTAAAATAAAAGTAAAAACAAAATAAATAGCAATGACAACAGCATACAAAATTAGATATTTTTCTATGGGGTTCCATCAAATGGAACCCCATATTTTTCATACAATGTGACCATGCTGATAATGTCCCGACTGCCTTTCTTGATTGAACCCTTGTAGCCGCTATATTTTTTTTACTTTTCAGTCTGGCTTTTTTTTTCATGACATCACTTCCTGTCGTCACGCAGCCAGTTGAGTCCAGTTCACCGCTGCTGTGCTGTAGTAAAGCTGTAGGTCTGAGCTGTCATCAACACAGTTACCTTCTTCAGCTCCGGCTGTCTGCTGCTGCGGGCAACAATTTTCTATCAAACTCGGACCCGTTTCTTTTTTCAGCGACGTTTTCTATCAGATAGCGGCTGCCTCCTTCTCGCCATGACTCGAAGGTGATCTTCAGAGTTTCCAGGTGGTTCTGGGTGAGTGTGATATTCAGGAATAATGTTCGTGGGTTACCTTCATCGCGCTCCTCCTCATCATCATCACCAACACCATGTGTTATATTCTACCGAAGCGCGGCTAAAGCTAAAACGGTTAATTTAACTAACTGGTAGGGGTGTGGGCGCCAGTCTCCTTACCATGTGGTTTTATCTGGAAAGTAACCGATGCTGTTAATGAAACACGGTCTGTTGAAAGCGTGAATGAGACCGGAGTAGAGTAGGAGACACGCTGCTGACTGAGCTAATAGCCTGGTTAGCATTAGCCTGCTAGCAAACATCAGTTATCTCTTCAAATCTACCCGATGAGTTGCTTCTTTGGTAAGCTGTGAGTTGTTGTCATAATGTATTATAAGATGTTAGCTATGTAAATCTAAACTGGTTCTATTTTTTACATGTCTATCATTAACAAATGAAGGATAAACCTTGGCAAAGTGTGTAACCTGACACTAAACCTCCTAATAAGGACGATTCAGATGAGATTACAGGTGTCAGTAGTTAAAATTAATTTTTCATAGATTCATGAAGTTATAATTTAGTTCCTATGTTCTACCAATAATGTGCTTTTGTTAATTTCTGAACCAGTTACAAATATTCTGTTAAATCTGGTTTCAGACAGTCTTACACCTGCCAGAGTAATCTTCTTAAAACTCACTTTTATTTTTCATATTAAAAACAGTTTCAGGATACTTGGTGAAGAAAAAAAAAGTGCTGCTAATATGACTCAAATATGAGATTCACTGTGCCATCAAATTTAAATTTTTAGAAGGATTTTTGCATGGTTGTTTATTTGAGTTTCTTAAGGAGGAAATAAGTGCTGTTCTGTGATCACTTGATTTACTTTTTGTTACTTTGTTAAATGACTATAAAACTTGTTTGCCTCATTTTATGGTCATATCTGCCATCAGTGAATTATTACTAGAAAAGTGACCAAATGACTGAATAATACTCTAAAGTGGTTCAAGAGACATGTTGCTCTAATACAACATTTCACCTGTTTTCCTGTCGTAATTTAATTGTAAATGTATGTAAATACAATACCTGTTGCAATAACAGATTTTGCTGAACGATAAATTGTGTCAGAAATTATCCCAATAAACTAATATTGTTGAACCCATCTAACCCCTGCCCTGCTTACAAAGCTTTTGGAAGTTTAAGAAATGTATGTATGTAAATAACAAAACAAACAAACAAAAAAAGTTATGAATTAACTTGGACTGGAAATTGCGAAAACACACAACAGCTATTAAAGTTGTAGCATCACTTCCCACCTCCTATATCCAAGTGGGTTCAATTTATTCTGTATGGGTTTTTCTCTGGCTTCCTAAAATACCTGCAGTCACCCTTTCACCCCTTACGAAATTTACTAAAACTTACAAAATTTATGTAAATACCAATACTAGAGGTGGGCGATATATATCGCAAGCGATATTATTGTCCATGTTGCTTTGAAGATATGCATTTTTACATTATTGAGTATTCATACTGTCTCGAAAAAACAACAAATACAGTGGTGAGGCATAAGTCCTCATTTGCGGAATAGTTGCCACAGAAACCAATCAGCGGGCGGGATTCAGTCATGTGACGGGTTGGCTGCACCCGAGCCAATCAGTGGGCATGATTTAGTCACGTGATTGGGGTCAGCGGCAACTGAACTAAACAGCTGGCAGGATTCAGTCTTCAGCTCGCAGCAGCCAAAACCACGGAGCTTAAAGTTCCCCGTCGCTAGATGGATTTTCTTAACTTTGAACGTGGCCAGGACAGATTTATGTCATCTGTAACGAGGGAAAAACTGTTTGTTTTCTATTGCGGTCTTGCTAAAGCCGCCCAGTCTGCTCCAAATGGGATGCTACTTTCGACAAACCAAACAAACTCCAAAGCACTTTTATCCAATGAGAGCAGAGCTGGGCGGGTCAGTAAAGCCAGGTAAAGCAGGAGCAGTAGTCCTGAGTGAGTAAACTTCTCCTTTCTCACTTCACTCCTGAAACTTTGGTCTCTAAACCCTAACTTTATATTAAATATTTGTGGTCAGAGCGCCATTATCCAACAGATATGTCCAACTTTGCATGTGTGACCAAGCTCCTCGTGCAAAGGCTGCGCGTGACGGGCAACATTCAAACGGTTTGTTTGAATTCGATTCTACAACATTTCACAAGTTATAAAGTGTTCTGCCACATGTAGAATACTACAATAACGTAAGTGCCAATTATAAACACCCCCATCGCTGACAAGGACGCACGCACTCCATGCACAAGTAGCTACCCAAAGCGCAAACCAAGCCCGAGCCGAGACCACTCCCACAAGAGTGCGCCGCATGCTGTGAGTCAGATTTGTTTACTGATGAACATAAACGTTTACCCCCTCCTCATCGTCAGGAGAACATCACCATGTTCTCTAGGACAGTGTTTCCCAACCCTGCTCCTCGAGGCACACTGTCCTGCATGTTTTAGATGTTTCCCTGCTTCAACACAGCTGATTTCCATTGATAACTGATTA
>JARVJO010000227.1:12126542-12139209 GCA_031762555.1 Cynodonichthys magdalenae | reverse complement strand
CGTCCTCACGGAGCAACAGGGCGTCCCAAATCGATCCAGGGTGTCAAAAATACGCCCTAGCGCCCCTCTAGCTAAATACCTGGTTTTAAGTTTTAAAATAATCTGACTCTTACCATGGTCATGTCAGAGCTGCTGCATAATTTTAGGGAGGAATGTTTTTGTGCCAATAAAGTTTGTAGACATTTCCTCACCTGCAGCAAGGCGCTTTCAGGTTCAGACAAAAAAACTAAAACAAAACAAACAACAAAAAAAAAACTGAAAGTTTAAGTCAAAAAGGAGTCCAGCTTTTTGATTAAATTAAGAAACCTGCAGCTGGGTGGTCCCTGAAGCGGTCAGTCAGCACTACACCACCCTTATGTTTCCTGGATCCGGCGATTAGCGTGTCTGTGAATGCTTATGTCCCAGTTTTCATAGCAGCCTTGTGGAATTTTGGTGCTTCACCTCATGTTACTGATACCATCATACTTTTTATATTTTGTCACCATATTTTGATACTACAGTATAACAAAATACCTTCATACCACCTAAGCCTAAACAAGACTGTTAATAAACAAAATACAAGTGATCCCAGAACTGATCCCTGGTGAACACGATTAGCTACATGCAGGAAGCGAAAAGAAAAGTTTGAGTTCAGTTTCAAACCAGCATGTTCAGACAGCCCAATACTGATAAGTCATTGCTTTAGTATAGTGCAGTTCAAAAGCTATAAAAAAAAAGACTTATTCAGTGTTGTTTGTTTTAAGCTACAATAAAAATACTTTCTAAAACTGAACTATACTTATCACAATAAATAAAGAAATTTATGTTTGGTAGATAATGTCTTGTAACAATGCTTCTCTGCAATAAATTATATACAGTTGGAAAGCTTGTTAAATTCACTTTTTAAATGCTGCCACATTTGTATGGAACATGCATTTGTGAGATTAGCAGTATAGCTGAGTATATGGGTTGCATAAAGGAAAAAAATTACCAAATTTTATTTGCCCGTGAGCTTATTTTGCTGCTGTTATTTAGGGATGTCCCGATCAGATGCTCTGTATCGGTATCGGTGGCAGATACGGCCATTTTTTTAAAATCGTATCGGATTTTAGTCATGTGATCGGGCCGATCCAGTTTTTCAGAATTTAAGACAGGGTTTTACAGTTTTTCTAAATTGTAATGTGTTGTTCTCTGTATTTTGCACTCTTTGCAGACTTTTTTTATGTTATTGTTGTGAGAAGTTCAGTACCAGCACTTTAGTGTGAAAAAAGCAACTTGGTTATTATTTTTAAAGGATTATTTGAAGTTCAGTTACCACCAATACATATTCCTATTTGATTGTTTAAGGACCCACATAACAAGTTGCAGATTCAAGTTCAAATAAGCTGTAATAGAATGTAGGCCTTTATAGTAATGTTTTAGTTTTTTCTATTCCTACTACAGTTAAGGAAGTTCACTACCAGCACTTTCAATAAAGAAGTGAAAAAATGTTTTGTTATAATGAATGTTGAGCTCAGATAGCTACATGGTTGTTTTTCTTAATCTGTCAATTATTTATTTTTATGTCTCATACTCAGAGTAACTTTGTTACAAATGCAAACCAATATTGTTGGTCAGGTTATAAAGCAAAATAAAAACTGTGCACTTTTTGTGTACTTATCGGATCGGTATCGGAAAGACTAATCATTAAAAAAATCGGATTGTATCGGGAGCCAAAAAATCTGGATCGGGACATCCCTACTGTTATTGACACTTGTTTACCTTCATGTGTCTGCTATAAGCTTTATTGCCAAGAAACATTGTTACAACAAAGAAATGATCTACAAAACACAAATTGCCTTACTTTTTGTGCTAACTTTATTTTATTTAACCAGGAAGTTGGGATTACCATTTCTTTCTCAACAAAGACACGATCAAGATGGTCCATGCTGTGTTGTAGTTGTATCATTGCCTTTTTCTAAAACTTAGAAGATTTGACTTAACCAGATAATATTGGAGTTTGATTTGGTTGTGCTCACACATCTATTAATAGAGACAGCTAAAACAAATCATTTGTGTAATCAAGCTATTAGGTTGTTGAGTGTGTGTGCCCCCTTTTTACCCTTGAACGAGGGTGAAAAGGTTCTTCACTGTGAAAGTGTTTGTGGTCTTTTCAGACCAGGCGTTTGGAAGCGGTTCAGTCTCGGTTTAACAAGCAAGGCACCGATATTCCTCTGGCCTTTTGAGATCACGCCTCTTGACTTTTCACAGTCTGGCTCAAAGACATCAGCCTATGATGGAAGGCCTGCCAGTGTTGATTCAGAGTGGAGATGAGAAATATCCTAACATGACAGAAGTTCTCTCAACAACTCTGCACTGTTAGATGTGGGAGCCCCGCAGCAGTGTGGTAGGAAAACAGACCTTTCTTAACGCTTGTGTGGCGGTTCGTCTCCAATAGGATCAGGATGACCCAGTGGGCCGCGTCAGTAAAACTGAGAACATGTTCAGTAAAAACTCCAACAGCTGTAAAATTTAACAGAGGTATCCAAAGTTTGGAAAAGAGATTACTTGTGAATTTAAAAAGGCTTTGTACTGCTTGGTGTATAAAAGTTAAACTTGTTTTTTTTTTATTTTATTTTTTTTTATTAAGTCTCACTTTTGACTTCATTTAGCTTTTATTAGTAGTGTTTAGATAATTGAAGATGTTGAAGAGATTTTGTAATAAATTGGTGGTTGTTAGAATGTCATACTCAGAATAATTCAGTTATGGGAAAATGACCTTTCATAAAGTTTGCATTACATTTATGCAAGATTTACATTTCTTTTTCTGTTCTAACTGAAGCTGTGAAATCCTAAACCTTTAAACCATGTAGAAAGTATTCTTGTCAACACAGTATCTCTTACTCTAAGATCCAGTACTGTCAGTAAGCAGATGTTAAAAACAATACTTTAAACTCTTAAACAGTGGGGGGGGGGGAGTAGGTTTTCATTGATTTTAGTCAGGCGCTCTCGTTAATCCAGAAGCATGTGGTAAGATTTAAAAAATTTGATCTGGAGGATTAAAATTTTTCCCAGCCTCGTTCCTTCACTCGTTCTCTCATTATCGGGTCAGTTAAAAAAAACAAAAACAAACAAACAAAAAAAACAACAACCTCCCAAAACGACGTCTAAGTTGAGTTGACCTTTCTCTGTGTTTTAAACTTTGTAACTTTAATGTTTTTTTTTTTTTTTTACAACCCAATACTCAGTCATTGTAATCTGTGGTCTTAAATGTCAAACTTAGTTTAATCTCTGAAAAGGGCTCAGTTTGACAAAAAATATATTCATTACATTTAATGGCTTTGCAGAATATTCCCTGTTTTACATAGAAAATGTTCATCATTCGCACTATTGAGATCATCTTTTCTGTTTTTCATCAAATATCTTGTTGCGTAAGTTTTGTGCTATTTCAACAATTTGTGTTTCAAAATGTTTAGCTCCTTGAGGGGATTTCCACTATGACTTGTGGTATTTCAGCAATTAATACTTTTTGAGCTATTAAGCTTTTTTGGCCATTTTGAAAATGAATAGAGCGGTCTTCAACATCCTTAAAATCTTTCAAAATGTTCATAAATCTATACTGCACTTTTTACCTTTTTGTTCTGCTTTTTTAACTTTGTGGTAATTTCAGCTTCCAACAGATTTTAATTTGTTGATTTTTTTTTTTTATTTTTTTAACATTTTGTTCCCTTAAATATTTTTGCATCTTTCTAAAATTTTAGATTTTTTTTGTGTTTTGTTCAGTATCTTTTTGCCATTTAAAGCTTTTGCTTCTTTTTTTTGTTCGTTTTAAGCTACCTTTTAGCTAATTTCAGCTAATTTGAACTTATTTTTCATCTAAATTCACCTTTTTGTGATTTCAGCTCCTTACTGATTAATTTAGCAGACGTGTGTTTTAAAGCTATTTTAGACTAGGTTTAGCTTTTTTAGCCATTTCAAAATAAATTGCAAATACTTTTCTTGTTTTTTGATAATTTGAAAATTTTCTGTATTTTCTTTTAATTTGAACTTGTTTTATTTTTTGCTTCCTTTTGCTACTTTTAGCTACTTTTTCTCTTTTAGGTCTTTTGGCCCTTTTTTAACCATGGTTATACTGATTTTTCACTTTTAATGTCCTACTCTGAACAATTGTCAGCTGTTCAGATTCAACTCACGTTAAAAGTTTTGCTATTAAATTTTTTTCAGCAAAATCTTTCAGCATTAAGTATTCACACTGCAGGAAATGTAATTCCTCCAGTTTTCATTAACTTTTATTTTTCTCCCTATCAAACTAAAACTAACGTTTTGAAGTAGCCACCAGTGGGAGGGCAGGTGGTTGAAATTTTAAAGGAAGTTCAATGGCCATAGTGATTTAAAATCACAACTTTACTGGCCCATGATGGTGAACAAAGCTTGGCTGTAATAAGCAGGAGGGGAAGTGATAAAGAAAGCACACTGAGTACTGAGTAAGATGGCAACAAAACACTTTCCTCCAAATACTTCCATGAATTATAGACTTATGTCACTGGGTCAAAGCTTATTGTTCACTTTTTCCTTTTTTTCCCCAATTGTTGTACAGGCCAGAAGAATGCATGTCGTTTAATTAACATTTTTGTTGACAAAAAGCTGTAAGCAGTTGATGAATTGAACGGTCAGAGAGCAAACAGCACAGCCAAATAGGTTACTAATTTACCATTTTTTTGTTTGATATTGTACTTTTTTCCCTACTGCCAGTCATGATAATGTTTAATCTTGTCTGACAAATTATAAACACCTGCCCAGTTTTAAATTTCTTCCAAGCCAACATTGCTTATTAATACAATAGTAGACTAATCAAATGAGAGACAACAATGTGGCCTCAGGCTGGGCTCGAGGAATCTATAAATAACACTGAAGTCATGCTGACTCCTAGAGGCCCTAAACAGGCTTCTCCCATGTTCCAGTGAGAACACAGACTTCCTATGTTATCTTTGGTTTCAGAACATAAAGCCTACCTTTTTATATTTTACTGTTATTTGTTTTTTAAGAGGTTAGTCTCTCTGGTGGAGGGAAAAATAAAAATACGTGGTGTGTAATCTGTATTAATGTGATTAGACATGGGAAAATGATCAGATTATATTTTTTTCAGTCATTTTGGTAGTAAGCAGTGGTTAAGTTCACCAGGTATGACTTTAGCCTCTTGACAGCTACACTGCTGTAACCCTAACCTAACCTAACCAGGGATTAAATGTTAAATGTATCAAGGCAAGATTAGTGCTGAGGTGGTATGACTAACATTTTATATCACAGAATTTTTAACAATGATCTGTATCACGATATTTGATTGTATTTATTTGTTCATCACAGCTCAGCTGATGTTAAAATGTACAAAGACTACTTATGATTCAGCAAACTGCGGTCAGCTGAAGTTACTCTTTCTGCAACACAAACAATTTCTTGACTTTTTTTTTTCTTTACTGTACCTCTGTCTGTATTGCACTTTCTCTTCTGTCTTTTCTTCCTTCCCTGGTTGTAAATATCAGTCATGCATTCTGGGATTGTGTCACGTTAGCAGTGAGGGGAGACGAGTAAAGTCATGAATGAGGAAGGTTGAGCAAAGATCATTTATCAGGCAAATTTACTTCTTGCATGAAATCTATCTTTGCAAGTCACTGAAGAGGTGTGTTTTACATTCAGTGAAAAGTAGTTTTTTTTGTTTTGTCAGCCAATGTAAGCAGAGAAATCCCATCGTCTGTTATTGAGAAGACTGATCCCACAACAACACCAGCTTGCCCTGCTTGCAGCTCCATTTCCTGCACAGAAAAGGGTCCCCCGTGAAACAGTTTATTGGTGGGCGCAATGTAATGTTCAGGCTATTTAAACCGGTATGTCGGTATTTGGAAAATTCATATCATACCAATAATAAAGTTCTCAGTACGAATCAATTTTACCGCCTAGCTCTAACTAGCAATAAGACAACATGCAGCTGGCAGAGTGGTAAGGGGAGTTGTCCAGAAACTTAGGTTGCCAGTTTGATCCCCTGCTGTCTCAGTTGTTGTGTCCTTGGGCAAGACACTTCACCCCTAATGCCTCTGATGTGTGTCTCATCAGTGTATGAATGTGATTTAAAGCACCGATTAGTCTCCATAGATGATTTGCACATGTTAGATTTGTCTAATCGAGTGCTGGGTAAATGAGGACACAGATTGCAGTGTAAAGCGCTTTGAGTATCCTGGTTGGATAGAAAGGTGCTATACAAGTACAGTCCAAAACTGAATCCTAATTTCTGTCTAGTATCAATCTTGTGATGTATTATTTTTATGCCGAATTTTTCTATAACAGAAGAAAAAGGAAAGCACAAAATAACTTGCGAACAAACAGTGCTTCTGAGATGTAAAAACAAAAATAATGCACACATGACAACTTGTCAAAGTGCATCATAGTTGGCTGGAAGACACAAAGAAGTAGCGGCAGCTTGGCATGGTAAACCATTGCTAAGAAGGCGATAAAACTAAAGCTTCTGTCTTTAGCGATGGTAAATAGGTGCCATCATTTTCATCATTAAATTACTTAAGATCTGCGTCCTCTGGCAATTTTTTTGAATTTGTCAAAAGCCTCAGCAATGGATTTAAGTCTCGATGAGTTCTTGAATGTACATATATTATCAGTTCCGTTTGTTATAAGTATGACGTCATAATTCCCTGATATTGGGCCGATAGTTTTTGTGCACCCCTAGGCCATATTAAATGCTGGTGTAGTAAAGTTTGTCCTTCTGGCTGTAGACTAAATTGAGTATTGTTACTTCATCAAAAGACCGTGACGGAGTACCTAATTGTACCTGAAAGTATAACAAATTAAAGTTGAGGAAATCCAATATTGTCATAAATTCCCATTAGGGCCAGGCTGCATAATATATTGAAAATTTATTGTCATCTTGACAACAGTTTGTGCACTAGGCATATCGCAAAAACTGTGTAAAGTACAATACATGGTTGGCCCAAATGTTTATATTTGTTCATCTGTCTGATAAACAAAATGGATCTGAGATACCACAGAAAGACATCAACACAGCAAACTCAAGTATTTGTTCATTTATTGCAAGTCATATCATCATTGCAACACTAAACACCGTTATTGCACATGGCAGGTTGTCCGATATCGTGCAGTCTTAAATTCTCTTAAGCCCAAGAATTTATAGAATCATCTAAAATGTTTAAAAGGTCTGTTTTAAATTTTTTCTAATTTTTCCACTTTTCTTTGCTGCCCTTGCAGGGTTCCAGGTTGGTGTTGCGAGAGAGCGAACTACCAGTGGGGAGGTGGACCGCCTGGGGCACGGTGTCCCTGGTTATCAAGGTAGGAGCTGGAGATAAACTGAGTACTTCATTAGACAAATATGCAAGCGGATTTTTTGCCATTTTGAGATGACCTTTTGATTTTTACCTAATGATTAATTTGAAACCTGACAAATATGGTGAATAAAGAATAAGAACTTGTTTATATGAGAGTAGAGCTGCAGTAATGGAGCAAATGGACAGTTTAGAAGTGAAAACAAATGTATAAATATATTTTCATAAATATTTGGCTTTGGGCTGCTTTTCATTTTATTTTAAAACCCACCTCAGATGTTGGGAAACACATTGTTGGCCAATCTAAAAGTGTACAGTTTATTTAAGAACTTGAGTTTGAACTGTAAATGCTTTGTTAATGTTCATGAAAATGTTGACTTGAGCTGTAGCTCACACTTTAACTGTACAAACCAGAAAAGTATTCATTAACCACACAAAGTCTTCTCTGTGTCTGATTTACCGCTCTGGGGAGATTGAGTTGATTTCTCTTTTTTTAAGTATTTATCTTCATTTTCTTTTCTTTCTGACTACATTATCTGCAAAAATCTGCAGTCAAATTTTCAAGCTGTCAAGATAGAATATCTTCAGATCTGTTTGGATATTTAACTCACTGCAAATATTACTCTCATTGTCCTGGAGCACTGGTTTTACATGTATGTGAGGATTGCTGATGGAAAAAAGTTCAGTTTAGAAACGACAGAATGCTTTTCCTTTTCATAAATCGACGAAACTTTTATCTAATGCATGAAATGGTTGTAAGGAAAAGGGAATCTCACGCTAGGAAGTTATGCATAATTGGTTAGTTATTTAATTTATGGTATTTAATATTGCATTTAAATATTTCTATCGTCAAAAAAGCGCGATTGTTTCTCATCTGATCTAAAGAATGCTTTTATCTTTGCTTTTCTGGCACATAAGTTAATAAGTAACACATTAGTGAACGACCTATCGTCATGGTCAATCTGACTTGTGAAAGGCCAGCCGGCAACAAAGCTTTAACTTTCTTCTGTTGTCTGTAATCGCAAGTTACAACCCTTTATCTGATTCAACTTGGTTTTTGGAACTTCATCCGCTCGATACTTAGAAAAAAAAACAATAAATGCAACAAAAGCACCATCCAAAACAGAATTTCTGAGTCACCATTCCAGGATAGAACTCTGCCTGTGACTCTGTTAGTTGTGCACCAGTGTCGGCATTTCCAGTCATTGCAGAAGTTTGGGAGGGAATGTTCTGACTGCGCTGCGCCCACTGCTTAGCACCGGGGGGCGGCTGCCATTGGAAAATACAAGGAAGGGCTTGGTCCTTAGCAAAATATCCCACAGTATGCCACAGAAGAATTTCTCCCGGGTGCAGCTGGCTGATAAGATCAGAGTGTGGGGGCAGTGACACAGGATTATTGGGTGTTAAAGTGGTAGTATGGGACAGTGCAGGGTGGTCCTGTAGGCGCCGTAACCCTGGGCTACAATGACAGCCCTCCTCAGAAATTCAAGGTGCTTTGAAGGAAAGCTTTGTTAAATAGTTTACTTTTTTGGGACCGCTCTGAAATGAAAGTTCTTCAACACTGAATGTATATTTAATGTGAGCTTGGTCTGATTATGCCTGGTTCAGACAGCAAGATAATTATGCAGATTTTTGGTCAGATTTTGCCCTTCTGACAATCTTAAAGACGTCCTGAACATCGTAATGGCTCCTTAATCTAAGGAGATATTTCTAATGTATGTGGTGGATTAAAAGTGATCTAGTTTGCTCAGAAAGACGTTGGGTACACTCCAACCTCAAATTGGGGATATTTAACATTGGACGTTTAACGTTTGTTTGTCTTGACATGCTTTCTCAGTGTTTGTAGTGTCCCCCGAAGACAAACGAACTTGCAACCTGTTGAATGTATTGTGTGTAGCCAATATAGGTCAACAGATACATCAGCCGGCTAGTATTTTTGGCCGATATTTGCGTTTTTTCCTTGTATCAGTATCGACCGATACTTTCATGCACTTAGCCAATCCATTACTTGAGATGACGCAAGCTCTTGCATTCCCGCTCCCTCCCTGGGAGAGCCGCTGGTAATATTGTAAGACTGAGTGCCAACAACAACAAGGGTTAGTTTTTAAATTTTAATGTATTTTAACTGTCTAAATTAGCTGTATCTGCCCTCTGTCTCGGACTATGATGGGGGAGAGAACAGCGGTCCGTTAAGTTTCACTTTGAGAACAGGAGTGTCATGTTTTTACTTTTGCTTTCACTCTGCCACTGAAATTGGCGTGTCCATGTTGTTTTTTTAAAAGTTAGTGAAACCACTTACATGGGGCCTAGTAGAACACCTCTCTTCTCCTCGCTGAAATAAAATAAAGTTCTGTCGTTTCTTGCTATTACATTCATTAAGAGCCAGTGAAGCACCGCCTCCACCTAGACTTATGTAAACCAGAGACCGTTGATGTGCTCATATCACAGTTGCTCTGATTGCAGCATTAGAGTCATGACACAGGTTTTCTTTGGTGTACATTTCAAACTGAGATTTAAAGCTTGCTGTTAACAGTATGGTTTAAATGCAATTTTTGCCCAATGGGAAAGATGGGCACAAAGCGAAGCTGTGTGTGTGTGTGTGTGTGTGTCCCTCTCTGTGTGTTCGTCTGACAGTTTCCTCTAGGCCTGTTGCTGTTTTTGCATAAAAAATGCTGGGATATTAAAACATGCTAATTTTATGTAGAAAATATATTAATCTCAATTAATATTCAAATAAAACAGAATATGTAGCACTAGATAAAAAAAATTAAAATGTTTTTTTAAGAGACGGCTGAAAAATTAAGCCCTGTGTGGCAGCACTTCACTCACCCTCCACCAGACAAGGTTCAGTTAATAAATATTCATTGGTCAAAAAAGTAGGCTGCATGTATCTGCTTAACGGTTATATTAATGTCAAAATAATCTGTATCGTATCGGCCTTCAAAAACTTATATCGGTCGATCTCTAGCAGCCAATCAGAAAGCAAAGTACCACAAACATGAAGGGGAATCCAAAATACAGAAAACAAAACCATTTAAAAATGATTTTTTAGTTACTTTGTTATTTGATTTTATACTTACAAATTTTATTTATTTATTTATTTAACCCCAACAACCTACCGAACCATCAGGTCATGGTTCTATGTTCAATTTAGTTCACATCGTACCAATAAAAAAAAAAAAAAAAAAAAAAATATATATATATATATATATATTACTTAACATATTGAAAAACTTCTAAACAAATCATAATAAAAGTAATTTTCATTAAATTTTTCAGAAAACACAAAAAACTTATTCAAAAATGTACCATGTAAAACAAAAAAAATGACGAAGTTGATTGTTTTGTTTATTTTGTAATATCTCATTAGGCTTGCCATGCCAATACAATGGAGTGGAGAACAATGAAATCTCCTTTTTCTGTGTTGTTACAAACTTGTCATTGTTTTTTCTTTACCCAAACTTTAACATTTTAACTTTGTGAGCCTGTAAAAGCCTCCACTTGCAGGCAGAGCAGGGGGCAGAACTGTTTGCTGCTAATTTGACGCAAACGATACAAGAGCTATTTGAAAAATGCTCAGCAGTCGAGATATGTGCCAACATTTCAGGATGAAACAAGCAGAGACGAGTTTTGTTTAAAGTCAGCTAGAATAAAGTAAATGTATTTTTGAACAATGAAGCAAGACACCAATGTGGGTTTTATTTCCTGCTTTTAGGTGTTTTTAGGTTTCTCCTCTTTGACTTTATGCAAACTACAAATATTTTTTCCCATGTGTAACTCAATACAATAAATACAGACAAATCTGCTGACATGTTACAGGTTTAGCAGCAAAGGTAAACATGACATTGTTGTGGACATATATTGTTTTTAAGCCAAAAGAAAAAGTCGAATGCCAGAAGTTTAAAGGCTGTTTTTGCATCAATGCAGCTAATAACAGCTTGTGTTGTTGAGACTATGTAAAAATTAATATTTTTTGCACACAAAATCTTTTGTGTTTAGAATTCAAGTTCCAGTTTGTTTGTTTCCAGTGGATAACTATTCTGCAACATGGAGAAGGGAGATCTGAAGATCCTCAACAAGGGGGAGGAGGAGGAGATGGTATGCCTGTTTTTGTTTGTCGTGACTTCCAATATGAATGTTTTCCAAGTTGTCACATCAAATTATTTATTTTTTACCTGTCCTCCAGGAGCTGCAGGGCTACCGTCTGTGTCGGTGGCGCCTTGCCCTTGTAGGCTTCGGTGTGCTCTGTACAGGGGGCTTCCTCCTCTTGCTGCTCTATTGGATGCCAGAATGGTGTGTCAAGTCCACCTGCACCCGTACCACAGCCCGTGATGCCGAAGTGGTGTTGCTGCGCTCCACGGTAGGAAGCGAGCTGATTTTGTGTGGTTTGTCTGTTCTTTCATGTTCTTTTTCGAAAGGCTGCACCTCCGTTTGTTTAACTGAGACCCTTGTCAACAATTAATGAGACTACTCGTTATGAGGTGACACAATTTAAATATACACCAAGAATAGTTTGTGTGCGTTTGATTTGTTTTTCATTTTAAAAACGGATAAAATGAAAAATGGATGTTTTTTAATTTGTATTTTATACTCCAGAAGCAGAAAAATTGTCAGTCTTTTCATTTTTTTTCAATTCAATTCAAAAATACTTTGATCCCAGAGGGAAATTAGATGTTGTTGTAACTCATTTAACTAAAGTGTTATTGTAGATGGTGATGGCTGTGGGCAAGAAAGATCATCTGTCGCTGTCTGTATTACGAGACTGAAGAAGCCTCAAGCTGAAGAAGTTTTTCTATGACAGTCTTGTGAAGAGGATGTCAGGGTTGTCCACAATCTTCTTGATTTTATGTAAAATCCTTCTTTGCACCGTCATCTCCAGAGGTTCCACAGTCGTCCCCAGAACTGATCCAGCTTTCTTTATCAGGTTGTTTAGCCTTTTCAGGTCCCTGGCTCTGATGCTGCTGCCCCAACAGATGACAGCAGAAGAGAGACGCTCTCAACAGACTTATAGAAGATTGAAGGATCTTAGCTTCCTCAAGAAGTACAGTCTGCTCTGTCCTTTCTTGTAAACTGCTTGACTGTTGAGTCTCCAGTCCAGCCCGTTGTCCAGATGAACACTGATGTATTTATAATCCTCAACCACCTCCTTCTTCTCCCATGATGGAAGCATGTTTTGATCTAACATTATTTCTCCTGAAATCTACAATCATCTCCTTTTGTTTTGTTCACATTCAAGATGAGATGATTGTTCCCACTCAGTGCCACAAAGCGGTCCACCAGCTCTCTGTGCTCAGCTTCCTGTCCATCTCTGATACACCCAACAACTGCAGAGTCATCTGAGTATTTCTGTAGATGACAGCAGTCTG
>JARVJO010000227.1:12089379-12109312 GCA_031762555.1 Cynodonichthys magdalenae | reverse complement strand
CTCCAAGGTGTGATCACTCCTTTTTAGATGCAGACTAATGAGCAGATCTAATTTGATGCAGGTGTTAGTTTTGGCAATGAAAATTTACAGGGTGATTCCATCAATTTTTTCCTCAGAATTGAGTGATTCTCTATTTTTTTTTCCTCTGCTTGATCTGAAAAATTAACTGTTACTGACTACCACATTTCTATTTATTTATTTATTTATTTTTTTTATATTTTATTTATTTTTTTATTTTTAGGGTTTCTTAAAGCCAAAAAGTTGCCATTTTAAATGACGTTAGTTTTGTGTCATGTCTGCGATCTGCTTTTTTTTCTACAAAATTAAACAACTGAATGAACATCCTCTGAGGCCGGTGATTCCATAATTTTTGCCAGGGGGTTGTAATAGCGCGCTCTCAACAAAATTTAATTGGATGTTTAAAGGTAATGTAAGTGTGTTAGCCTTATACATAACCAGTAAAATATTGTAATCGACCAATTTATAAAATTTCATTAATTTCAATTGATAAAATAAAGCATGTGATGGGTGACTGTAATGTTTTCTAGTGATAATTCTTACAGCTCCTTTCTGTAAAACAAAAATGGAATTTGTAATTGTTTTGCATGCTTTCCCCCAAACTTCAATACCATTGTGGAAAAATCATTGCATTACACAACATATACAGTGCTTTATTATTGAATAACCCCCTTACTTTGTACAGTAATGCAATAGATTTAGCTGTTTTTGTTTTTAAATAATTGATGTGAGGTTTCCATGTCAGCTTTTAATCAATGACCCCCACAAACTTCATCTCACTGACCAAGGCGGACTGGCTGATGACCTTAATGAGTGACCACAGGATTAATAATCAAAACATATTAAAGACAAAATACTGTAGCTTATTTTTATGTCCGAAATTCTAACAAAGATGTGTCTACGTTTGACTTGGATGTTCTTCTAAAATAGAGTTCTCTCAGTCAGCTTCAGGTGTTTGTAGTTTATCATCATCTCATCGACTCTTTAAAGAAACCAAGATAATGAGTTACAACATTTAATTTCCTTTTGGGATTAATAAAGTATTATTGAATTGAATAAATATCTTCTAAATTTAACTCTACCAGGCGTTTTAATCCCTTCAGTTTGGTTAAAGAAAAAAAATAAATAAATAAATGTTTCTGTGCAAAAAATATCTTTTTAAATAAAAAAACCAAAGCTTCTCAGTTGAAACACTAAAATGACAGAGAAGCTGTTTGAAACCTCTTTCTTCAAAATGTCTTCAGTGTCTTCTGAAACTGTCAACCTGGCTTACTGAAACATTTGTATATAGTAAATCAATCACGTTTATTTGTATATCACATTTCAGCAGCAAGGCAGTTCAAAGTGCTTTACATCATAAAAACAATTGAAGCATATCATTGTTTTACTTGTGAAGTTCTCAATAAGTTTGATGTCACATGACCCTCTTCCCATTGGGAAAAAACTAAAGTTGTTGCCAAGTGGTGACGACGGCAGCATCATCACCTCCCACCTTGAAAAGTTTCCCTCCTCCCAAATATTTATGTGCCACAAACAGGAAGTTAATATCACCAACGATTCCCATTTTATGTAGGTGTATCCAAATAAATGCCCACCCTGTATAATTGCCATTCATGCAGTTTAGCTGTCTGCACGTTCCAGGAATATATCTGACTGAAATTCTGTTCACATTCAGTGTCTGCAACCTCACCTCGCACCTGAACGAGTCGGACCACAACGTCACGGAGCTAGACGAACACAACATCCAGAACTTTGAGAATACGAGCCTCTTCTACGTCTCCTGCTTTCAGTATCTTATTGTTGCAGTTGTTTTCTCCAAAGGCAAACCCTTCAGGCAACCCAGCTACAAAAACTGTAAGACATCTGAACACTGATAAATGTATGCTTGAGGCAGTACTTTAGATTGTAATATTTGTTGTTTTGTTTCTGCTCCACAGGGCTTTTTGTAATTTCTACTTTGAGTTTGTGTTGTTTCCTGCTATTCATCATGTTTTACCCTGTTGAAAATATTGACGCGTATCTAGAGGTGAGTAACGGTTACTTACTGCTGGTGTATTTTATCACAGTAAGGTATATATTCTCCTAATAGCTGTTTTCAGTCACATGGTTTTGATGACGCAATTTCAATTGGAGGGCAGGAAGTACAATATCTTTGGAGGAAATTGTATTTGTAAGGCTTTAAATCCAGTTTTAGAAGAAAGATACCAGCAATTAGTTCACAAGTATGTTGGATGTAAAGATCCCAAAAGGATAAATAAGAATCTATCAAACTATCTAGTCTTCAGAGGTCTTACTACACCAAACAGCAGTGGGTGAGTCCACAATCTCTGTACTAAACGGCTCCATGATGGGGTTTGGTTTTCACAAGGGTGAGTGTTTATTCTCATAGTTTTATTTGTTGAGATGCTATCAGTAGTGGCTAACCTCTAAATAATGTTTCATGTATTGCTGGGTTGCAGATGACGTAACGATGTCATGAAATGCAGACGGGGGGCAGGTAAAAACAGCCCCGTTCAGTTGATTCAGCGTCAAAATGCCTAAATTCTGTGGCGTGAACGGTTGTTGCAGCCACTCTAATTGGGAGAAATATAAGTTGTTTTTTTTTCGTGTTCCGAAAGTAGTGTTTCACAATCAATTAAAAAAAACTTACAGAAAAAATCGACAAAAGTGGATCAATAATCTACGGCTAAAAGCAGGAGGTGCAGAAACAAACAATGCAAGAGTTTGCAGCAACCACTTTCTAACAGGTGAGGATCGTATCGCTTAAATCATATTTTCAGATATTTTCCTGGATAGTTACTTGAATTTGGGTTTACAGAAGCTAAATTATTTACAAGTAGATCCAAGCACATAGAAATAACAGGGTTTAACGCGTTAGTGATAGCATTGTTATCATAGGCTAATTACTTAAAATAGAACAAGTCACGCCTCACCTGGGCAGAAACAAGTCGACAGACATTTAAAGCTTCTTTGGATCCTAAATGTTTGACCCAACCTGAAACTAAAATAATTGTAGCTTCGAGGCTTTCGAAAGCTTCCATCTGGCTCGTTGTATAAAACAAGGTTTGCAGCACCAGATAGTAGTTTGTCGATCGCCTCCAGATTATGACAAATCTTTTTTTTATTAAGACCATATGGATCATATCCTAAATGTACGTGTATTTTTTGCGATATCTCATCTGCACCTGCCCATTTAGGTACTCGATGTGATGCATTTGTGTTTTCAACCAGAGCAAATCACTTCCATCTGACATTCACGTGTCCTCCAGGTCACGTGACTGCAACCCAGCAATAACTGAAATTTGGTGATTCTGGATAAGTCATCATAATTTTGCCCTCCGTCCCGCTGTATGCGCATAGCAAAACAAATAAACAGTAGTTTACTCACCAGAGTCTGAGGAGGAAAAGCTTTGATTTTTAAGCGTGGCAATGAAAAGAAGTCTTGGACATTAGTTGCATATTTGTGTTCTGATAAATTCATCTTGCTAATAGAACATAAATAGCAAGATGCACAACTGATTTTAGTTTCTGCTCTAGGAGCATTTTTTTTTTCAGTGACACGCGGAACTGGAAACTTGCGCTGCTTGTCCTTGAGTGTGTATCCCCAAATATTTCTCCACCAGAGGACGCTGAAAAATACTGAAAATTTATTCTCGATAGTATATTGCATGAATAAATACAGCCAGAAAATGGGAATTTTACGACAGCCTATTGCTCTATAAACGACCACAAAAAACAAGTTGGCTAGCTTAAACAACTTTGACAAAGTGGTCGCTGCAGACTGTCAGACTCTTCTCCTCCCGACTGCAGACGTACATTTAAAATCCACCTTTTTGGCATCGTTCTGTGAGTTTTCTACATTTCTCACTTTTGTATCTGACATTCTTTGGTACGTTTATATAAACCTTTTCTTGGTTAAACAATTGGAGCAGCCGTCCTCTAAACAAAACATTGTCGTTATTTCAGACGACAGATCCTCTGCTACTTCACTTCCTGCCCTCCATCTGCATTTTTCGCAATACTGCATTGTGCCTTCACATGAAACCAACCTATTCTAGGAGTTTTTTATGTTTTTTTATTTATTTTTTACATAGATAGTTTTAAAGGAATGTTCTCTTTGAACGTTTTTTGTTGATAAGGGTTTTTTCTGTCTGTACAGATAGTTTGTGTTCCTTTTGAATGGAGGGTAAAGCTTTTCCTGATCATTCTAGTCAATGCTGCTGTGTCTGTTTTGGTGGAGGTAAGACACTCTAACGTGCTGTGACCGTACATGTTTTTATCATGTTCAGTTATTTTTTATTTTTTTTTATTTCATGCAATGTGCTCATCTTTGTCTTATTAACAGTTGGATCAAGCTTTTGTTGTGAGAGGAAGATATGTTGTTTTTTTTTTTTTTTGCCTTTAGCAACTTCCCCAAAATAGATAAACTGCTTTTCAGGAATGAAAGTATATTTCTGTGTGGATGTTAAATAGATTTGCTGACCCGCCACATTCAGTGTTTCTCACCCTCCCTTTTAGACGCCTGCCTTTAAACAAGCACTGCTTAACATCTGTCTTGGGTGCAGCTTTCTCCTGAGCTACCAGTGCAAATTCTACTAACATTTTTTTTTAAATAAACTAATACAACTCAACTCTTATGGAGAGATTGAATCTAAATATCTATTTCTTACTAATTTAAATGTAACCTCACACATAACTCACTTTATTACAATGAAATTGCCACACATTGTGTATAAGTCCTGTTTTAGTTTGGTTCTTCAAATCCAGTTAATACAGGAGGAATGGGAAATCAAATTAGCCTTTTTTTTAATCCCCCCCTGCCCACTGCGCTTATCCATAGACCATCATCCTTGACATCGTCTTGCAGAAGCTTGTGTTCAGCAGAGACAAACCGAGCAACTTTGGCGTCACCCCCGCTGCCCCGACGTTACAGGTTGGGAAAATCTGACACCTTTCTGCACTCGCCTTCTCTTGTTCCTCGTGTGTGATGTTCCTTCTTTCTGTCCTCACTTCTTTTTTCTTCTTCTTCTTCCTCTAACGTTCCAGAGCACACTTTTCTAATGTACCTGCTAACAAGACGTGCATGTCAGAGACCCCCAGTCTCTTGTTTGTGTTGTTCCCCCTGATAGGCTTCCTGTCCAGGGATTTATTTTTACGTTTATACTCGAATCAAGGCGACTACAAGTCTTAAAAGGCAGCACGCAAATTCATAAATCAAGGTCTTATTCTCAAGTCCAACCAGTTTTGTACCAACTGAATCCTGTAGGTGGTGACAAAACATCACACAACAAATAGGTGTCCAGTTTCTGATGATCACTTTAAAAAAAAAAGGATATGTGACCTTGCAGATGTACACATTGCAGAGAAAATTATTTGACTGCAGTAAATTATGTTTTTGCCAAAAAAAAGTTGAGATGGGAGTGTGAAATGGAAAAAACAAATTAGTGATTTGAAAATCCTTTGAACCATGTGTTTAATCCAAAGACAAATGTGAGTTTATGCAACAAAACTGTAAAAGTTGTGTAGAGTTTAACAAAAGATTTATGTTAAAGAGAACTAATTGCAACATTAGATATTTTTGAGAAACATTTACGTCAACTAAAAAAATTAGACGAAAATCATTGTAGGCTTAGTTTTTCTAAATTAGAAAGATATGTTGCCATGTTATTGACACTGCAAACCATTCTGTGTAAATTAGGGTCTCTTTTCAGCTGCTATGTTAAATGTTAATTTTGGACAATGTCTGTTGTTCAACCTTTTTATAAATGAAACCAGAGCTTGTTGACAGAGGATGTAGAAATGATGAAAATGACGGACAACAGAGCTGCTTCATGGAAGGAGAACTTCAGCTTTAGCCTTTTAGCTTTCATGTTAGCGCCGATGCTAAAAAGAAATGTATGGCGTTATCTCCCGAGCTAATTTACTAATTATCACTGAAAAGACATTTAAACATGTTTGTTTACTTCCTTACGTGTTCCCAACCAGATAGAAAATACACCAGTAACTGAATGTTTGAATGTGAGAAGAGAGCTCATACAACCACACTACACAGCGCTGGACTGAAAGACAGATTTAATGCTCGTCTCTGCATTCAGCCAAGCATCCAGGAAAATGGCATCAAATTTAACAGCATCTTTGAGACTTGACCCCACCTACAGCCATGACATCACATAAGGGGGAACCCTATCCTATTCAGGGTCAAGTTTTGAAACATTCTTCCTACAATCTCATGTTCAAACCAGCATTTCTATGTGTTGTGTGTTCAGGCATGTATCTTACATAAATGTAGCTCCTGTTCTGTGTAACCATTTGTGATAGCTACCCAGACCAGTCTGTACATAAAATCATCAATTTAATTACAAAAAAATCACACAATAGTTGATAAAAATATATGAAAAATATAGCATGTTTTACCTAAGAAAAACTACAGAATGGGTTGCTTTTATAAATCAGTAAGTAACAAACTCCAATAAATTTCTTCATCACGTTTGATTGTTTCAACCCATATATTGTGCAGAACATAAAAGCTAAGACAAAATTTAACTTTGTCACACATTCTACCTCTTTATCTTTGACATCATCCCCAGAATGCATTGTAAGTAAAAAATGTGTGTAACTGAAAAATGAAAGCCTCATTTTTAAGTAATAAGATGTTTTCACGTGTCAAAAAGAGTTTTTACTAGAATAGAGAAATAGATTAAGGCCAATATAGTAGTCAGAAAATGATCAAGGATTTAAAATTTCTTCTAAATAATTTAAACGTTTTATAAAAGAATACAAATCATTGTTTTACCAGATTTAGATGTTTTTTGTGTGTACAAGGCTGATAATGAATGATCCAAATATTAACATTCAGATTTTTACAAAATAGTGAGTTCAGTAACCAACCTGACTAATCTCACACATAATTTTAGTCGAGTTAGAATTGTATGATGTATCCTTAACATATTCTTGAAAAGAGATTTTTAATCTCAATGAGATTTACCTGGCAATATATTAGAATTAAAAAAGTCTAATATTTTGAGTATTACTTTGTCTTTCAGCCAAAAAGTAGAATTGCCAAGCTGGTCCTTAGAATACGTTTTAAAATACATTTTTGTTTTTCTACAAAAACAGTTAAAGCTTGATGAAGTGTCCTTTTTGTTCCATTAAACCCCCTTTTTTAAAAAAGTTTCAAATCACTACGTTGTGTTTTTTTACATTTAACTCACTCCACCTCCAGACTTTTTTGTAAAAGTTTAATTTTTTTAATTTATTAAATACTTGTTTAATTCTCAATTGTTTTCTAGATTTCAGTATCTCCTCCTGCATGCTACTCTTCTCTCCTCATCTGCTTCAGTTTCCAATTTCAATATCGGAGGCTATTTTTTTACTTTTTTTTTTTTTTTTGCTGCACAGAGCTCTTAGATCCTGTTAGGTTTCCAGCTGTTTCTCCTCCAGTAGTCAAAATTAAACCTGACCTATTTTGTTTTTGTCTTTGTAGCGTTTGCATAAATATAGAATTTGTATGAAAAGATTTGCTGTGGAACCCTTTGTTTGATGTTTGACTCCATGAGCTTATTTTAAAGGAGCAGGCTAATTCAAATGCTGGTTTTTAATTTTGAGTGACTGCATGTATGAAAAATGACAGCTGATCCCAAAACTGTATCCTCTTGAGTTTTTTGCACGTAACAGACGTAGTAGCATGCAGATCTAAAACCATATCAAATCAGGCTTCTAGTCTTTTTTTTTTTTTTACATTTTGTTTGTTTTTAATATTTGTTTTACATCGTGGTATTTTCAGGGGGGAATTGACCTGGGAGCGTGCAAGTTTTTGCTCTGCTGCCCACACAAGAAGACACCCAAAGCTCGATACATGCATCTGGCCCAGGAGCTCAGCGTGGACCCCGACTGGCCCCCAAAACCAACCACCACCACCGAAGCCAAGCCTCGCCCAGAAAATGGCTCTACGTATCAAATCGATTCCTAGCACCCCCTACTCCCCAACATTATCAAATGACCATCTTTGTGCAAATGCAATTAGTTTAAGTGAGCTAGTCGCTACTCGTCACTATTCACGCATCAAATACAAATACTGTTCTAGGTTACACACACCAAATAAAATTCAGCTGCATCTTTCACACTACTCAGTGTTTCTGGCACGCCTTTGTTCCGCTGCTCTCAGGTGTCACGTTTGTTACATTTCATCAACCAAAAAAAATGAGGTTAAATGCCGTTTGCTGCTGACGCTGTGTCTGTTCAGCCAAGCAGGACATTAAACACCAACAGACGAGTTGGATGTGCCAAGTCAGAGTTGTACGGCGACTCATTTAGCGCAAATTCATCACTTCCTCATTGTCGTTGTCTGAAAGTCGGTTTAGATAGAAACCCAGTCTTTCAGAGCTGAATAAGATATAGAACGTGTTGAACACTTCATGTTATTTTTATAATCCGTTTTCTTTAGCCATCACAGGACTTCTGTTTTTAGATTAAAAAAAAAAATACAGTGAGTGTCTTTAAAAGAGCACCAAAATGCAACTTAGGATTGAAGACATAACCAAGAAAACCAGGGTCTAGTCAGGTTGTTAATCTGATCAAAGATTGATTGATACTGAAACTGTGGAGGGGTTTAATAAAATAGAGATGGTGGTTGCACTTTAAAACAATTTTTTTCTGTAGGTGTCGAAGAGTAAAATTATCCAGTTTCAGAGCGATGTTCTTACAAAACTTAACTCTTAAGTTTGTGCTCTGATTGCTACTATGTAGTGTTCTAATACACATACAGTCATTTAATACACTAGATTGGACGCCGGAGTCCTCACGAGAGAACAGACGTACATAAATATGTTAAATTTGGTTTGTTGTCGGAGGATTTTAGTCTTTAGGTGGCTGAAGTCGATGTTGGGATCGTTAACACCCATAAAAAAGAGGTGAATCACATTTATTGACAGTTACCTATAGTCTTTTAAAAATTTTCTTTACCTTTTTAAAGTGATAGATATAAAAAGCAGTTTAAATAGAACTCACCTGCTGTCTTGTTCACAGATTGCAGTTTGTTTAAACTTAAAAAAATAATAAATCTTCCATAGAAGTAGGTTTAGGTTGATGGTGCTTTTGTCCCGTTTTTATTTTTTGCACAACTTCATGACAAATAAGGAAATGGCTGAGCTCCATAACAAACACCAGGTCACATCATTTCTATAATTTGGTCGTGATTTTCATGCAACATTGTCACAAACTTAAGGTTAAATGACGATGGTTTTAGTTGCTGGTTTAAGCTCACAGTAGGATGTCTGCTTTTTTTTTAATTTTTTTTTTTTTATAGAGGTTTTAATTGGAACGTAATCCGAAAAGAAAAGGCAACATGGAGTATTGAGTATTTGACTTTATGAAATTTACGGGTTTAGAGAAAAGTCGAACATGTCGCTCTAACATGTAACCATCATAAGTGCAAGCTTATTGTAGGAATGGCCGTTTTTTTTTTTTGGCACCTACCTTTGATCCCTTTATCACAATTTCATAAACTGCAAACGTGGCTCAACTTTTTTTAGTGTTTAATGAGCTTTGTAAACCTAATGGCTGCCTGCGTAGCTGTGAAACTTCAGTCTGAGTTTTGCATGATGTCAGCTGCCTGCGGTCATTTTCTGACATTTTACATTTGACTTCATTAGTGTAGAATAAAAAAAACAACAAAATGCCAGAAGCAGCATGTATCTGACTGGTTATTAGAAATAATTAACCATATGCATGCCACTTTTTAAATAAAACTTTCAAACAACTTCAAAATCATTTCAAATTGTCCCCAGAAATCAAAGTACTGCCTATATGTTTATTTTTCACGCAAAAATGTTCTTCCTGTGGAAGATTAATTTAAAATAAAAAGGTATCAAACATAAAGGCAAAGAATTGTGCATATCATGCATGCAGCTCTTTCCCTTTTTAAAAACAAACTCTTAAATGGATGCTAATTCTATACATGTATTTCACATATCTGCAAAGTTAAGGGCTATATTTTAAGTTTTGTCCTTGTTTTTTTGCTGTTTAAATAATGAGCTCAAATGTGACTAATTTTCATGGATTCATCATTTCTATTTTATTAAATTGTCTATTTGAAACTGTTTAGATGCAAATAAAAATAATTTATGTAAAAGATAAGCAGATGACTTTCAGGCTGTTTTTTTTCTGCCGTCTGATGTGCCCAAATATTGACAGAAACTTCACAAATTTTTATGTTTTTATTTTTGTTTCTGCAATGATTGAATGTTGATCTGAACAAAACGAAATGCAATCCTGTAATCACTGATTCTAATTTCCAAAGACGGTTCATCACATTTGTACTGTTGAAAAATAAAATTAAAAAAAAAATGAAAAAGTGAATGTAGTTTTACCCGATTTAACAGCAGCACAAGTGATTCAGTAAGTGTAAAAATATTTAAAGTTCTATCTGTAAATATGGGATGTACATTTCTAATGTCTGCAACAAAGTAAAGATTGTAATTTTTTTTTTTTTTTTTAGGATTTGTGATTTTTTTTTCTACTTTCTTTGGTACTTTGATGCAATCAGTTATGTTGGTTTGTACTGTTTGTTTTTGTCATTTTCATTGTGGAATTGCATTATTTTATTTAATCTGGGTGAAAATACTGGGGGGTTCTTTGTTTGCATTGGATTTTATACAAACTATTCACTTTAATTTAGATTAAATCACATTTGAACTAATTTTGAACAATAAAAAAAAAACATTTGCCCCTGCAGCTTCCTCAAACAAGAACAGTCTTGTCTTGAATTTGTTTTTATGCATATATGTGTTTGATATTAAACTAAAGCTCTGAAACAAGAAGGGAAATAGGCTTTTCTGCCTTTAATATAAATACTTAGTGCTCTTTTTATTATTTTTGTTTTTGCATCTTTTTAAAAGTGTAATGTAATTGGCAATCAATGTGCATCACTGTTCAATATCAGCAGGTATTTTAAAAGTTACTGTAAAGCTGTGACAAGTGATTTAATCTGTATCTGCACCTTTTTATCCAAAAGAGAGAATGAAACCGTTTTCCTGTTATTTGAGCAAAGTGTGGTGAATGAAACTTAGTTTTCTACAGGTACAACCAACTGTTTGCAGTTTTTATTTTCCTTTAAACCCTATTTTATCTGTAAATGACATTCAGATCGAGTCCACTGCTGGATAAATGACTTGTTAGAAAATTCAACTGAATTTCAAATGAAATGAAAATTATCCTGTTGAAACAATTATTTTTGCCAGTTCAGCTGTTTTTTTGCATCTTCCTTGCTTCCCCAAAAGGATCACCTTGAATTTCTGTATTTTTATCAACAGAAATGTACATTATTTTGAAACATTTTTGTACTTTATAAATTATTTTGAGGATTTATTAGAGATTTATTCTTAATTTGTTTTTCAATAAACAGCCATAACATGTCCTGCTAAAAGTCTGTTTTTATTTTTTACAGGAAGAGATATGATACAAAGGTGCAAAAGCTACAGAAATTAAGATGAGATAAGATGATCCTTTATTAGTCTCAAAGGTGGGAAATTTAGGTTGTCACGGCAGAAAGTGGGCAGTACAAAATCAGAGCAGCTGATACAAACATATATATAAACAAACACATTTGTACTGTATATATACAAATTAGTATAAATATACAGAACTGAGCACAGGTGTATGCATATATGCACATGTATATACATACATAAATATATATACCCCATACACATCTATACATACATGCACATGTCCTGTACATTACAATTTCGCTTTAAGAAAAAAAATCTAAATGTTGTTAGAGGGGAAATTAGGTCAGACACAAATGGGGATAATAAAAAACACAATGTCCTGAAAAATTCCAGCAAAAAATGTGAAAAAAAAAATACAAATCTCAAGATAACAGGTCTATCAAGTTTTATGCTTGATGTATTTGCTCCCAGAACAAACTGAAACCAAACTCAGAAAATCCTTGAAGATTATATGTGGTAAATTTAATGCGGTGGACTTTATTTCACTATCACTTTGACTAAAAATATCCAGCGTTTTTTCCCCCTCTTCAAACCAAAAATAAAATAAAATTGGACACTGCAGCAATATCAGTTTCATATAAACTCAAATATTTGCAGTTTAAATTATTTTTATAGATTAAGTCCTGGGGTTGAAGCGCTATAGCACATGCAGAGTATAGACTCTAGTCTAAACCATTCAGAACAGTAAAATGAACTGGTTTGGGTAATCCAACTTGAAGAAAAGGCTGACCGGAAGTTTTGTAAACACATCATGCAGTAAACAAACTATTACAAACCCCTTGCTTGTAAAATAGTGCAACTGCGCATTAACACTTTCACAACAATTTCACCTCATCCAGTGTTTTTTCCGGAAAAACTCGCTCACATTCATCAAATTTAATAGCTATATAGATTTGTTTTTACTAAGCATCCCCTGACCCGTACCCACAATGCCTTGCAAAGAGAAAACTACAGACCCATGTTCACCGCAAAGGGACGTTTCTCTCTCTTCCAAGTATAGACGATCTTTGAGTGGCTCTGTTGGAGCAAAGCCCCTCTCTCCTGCTGGCTGCTAGACGATCTTTGAGTGGATCTGTTGGAGGAGCAAAGCCGTTCTCTCCCGCTGGCTGATATGCTTGAGCAACCGGAACGTTACTTTCTGTTTTAAGACTTGACCTCTGCGCCAGAAACAGCTTTAGTTAGTTAGTTTTCGTTTGGACAGGGGTACATTGAACCAAAGCGACGTTTATGACTGCAGTCCCGCGGCTTTTCAATCGTAGCTTGCTGGCCTGCGAGGCTAGCTGGCTGGCTAGCGGAGCGCTGACGGAGTGGAGCCAGCTGGTCGGACGGAGAAGAAGACTCTGATCCTGGATTACCGACTTTACTCAAACTGAGCGCAAGTTACTCACTGCGGTAATCATGAAGATAACCGTGGACTTCGAGGAATGTCTGAAGGACTCCCCACGGTTCAGGTGAGCGATGACAAATTATTGATTTCTCGCGTTTTTATTTGTTTCTCCCAGAGAAAAAGTGTCCAGCTACTAGCTTCTTTAACGTTTATCTTCAGGAAGATAGCTGCTGTTTGCTGCTACTTTTCTATTTTTGTCTCTTAAGAAAGCCTGCTGGTAAACCAAACAAATATAAGCTGTGTGGAGAGCTGCTCTAGTGTTTGTTTTCTTTGTATAAATGATAAAAAAACGCATTAAATGTGAATGCAGGTAATAACAAACGTATTTTTATCACTTACCAGTTAATCATATGATATTCTCATATTATATTTGAACACTAATTATTTAACTTATACAGTTTACTGAATGCCAGACACCGTTTTCCTCTACAACAAAGTTCGTATATAACTTTAAAATTGGAGTTTTGATTTGAATAAAAAAATGTTAATTTACCATCAGCAAGTGTTTTTGTAGCTGTTTAAAGATCATGTGATTTTACTGATGGAAGAGCAATCTCAAAGGTACTTTATATCCTGAACTGTATAAGATGGTGCCGTTTTAAAGCGTTTACACTAGTAGATTTTTCATATAATGTTAATCCGAAATGCAAGTCTGCAGTCAATGTAAACAAAGCACTCCACTGAATAAATCCACGTAGAAGCTCAAGTCATGTGATTGACCAACACCTGGCTGTCTATATTTGGTTACATTTGTTATTTTTTCTAGGAAAACGTGTGGAATATCCCTTATTTCCTCATCTGTTACAATTTAGATTGCTTTGGAAACTTATCTGCATATTTTACTCAACAAATCTGGGCGGAAATCACCCAGTTAGACTTCAAATGACTCTTTCATGGACACAAAATACCCATCAATACAAGAAGGGTTATTTATTTATTTATTTATTTATTTACCTACCTTTTTTATGGATTTTATGACCAGTTTTCATGACATTACAAAATAACCTTTAACATCTACATATTTTTTTAATTTATGAGAAAATGTAATAAAATCTCTACCAAACAAATACGCCACTATTGACAAAAATTGCAACCTTATCTTATGATACAGAGTAAATTCTTTTGCTGTCCAGTTAAAGACACATTATTATTAAAATAAAGATTATGATATGCAGTGTTAATTCCAGAAACATTATCTGCAGATTCTAGTGTGCTTCTGCTTAAATAGATAAATTGTCAAAGTAATTATGACTTTCTTTGTTTTTCAGTTTATTGATGGATTGGCCCATATATATTTTTGTTTGCAGGACATCCTGTAGTCTGGCCTGGCTCTGTTGTTTAGAAGATTAGATGTTCCTTTCACGACTGCTTTATTTTGTAATGCCATCAAGCCTGAAGGAGGTGTAAAATGGGATGTTTGCTCGCAGCCCACCCCCTCAGCCATTCTTCAGTGTCTTTTCTCATCCTCCGCTCTCTCTTCCTGCTGCAGCCTCTTCTCCCAGCAAAACGAGGAACAGATGTTAGAAACTTGACTCGTAAAAAATAGTTTTTTTTTTTTTTTAATATGAGCATTTTCTTTTGGATCACATTCAGGAGGCTAAACAAGGAGAAAAATTTCCTAGACAGTTTTTTTTTTCTTATCGGAAATATACGTAGAATATTCTGTACCGTTTAACCAAGCCTGTGAAACTGTAGCAGAGGGTTCTTTGTATGGATCTCATGTCACGTCTCAACTTTAAAGCTTCTCTTTTGCACATCATGTTTATTTTTGATTAATAGCGAAAAAGGAACTGCTGAGTCACTATTGAGTCAGTTTGAAGATGGCTTTCTTTGTGATGCTGTTTCATAAGAAAGCATGAAAATTGGTATATGGTCCATACTTACACAGCACCTTTACATTTGTGCTTTTGTTTTAGCATTTCACAGCAAATGCTTCTATATGTGCAGTGCATTTTCTTTACAGTTAAAGATTAATGTCAAGCCTCTGTAAAAATCACACATTGAGAGCTGCAGACTAAACCATCGGATTGTAAGACAACCATTATGTTACATTAAACAGCTAAACTACAATAGAAACTGTGCAGTTTTCTAAAAATAATTCCTTTTTTCCCCCCAAACTTGATCTAAAGCTGGAGTGGCACCTGTTATAGACTCATTTGTCTAAAACAATTGGGTTACATTTACAGCTGCTAATTAAACATTTTTTTTACCAACCAAGAAAAACCTTTAAGTGCCCATGACATCAAATGTAATCTATAAATACAAATGCTTTTTTGAAAAAATAATAAATAACATTTAAAAAAATCTATGAACAGCTTGTGAGATTTTTGCATGTGCAGTAACCGGAAGTGATGCATGTAAACAGAGCATTGCTACAATGGCTAACACAGACAGTAGTGAATAATCTGATGTTCGTTTAGATTATTTTGATTACTTATTGGGGAGAGATGAAGAAAAGTTGGAGTGCATAGAAACAAAGACCAGCGAGTTCCACTTTTTAAAGAATTCCCATTTGTCCTCACTTCCTGTTTCATTTTAGCACCACTTCCTGTATTACTTGGGCAATGCAAAGTAAAAAAAACTTTGAACAAATCACACAACTCTTTCTGTTTGTCTAATTGGTCTCCATTATCCTTGTCACTTCTCTTTGATGCTTCTGTTGGTTGAACTAGAAGAACTAGTACTCTTCTGGCTCCAGTTTTTCAGTCTGAGAGCTGAAGCTTTGGTTGTCAAACAGTAAATAAACGGGTTCTAATTTAGGCTCCACACACACATCGGCACTTAAACGACGTCTGTTGAGAACCTCTAATCAATCAGTGTTTGTAAAGAACAGATAATGCCGTGTTAACCCCCATTTTAAATGTGTTGAGTGTGCAGCTTTTACTGCAAATTTACACAACATTCCATCTTTTTTCAGTTAGCTGCGGTGAAGCTAACGAACCCACGCAATACATGTAGCTGCATGCACTTATTTTTGCCTGATCACATTTATGTCACTGTTGAGAAAGAGAGACAGACAGATGGAGAATATGTGACACCACTAATATTTTACTCAAATTTGCATGTACGTATATGTTATTATGGTTTTGTGAATATTGTTTATTTTTATTGTTATGAACTTATTCTTTGTCTAGAAATTTATATGAATACCATATCTAGATATTATCGATACATTACTAATACATTACACATTATAGAGGCGTTACACTTTGTGTAAGAAATAATATAGATAAAGGGTTGGATCAAATAAGTTTAAACTTCTTCCTACTCCTTTTCCAACAGATAAAACACTGGCATGTTCTTTATTTACTCAGTGATTTATGTGCAATGTTTTAGATTATCTTCTTTAGCTTCTACCTTTTGTTTGAATTGTCTTATTTTTTTTGTATGCATGTTTTTTTTCTTTTAATGCTTCGTGTTAAACGGCCAATTTTACCTGTTCGAAATAAATAAATATATTTTAAAAAATATTTAAATAACATGTATCAAAATAGATTTGTTTTGTGGACATCTTTAAAAAATTTTGTGTGCATCTTTAAAAAGTGTTTAATAGTTTCCATTAGTGAATTTATTGAGTCTAATTAATGTTTTGAGTAAAATGTGGGGTGGGGGCAAAGCTGTTTTCATGTGACAGAAAGTTGAACATTCTATCATTTTAAACTGTTCAAACATATTATAGGTGTTATCTTTGGCTTTACTGTTTGTTACAATCAGTTCTTACTCAATACAGACTTTTTTGGGGCAAATACATTAGTTTCAATCATATTTTTCCAGTTGAGCACTTCTTAATGCATCAGCTGTCCTTCTGGGGTCACTTTATGTTCAGGTAATTAAAAATATATAATTTTGATTTTAGTAAAATTCATGTTTACATTGGCAGTAGAATTACAAAAATTAAAAAGATACAGTTCAGTTTATTTTATTGTTGTTGTTTGCCATGATTGTACGAAATCTCTTCCCATGAAATCCAGTGGAACGTATCCCCCTCTCTGTGTCAGTGTTTTCATCACTCTTTGATCTTTTAGAGAGCCATCTGTCAACACTTCCGGTCTCAAACTCGGCTGGAGTTCTGTAGTTAACAGATGCTTTTCTCTGCATTTTTCCCCCCAATTCGATGGTCGCAGTTTCTTTCGCGTTTTGTCCAACTCTCCTCCTGCTTTGTTATATTTATCCAGAGGAGAAGAAAAGGGGAGAATGGATATAAACATGGAATACACACTCACTTGCTTAACATCTGTTTCCATTTTGGTGTTTGCTTTCAAATTTGTGCCAGAGACGATGGAGATCCAAATGTAGAGAAGGTTGTTTAAAGTGGTAATTTGGCACAGCCGCATGTTTTTTTTTCTTACTCTCATCGTCACTTTAAGTTAAGAGAAACCTGCCTTAGGTTCTAAACCATGCATTTCTGCCTGCAGAAGAAAAGCGCTGGTGGAAAAGAAATTTTAAGAAAAATCTGTATTTTTGGTCTTTTAGCCTAGTTTTCCTCTTGAGAATGGGCAGGACTCGGCCTCAAGAGCTTTCTTGGCTTCTCTTCAAGTATGAAAGTTGAAAAAGAAAATCCCTTCAGAGTGCTGTGGCTTTACTTGCCACATGTGTAGGAACAAAAGTTTTACATATTTGATGTCCTTACAGAACAGGGCATCTGCCACATAATTGGCACATAAAATTTATTCTGATCATCTGAGCAGCTTCAAAAAGCGGAATGCCCCAGTTTTAAATACATCATGCCATAAATCACAACACTACAAGATTAGAGAATAGACATGTTTTTTAAACGTAGTAGACATGAAGTGAGCTTATTTCTGTAATGATCAGCAACGTTTCTCTCTTTCTGTTCACTCTCCTTTCACTAATTACTTAACAACTGCTTCAAAATTGTCTTGATTCTGAGTTTGGACTTGTGCCTATAAATGAAGTCAGGGGTCAGCAAACATTTCTGAAAGAGAACCCAGAGCTTCATGTCAAACACGTAAACTTGGGAAGTTTTTTTTTTCTCAGCCAGGCTCTTGTTTTAATTCTGCTATCTTTATTCCAAAAGGCTGTAGTTTCTCCCGTCTCTTCAAAGTTTCCTTCCTGCAACATGACATAAGACCACTCAAGGATGTGCAAAATTGTCCCTAATGTTGAGTCATTACGACGAGGAAAATTTCCCCAAAGCTCTTGAGCATTTCTGTTAAATCGGATGACCTCATCTTGTTTGTGTTGTTGACGCTCATGTGTCCGATTGTTGGTTTGAGCACAGCAGGACCCTCCTCCAGGCTGCACCCCAGCTCCACTTTTTAACAATTACAGGAACTACGTCACAGCACCGTAGCTCACCCCATTCTTTACGTTTCCATCCACAGTAACAGTTTCATAGCATTGAATTGTTGTCTACCACTGTTATTTCAGTGCAATGGACTGGGTCATCTTTGTTGCAGAACTTAAAGGAAAACATTAAAGCAAATATCACTCTCTATCTCTGAACATAATTAGAAGCAGAAGGGAGAAATTACAAAAAATTGCTGCAGCATATTATTTCGAAATCATCAAAGTAAAATTTGAATGAAATTATTCGTCCAACTGACTTATCTTAATTGAATTCCTTATAGGAAAGTTAAAATAAGCGTGCTTTGTGCTGATTGTGAAGTTTCCAGTTTTTATTCAGCAAAAAAATTGCAATGGATTTTACATCAGTAAAGGAGCCAACCTAAAATACTTACTTATAATGTTCTTTAACTGTAGAAAACTCTCTGTCTTTACCTAATTTGTGTCATTTCTTTAATTTTGCTGCCTTTTGACTTAAATGTTTGATAAATGCTGATTATTAATGTCTTTGTTTTGCTTCAGGTTTATAATTTGACATTTGTCAACTTGCTTTGACAACAAAGAACATACTTTTGAGGAGGTAGACTCTTGTACTTAATAGCTGAGTTTATAGTTTATGGTTCACTTTTATAGGAAAATGTGAATGGAAATGACAAAAGAAGTAGACAATTCTCCATATGTTTAGGTTTTTATGATGGCTTAAGGTGGTTTTGGTCCATTTAAAAAGAAGCAGCTTTTACCGGTCTTAGACCTGACCAAGAGTACAGAAATAATGCTGCATTAGAAAATATGCAGCAGCAGTATTGTTTGAGTGTAATGTTTTTGTTTTTTGAGGTTTGGTACTCTGTTTTAACTGCCCAGCAGGGAGAAAGACAAACCTGCTTAACCACTCCACTTCTGCTATTAAAGTGTGAACTGTCAGAACTTTAATTGGAGACTCTTTATTTTTGTATCATATTTATTGAATCCCTACTAAAGAATGAGGTTTCTCTGTGTTTTTGCAGAGCATAGTTCGAATCTTTGACTGGTGCTTGTTGAGATGAGCTAACAATAAGAATCTTTATTTTTGCTCATTTCTATTCATGTTGGCTCATTTGTTTGCAGTGTGAAAAATTTTGTCACCCACTGTAAAAATAACATTTTTATGTGGATGTCTACACAAAAGCTATACTCCGGTTTGTGGCACATTTAGCAATTCTATTTTGTCCCTGTTATTTTGCAGAATAGGTGTAAGAATCTTAGCAACACTGAATTAAAAAAAATGTGGAGTGCGTAGATTTGATCAGACTATTTCAGTCTAAAAGATCTATGGTACACAGATTTGGGGTTCTGTGTCCGGCATACACTCTTCATCATACTTTTGTATGCTCTGTTACCTTTTAAAAATAAAATTATAAATTTTCAGAAATCTCTCACTGATACTGAACCTGAGTTACAGGATTGCCTTTTGAAACTCCTCTTTCTTTTTATACTTTTAAATGGCACATTTATTTTTATTTAGCTTCACCTTCACACCCAAACACTTAAGTTCCTCAATTCATGTTTAATGTAGGTCAGACTCAGACTTTCATAATAATAAATAAAGGGCGGCTGTGGCGGAGTGGTTAGGGGAGTCGTCCTGGAACCGGAAGGTCACTGGTTTGATCCCCCGTTCCAGCTGTCTCAGTCGTTGTGTCCTTGGGCAAGACACTTCACCCGCCTTGCCTACTGATGG
>JARVJO010000227.1:12077262-12088141 GCA_031762555.1 Cynodonichthys magdalenae | reverse complement strand
CAGCAGCAACAATTAGCAAACATCTGGTGAAAACCGTGTCTGCTGAGCTCCAATACTAACCACTTCTCCCTCCAGTCCTGTTCAGATTAACAATACCTTTGAGGAAATGTATTTTCTGATGCCAAGTAAACTACGCCGAGCTTCCGTATAGATAGATGCATAGATAGAAATGATGGAGAGGACTTCTGGAATGGACTGCTTCTATCAAGGTGCTTATTTATCGGAGATTTTAGATGCAGGCCGATATAATCTGATAATGTTTTTTTTGGCTGATATCGGACCAATATCAATATCGAATCGGGACACCCCTAGCAGTTTGTTCAGGCTGAAGGTCTAACAAGGCTGCCTTTAGTTGATCAAATTCCAGTTTGTCCATAATCACACAAGTTACATAACTTTAAATGAGTTTATTACATGAACACTGCACCAAACTTAATTGTTGTTTTGGATTGCAAGACTGTGTGTTATTTGTCCCTATCTGTTTTGTAACACGTGTTAAAATCAACTATTTAACCTGTATGTTGCTCAGCAGTGACAGTATTTGCATCAGCAGTTGTCTTCATATTCTAACTGCATCTTAATGAATACAGTAGTGTGTCTTAATTAAATGATGCGGTTTCTTCGCCTTTGCTTCTTCTCTCTTCTGCTTATGATCCAGACTTGGACCAGAAATGCTCGAAAGTCAGATCTGTTAGGCAACAGCCCAGGTTTTGGGTTTTTGACAGGGCTCCTCCTTTTCTTATCCTCTGTCAGCACTTCTCACACGCTCAGGATCACGATGAAGATTAGAAAGAATCTGTACTGTTTTAGTGGTTTCATGGGAAGTTAATGTGATTGAAAGTATGTTTTCTTATAACGGGATAAAATGAATCAAGTCGTTCCTCAGACAGTTGTTTCACTAAGTCAGTGGTTGATTTTTCACCACCCTTTTTAGGCCATCCACTTCAGTCAACATTTAACTTTTTACATCTGTGTAGAGATGTTTTGTTTATTTATTAATTTGTTTATTTTCTGTTACTACCTGATTTCACGAGAAAACAAATGGAGCAGAAAAAAATACGACTTTAAAGTTTTACTTTTTTTCAAACAGTGAAATTAAAAGCAAAACCTCCTGCTCTTTCCTTCTCATTGTTCTCATCGCTTATTCTTGCTGTATTTAGTTGCATTTTTAAGACAGATGTTCAGTTTCCTATTGCAACATCAGCTCAAATTTTATGGACACATTCCAGTTTATTTCTCTTTTCTGGATTTGTGTCCAGCTCTTGCTGTGTTGTCGAACACAAGTGGTTCCTGCTGTTGTGGTTAAAAATACCTGAATTCAGTTCTCAGCTTCAGTTGCTTTTCTTAAAACATATTGACAATCAGTAAAAAAAGGTGTGATTTGAGTATTATATAATAAAAAATTGTGGTAGTATTTACTCTGTTTGTAGGGTTTGGATACATATAGTGATAAGTTGCTGTTTACTTTCCAGTATTGTTGCATCTTTGTCTGAAACTTATCAGATTAACATCAAAGTGAGCAGAGATTAATTCCCGGTGCCTGAGCTGGGATGAATCATTTATGTTTCTTTTCCTTCCATGAGTCTTTGAAGGTGATCCTGTGGAGGACCCATCTGTGCCTTGTCAGGTTTTAAAGGGCAGGATTGTAGACCTGATTCTTGCCCTGAGGCTTGACCCAGAATTGGTTGCTCTCAGTTATGCTGCCTCCAGCGATTTATGTGTTTGTAACACATTTATGTGTTTGTCTGTGTTGTACATAAAGTTAACCACTTACTGGTGCATGTTTTGACTTTAAACCTTTGTGATTTTTTTTTCCTCCACACAGAGCCACCATAGAGGAAGTGGAGGGGGAAGTGTGTGAGTTGGAGTCCAAGCTCGACAAAGTGAGTACCACCCATGAAAAACATTGCTTAATTGTTCATTTGGTCCACTGTGTGAACCGGTGGCTTCAACGGACACTCTGTGAGTGGGAAGGTGCAGATCTGTTCCTGACCACATTCTCACTGTATTCTCTGGAAAACTTTTTTGGAAAGAGTGAAACATAGACACGGTGCATCTAAAATATGTAGGTTTTAAAATGCTTTAAACATAAATAGCCCCTCAAATAGCACAGTAAGGAAATTTAAGGGAAATCACATTGAGACACTGTTCCCGCTGTCTGTCTGCGACTGCAGCTGGACCCTCCTCCTACTCTCGGCGTCTTCTCAGACAGCACGTAACATCACCAAAACTAGTTGATATGACAGAATAAGTACAACTTTTCCGATAGTAGGAACACGGCTGTGTCCAAAACGGGAGCCGGGTCCTCCGAAGGACCTGGTCTACCCAGTCAAGGTGGGCCGAGTCCTTGGCAGACCACGAAGACCGGAAGAAAGTGGCTGTAAATTTGGTAGGTCTAGCCTTCAGCTTTATTCCCGCCCTTACCCAGCGTATGTCTGGTCGCTTAGCAACCGTGACAACGCTAAACAGATGCAAAATTAGATTGAAATGAAAAAAATATCAATGTATTAGCCTTATTAAAGTCATAAAACAATAAAATTAACTTAAAGGCAAAATTTGAAGAACAGGTGGACCTGCTGTAGGTGCATGTTTGTTTTGCTATACCAGATCGTTTTTTTTCTGACAAAAATAATATTTAAAAACATGCCTATACAAATAATAAAAGTATTAACAGCACAACTGCTTGACGGTTTTAATTTTTATACCACCAGATTTTTATTTAAAACGTATTCCTTTCTCTCGTTCGTCTGCCACTCATCTGCCACTACTAGCAACAAAATAAATTCTGGTCGGCCCACAATGCTTTATGGGATATGGTGGGCCGGGAAGGATCCATCGAACAAGTCCTTCAATTCAGGGCAAAGGAAGGATGCATTTGTCGGCCACATCAGAGGAGTCTTTGGATTTGGACAGCCTCCGTTGTGGCGCAGTGACGTAAGCGGCTGACGAATTCGGCCTTCGGAGGACCTGGCCACTTGTTTTGGACACAGCCCACGTTTCTGATAACTTTTCTCCATTGTTCTGGGATGTGTAGTCCCTGCAAGTTTGCGACTTCTACTTCCTGTTTACTACAGACACGTGTCTGACGCAATTACACTTTGCGTAGCCTGGTTGAGTAGCTTCAAGCCAGTTAATGGAAACACGTCTGATTCGCAATTCTTTTTTTTTTTCCTTTTTGCAAAATTTTAAAAAAATTCGCTCAAATTAACATTGGATGGAAACATGAGTGCTAACCACTAATCTATTGTGCGGCTAGCTAACTTGCATTTGCAGCAACTTGAACTGATGACTGGAAAATTCAGTGGTTTGAACAGATTATACCTTTTTTTTCCACCTGTAAGCTCTGCTTGTGTCCATAAACAATCGTTTTATCATTTCAACAAATACATTTTGTAATTAAATTGTTAAGAATGAAAGAAAGCAAGTAAAAACAGATACTTGTTGTGGTCTTGACAAGCGTTGGGTAATATTGGCCTTTTCTGGCATTCCTCTTTATCCACTGCCTTCCACCATTGGGTTCACATGATGCAGGCCTGATAGTGAGAGTGTGTTGTATACAAAAATATGTCACCACATGGCACTAATTAGAGTAATTGCAAAGTGGCAATTATTAATTTATGTTTTTTCTGAAGATGAATTGCACGAAAAACAATTTTGCCCAACCCTAGTCTTGACCAACTGTATAGAAAATAGGTGCTCGCCAAATCTACCTGTATCTAGTCTTTTTTTCTTTTTTTAACGTTAAAGTATGATGATAGTGGCAGAAGGAGAAGGAGGCAGATGCAGATTTTGTCACACTGGTGTGGTTAAAATGTTGAAACATCTTGTTTCCTTTTGATGTGGTAACTGCTTTTGACTCAGTATTTCTCAGTCCTCCCACTCCCTACTGTTTATAATCTGTATACCGAAGCCAAACTTTGCTTTTTTGACCAACTCTGCTTCAAACTTTTACCTGTAGTTCGAGGGCCAGGTTAGCTGTATCACCCTGAGCATGTGAAATAAACATAGTTGTTATTAAACTGTTCTTGAACGTGACAAGCATGGAAAGGCTTCAGGGAAATAAATAAAAAATATAAAGCATAATAAATTATCTAAACCTTTCTTTGTATTTAGATTCATCTCTCACGAAACTGAAGCTGATCAAATTTAACCTTTTTTTTCAGTCACCATGTGTTAAATATGAGCAGTCCTGAGTGTTTTCAGTTCTTTACTGCAGGTTTCTAGATGAGAACTGTTTCTTTATTTAATTGCAAATAAAGTCTTGGAGTCCTGGAGTTTTTTCTTGATTATATTATCAATCCGTCTGTTCTTCATTACAGCTAACAAACTAAAGCAGCGTAATAACCTAAACCAAACAAAGTGGTAGTTGTACCCTGCGCTGAGAGCCAATAGGTCCTCCTCCCCCCCAGTAGATCCCTGCAGGGTTGAAAGTATGTTCACCAGCTGAGAGCAAGGCCTTGAGTTTTGGAAGGACCCACTTCATTGTTCTTGGACTCGCAGTCTTCGAGTCCCACCCTCACCCTCACCCCACCTCTGTGACTCAGCCCCGGCCTCACTTCCCTCCTCGCTGTGGAGCGGGAGGATCTGCCAGGGAGTGGGCGTGTTGGCGTGCATGAGTACAGCTGCGATATTGCACACGTCACCAGAGTTCTGGGTGGAGTCGGGCCTAGAGTGACCAAAGTTCAACTATTTTTATTTATTTTTTTTATCTTCCTATGGAGCTGGTGGTTTGCTTGATCCGTACACACAGATATGTTGCATAAAAAGTGAACAGCGCTTTAAAGGCTTTATTCTAAGATAATGGGCAAATAGGATTAAAACAATTGCTAATTATATAATGATCCTAAAGATTTTTAAGTTTCATTATAAAAAGAAGCATTTTTCTTAGAAATGATCATTTATTGATAATGAATTGGCGTCACAGATTTCTACATGTAATCTGTAAAATATAAAATAACTACTCAAAAACAAATATATCCTTGCATATAACTGCAATCACTGAAGACGTTTTGAGTTATTTAGGCCTCTAATACACATTCAGCTCCGACATCTTCAGTTCTGGAGGGGAAAGACGAAGTACTGCCAGATTTTGGAGATTACATAACGTGAATTAGCTTTGCTTCTAAAGTTCCACAAGAGGAAGAAGAATTTGTTGTTCATCAGCCAAGAGGCTGAATCAGCACCAGGCAGCTTGTTTTCAGTCAAAGTTTTTCACCATATCTTTAGTTCTATAATCAGTTTTTACCAGTAAACTGTAGTTGAACCTGTCTTTAATCACTGAATCCTATTACAACATTGTAAGACAAACCTAACTGAGCCTTTTCTTCTACTTAATTAATGTTTGTTTCTGATTTTCTTCCTGATATCATTATTTTTTTTTGTAAAACACTTCAACTATTGATTTAAAGTAAATATGTTTTTCTATATTTAAAGACATTAAATAAATCAAAAGCAATGAGAAGTATTTCTTCTTGTTTCTGTTCGTCTGGTATTAATCTGTAATTAATCTGTGTCCTGGTTTCTGTCTTTAGTTGGTGAAATTGTGTATCGGGATGATAGATGCTGGAAAAGCCTACAACGCAGCCAACAAGCAGTTTGTTAGCGGGATCCGGGAGCTCGCCCTGCAGTCTGCCAAAGATGAGGTCATTGAGGTAAACAAGAACTAATTCAGCTTGACCTACAGCTTAGAAAGTCCCCAGCTTTGGTGTTTCGTTTTGTTGTTTCCTCTCTTGCTGGTGTCGGTCAGGGTTCCATCAGCACTTTGTAAAACAACTATAAAGCCTAAGTAAATGTTTTTTTACAGACAAAACGTTCTGTGTTTTCTTATTGCATTTCTTGAATGTTTTCTGTAAGACCAAAGTTAAGAAACATTAGAGCTGTTAAAACTTTTTATTGCCTTCTTTGTCTTATAAAGATTGTATATTTTGTTTTGATAAAACCTCGTCTTTTTAAGTTTATAATTCAATTATTTCATGTAATTTAGCCGGAACAGGTTCTCCTCAAAGCACCATTTATTCCTCAAACAGACCAAAGTTTTCCTTTAGTTCGTGGTTGTAATGGAGCATCAGAAAGGATTTTGTGTCACCTCATTTGTACTGTATTTTATGCTTCACTGTTATTCCCCCATTACGAGAAAAAACTTTACACTCTCTCTCTCTTCCTGTATTTATGGCTGTCATCCTGTGTCTCCACAGTCCAGTCTCACAAAGTTCGCCGAGAGCCTTCAGGAGATGATCAACTATCACACGGTATGCTCCCCGCTTCCATGTGAAACCGGATGCATTGTCGTTATTTTTCCCTCTAAACCACTGTGTGATGACAAAATCCAGATGTGCTGAAAGTTTGGAGCAACTTTTTAAATGTACTTCTGGGAAACAAAATCAGCCACAATCCATTAAATCTAAAAAACTGAACTTTTTAAAGAAAAAAAGAAGTACTTTAGAAGTTTTGTCTCTGGTTAAATATGAAGAAAGTAGTTGGGTTAAATATTGCGTTGACAAATCTGAAGCAGGATGTTTTTAATTTTTATTTTTTTATTTTAAGTCGAGTCATTTTAAGAATTGGTTAAAAGGTATCGGGGTAAAGCTGCCTCTTGTGCAGCTTAGGAGTTTATCTGTTAAAATAAATGACGTATCTGTGGGGTAAGTTTAGCCTGGTTCTTTGCTTTGCACATAGGGTCTGGACTCTTGGCTATTGAGAAGCAATTGCTTGCTGGAGGCGTGGCCTCTGTTAAAGTTACGATTGGATTGGTTGACGTGTGCGCTAGCTCCTTTGTGAAGGAGGCTAAGCTAAGAAGCTAACCGGAAATTGCGTGCACTGTAAACAACCCTACTGAGAGGAGAGAAATACCGAACTGAACGAGACGGTTGTAAATGATGCTGCAGGCTTTGTCAGACAAATTTAATTTAATTTGGAAGCCTTATCAACACGGACTGGCTTCATTCACTTCCTCCACTGCCACTGCTAAACTACAAGCAGAAACTGCGCAGAAAATCAATGTTGTTGTTCAAAACTCCTTCTGTTTGCTGATTGGTCCAGGTAAAATTCTACAGAAGAAATCCTTGTCTATGGGAGAAATCCCAGACAGAGCAGTGAAGGGAAACTAGAATTGAGTGGAACTACAGAGGGCCAGGCTAGGTTAAAGGCTCCTGCATACTCCCTCCGAAGTCGAACAGTCGATGCGCAGTCACATGGTTTCTCGGCTTTCGTTTTCGCACACACCTTTCATAGTCCCTGAGACACCCCGTGCCGAGCTCCTGAGAAACCCCTATCCACAAATCTGTCCCGGTTAAAGCACCACAGTCTTTATCAGGTAGATTTCTCTGTGCACAATGCCTGTTTTATCTTCTTTTATGTGTTTTTGGCCGTTTAACTGTCTTTATAAATCGCTGCTTCCAGGTACAACAGTCGGCTCTGGAAGTGAGTCGCTTTTTTTTTTTTTTTTTTTTGAAGCGAGTGGTTGAAGCAAAATGCAGTGTTTGAGTGTTTTCAGCATGAAAAAACACTCCCATGAACTTCTGACTAATCACACAATAAGTTCTTAACTGTTCTTTTCTTGATCTTTCTTGTCTCGTCTTTGTTAACTTTCTGCATCGTGTCCAGTGAGCTTGTCGTTGTCCATTGTCCAAAACAACAAGAAAAAAAACCATGGTTGCTTTTACCAAGAATTTAACCTAGGTTAAAAAGACGTATCTTAATTTCCTTAAGGTTGTTATTTGTCAAAGAATCATAATAAAGCTGAGAAATGATTTAGGATTTCAGTATGTCCTGATTCATCTCAGTAATACAGGTAGAAAAATATATAGAAAAAAATAAGTCTCTGGAAACATTTCACTAAAGAAAAACCAGCCCAGATGACCTACTTATTTTTTCTTTTTGATAGGACTTCAGTGTTTTGTTTGTATGTGAGAAGGACATTTTCAAAACTGTTCATTTATTGGAAACATTTCTTATGTTTCAAACCAGTTAAATTTGATGTTTTTGCTGAAAAAGCTTTTTGTCTTCACATTGACATGAAAAGTAACAAATGAAGCAATCATTCATGTTCAGAGGAATTACGTTGTATATTTTTTATGTTCATATATTAACTTTTGTGAACGTACTATCCTAGAGCAGTGATTCCCAAAGTTGCAGGACGATAAAAACAATAAATAAAATTAAAGTCAAATAAATATATATATAAATTCACCACTCTTCTCCCCCTCCTGCCTGCGCTCCTCAGCCCTTCACACATCTCCACACCCGCGCGCATGAGAAATACGGATTTTAAAAAGGAAACCTTTTGGCTATAACGCAGCCACCACTGGTGAGGGTGGGCACGCCCTTTACGAGTACCCAAACTGTGAACTGAGCCTTTTGCTGTTGTGCTGTTGAAATGTCTCTTGTTGGGGAGGGGTTTGTGGGTCAGGGTCATCTGAGGAGGAAGGAGATGCATGCGTGAACTTTTCAAGATTTGAGTTTTTTATTTCAAAAGTCCTTTTGGCTCAGCAGCAGAAGCATAAATAAAACTGTTAACAAAGCTTAAGATAAAGATGATCTAAAATCTACGTCTGATTATGAAGTGATCATGACGCATGTGGCTATAATTCATCTCTTCACCATCTGTGTCGCAGCTTCCCGTCTCCAAAATGAGCGTACGCATGGGTCAGAGCTGACGTGAGGGACCGCACATTTTCACGCCAAGTTTAAATTTTATAAATCACAACCTTTGCGTGAAAAGTGGCATACGCAAGTTTCTAGGTTTGTTTTGTGCGTACGCAAGCTTTATAAATCCAACCCCAGGTCTCTGCTGGTGTTATTTTGTGGGTCAAAAGCTGAAACGTTAGAAAACCAGTGTGCTAGAGGGTAAACTTATCAAGGCTAAAAGGGAAGTTTTTTTCACAAATGGCACAAAGGTTTTTCCTGCTTTCACTGAGGGTGTTGGTAAATTTAGATAAAATATTCCAATTGTGGATTAAGGTTATAAAATAAAAAGATAACTGAAATACAAATACTAATTTTTACTGCAAGTGTTTCTGGCCTTTGATCACTTACCTAATACTCATTCAGTAACACAAGAAGGGACTTGGATTACTTCTATTAAATGAGCTGGACTGGATTCTGTACTAAACGGAGCTTGGCTAAGAAAATATGGAGGAAAATTTAGTCTTGACAGTAAAGAAATGAGTGATTTCAAGGAAGCTGGAGAAATCGCAAAAAACCTTCAAACAAAACGACTTCCTAAAGTTTGGTTGGATTTCTGAAGCATTAAAAAGAAAATATCAAAGATGAGCAAACCATAATGACTCAAAAGTGGCTTCACCAAGTCTTCTTTTCCAGACTTAAGTCCCCTGAAAGTCTTCAGGAGCCACAGTGACAGTTACTCATCAGAGGGGACTGTGACCACATCAGCTGACTGCCTGATTGCTTTTTGCCACTCAGCGGTCTTTCAGCACATGATCGTCTCCGACACAGAGCTCAATCTGTTCAGCAGTGGTCCCCTCTCTCTGCCACACTGCTCACATTGTTTTATCTCGCAACAAAATTGTATTGAAGCCCAACTTAAAGTTCTTCCCCCTGGCTTTGCTACTAATCTTATTTTTGAGAAGGCTTGCAGGTTAATGAAGGCATGAGTCATAAGGAAGCAAATCACGTCATTTCTTGTGTTTATATCTTTTATGAGGGGAGTTTACCAAGTCCGTGTGTTTGTGTAAATTTAGCAGCATAATTACACGTTGTCATGTCAACAAAAACTCTCCTAAACAGATGCAAAATGCTGACTGGCCTGGAAAGAAAATTAATCAACTTTTTGTAGCAGTTATCACTTTTTCTTCTCATTTCACAGATATTATTCGATCAGGCCCAGAGATCGATCAAGACACAGCTGCAAACCTTTGTGAAAGAGTGAGTATTAAATGACTAAACATGAATAAATCTTGGTGTCCAGTAAAGTTGCATAAGTTGCATTCAGAGCAAAAACTAGATTTCTGGACTTTTAATGCTGATTCAGAATAAAAACGAAAGGCTGGCTGACTTTCACAAAAGCCAGGTCAAGGGGGGTTTAAGCAAATACTTGTTGTTTTCACTTTTATGGACTTTCAGGGCATTCATAAAATGACCTTTGAACTTTTGTGAGCTGCTTTTTCCATGACAATGCTCAAGGTCTTTTACAGTTAAGATAAGCATATCTTCCTTTGACAAGTCACCTTTATCTTCAAAGTTGTTGTAGTAAGGAAATGCCATAAATTTCTGTATTTCCGTAGTTGTGTTGATGTTTTTTATTTATTTCAAAAGTTTTTTACACAAAAATCTTGGAGAAAAGTGAGATTGGAGTCTTTTTGGCAGAACTCTTGCCTATTCTGCTTGGGTTGTACATTTAGTAGAAATAGCCTAAAGTTAGTCAATATTTAAGGTTTTATTCACGCCAGGAAAGTCCTTTGGTCCAGACCAAAAGTGGACATTATTTTTTTTGTTTGGTGCGGTTTGCATTCACATTGTGCTTTTTTGCAAGCTGACTATAATTTATAAACAAAGCCATGCGGGTGACGGTCATTGCTCCCATTGAACAGAAATAACGGGGGCAGGACAGAGTACAGACCCAGAAGAAAGATGGGGCTGTTAATACAACTGCAATACCATTTAAAATTTCAAGAGCAGCTCAATTAAAGGTGGTTATATACTTTTAATTTTGGGATGGTGTTTGCAAATGCGTGCCGCAACCCAAAGGAGACAAGATGCTCTAAGTGCCCTGATCCACAACAGCTCATTGGATGTGTCCAAAACGAGAGACCGGGTCCTCCGAATGCCGCTTACGTCACAGCACTGCGACGGAGGCTGTCCAAAACCGAAGACTCCTCCGATGCGGCCGACAAATGCGTCCTTCCTTTGCTCAGAATTGAAG
>JARVJO010000227.1:12066028-12077162 GCA_031762555.1 Cynodonichthys magdalenae | reverse complement strand
AGCTGGAACGGGGGATCGAACCGGTGACCTTCCGGTTCCAGGACGACTCCCCTAACCACTCCGCCACAGCCGCCCACGAAGGCTAGACCGTCCAAATTCACAGTGACTTTCTTCCGGTCTTCGCTGTCTACCACGGACCCAGCCCCCTTCGACCGAGTAGACCGGGTCCTTCGGAGGACCCAGCCTCTCGTTTTGGACAAAGCCATCGTTTGTAGCGCAGTGGTAGTGTTAGCAACACTGAAGGGCTAATTGTTACCATGATGCTTAGCAACGCGGGCTCTGGAAGTCCAAAAAAGGCACAGGTTTCCTGTAGTTAGTTTGGTTCAAGGCCGGTCTATATTCACACCAGAAGCACCAGAGTTCATTTAGAAGTGGAATTAAACTGCTTCTGCACATGGTACTCAACAGGTTGTTGCTAGCTTACCAAAGAGTGAGTGAGCTGATGCTACCAACCTTGCTTAACTGGGCCATGAGAGGTCAAGTGGCTAAAGCCTTTTCTCTGCCTACATCACCCAGAATGCCGTGCGGTTCTGGATCAGAGTTCAGTGAAATCCTCAACATTCTATCCATGTATTTTCTAAAATTGATCATGTGTCTGTCATGATATATATAATTTTTTTTTATCGCCCAGCCTGAGTCTAAACCTCACTTTTAAAAGCTCTTCAATAAACAGGACCATTTTTCGTTCCTCTTTGCAGTGACCTCCGTAAGTTCAAAGAAGCCAAGAAACAATTTGACAAAGTCAGCGAGGAAAAGGAGACGGCCCTCACCAAGAACGCTCAGGCGCCTCGAAACAAGCAGCACGAAGTGGAGGAGGCCACCAACATCCTGACAGCCACACGCAAGTGCTTTCGACACATTGTCCTCGACTATGTTTTACAGGTACAAACTAGGACAGAAACACGATATTAAAATATGTGTTTGTAAAAGAAAAAGCACATTTGAGCAGTATGTTGTATTTCTCAGAGTGGTGCAGTTTAAATACAGCAACAGATTGATGGTAGTCAGCATTAGCACAGAAGCTAAAAAAGCTCGTATTCAAATATTTTTTTGTCAACTTCTACATGAATATGAAACATAAAGCAATCAGTCTAGTTAAAGAAAATACCTATGTAGTTCTGTTTGATCCTTGTATTTTTGACATTCACCCTTATTCATATAAATCACATAAAAATGAGTTTAAATGAAAAAAAATACCCTGAGCGGGTCACTAAATGTTTGTGTTTTAGGATCCCCATTAGTCTCCTGGGGTCCAACAAGACATAAAAACACGTCAGGACAAATCAGAATCACATACTTTATTAAATACCACAAAGCAAAACAACCAGCGAAAACACTTCAAAGCAAAAAACCAAGAAGACAAAAAGCACTCAATTAAATAGATTTTTATTTAAGACAACACTTCTTACATAATTTTTTCATCTAACATGACTAAGGATATTTGTTTTTGTAGGAGGTAACATATAATTAACAAATAGCAACAGCTATAAAAGAAAAACCTTAATCGAGGACTTCATAAACCTTTACAACAGACACAGTGGAGAGTCGTATTAATTTAGAAAATGAATCCTGAGCCCTCGCCTACTAATGTTGATGCCAATTAATTTGCCCATCATTAAGACTCACATGGGCGCCTACACTGACGGATATAAAAAGTAACTCTGTCATAGCATCTCAGATTACTCTGGGCAGCATCATGTTTGGGAAGGATCATGACTAATTAACTAATCCATTGAAAATGAGTAAAAGAGGAAACAAAAAAGGGGAAGAAGGATATAAGAGAGCAACTGGAGCCTTTTTTTCTGTGCTCGGCTGTCAGCATTTCCTATTTCATCAAATTTGTGGTCAGATTTCACAAGCTGGAGCATTTTTTACATGAATAGACTTTTTGAAGGTCGTTAAAAGACAATCTGTTGTCCTATTTTCAAATTAGGTTTAAACTGATCTAAGCTACAGTAAGAAGTATTAACATATCACTGAATACATGAGCTGTGTTTTTTTTGTCCTCTGAAGCAGCTCAGATAATTGCTTTGTGTTTTCTGATTAAGCAGCCGCCAGCTGTTTTGTTAAATCGTTCCTTAGGAGAACATAGAACGCTCTGCAGCCGCAAACTCGGAAAAGAAAACAACTTTCCACATCAGCCCGCTGCATGATCACCTCCTTATAAAACGAGGCCGGACTGCAAGGAATTAGTTGAGTCTTTATCGCGCCTTTTAGTACGCTTACAGGAAATCTTTACACTAGCAGCTTGCTCAGCTGATTTAAATAGGTCTCCCTTAAAGTTTGGGTTAAGGCTGTCAGCACTTTTTTTTTTTTTTTTTTTACAAAGCATCTTACAGTTACAGCTGTGCTTTCAGGAAACATTTAACATAAATTGTAGCTTTATTTTATGTTTCTTAGATTGTTCTGTGGTTTTCTTGGGTTTAATTACAGCGTGTGGTTGAAAAGGGCAAATCAGCAGAAAGAAGGAAAAAAAAAAACAAGCAAGGCTATTAACCTCACTTAGCTTTGACATTTGAAAAAAAAGGAAAATGTTTTGTACTGATCCGTCCACATAGAGGTAGAGAAAAAAAGGTAACCTTTACAGTTTTGTCACATGACCAGTAAGTTTTCACCTTTAACAGAGAAACCAATTCCTTAAATTTGTATTTTGAAAAGCAGAAACTCTGTAGACTTACATTGTGTTTAAAAATATTGAAGAAGGAAGTTATTCTGCTTCAGATATTTTATTCATGTTTTTTAAGAGCTCAGAACCTCTCTAGAACCTAAAATTTGTCGTGCTTTTGGAAAGAGAGAGGTTTGAAACTTAATTGTGCACCATCCTTTCCATCCCACAGGAAGGGATTTACCACAACTAAACATCCAATTAGTGACTAATTGACCATAACTTTTGCTTGTGGCTGTAGTCTCGACTCGGTATTTTATTCTTCCAGCTAAAGTGCCTTCCTTCGGTGCTGCTTTAGTCACAACTACTAACAGCTTGTAATCATAAGACAGAAGGAGACTTGTAAAAGTCGTGATGCAGTAGTTGTTGTGGCTTTGAGGGAAAAACAAATGCTTATTTTGTTTTTAAAAACCCAAACTGCCTCACATCTTTCAACCATGAAATTACTCCTGACCACAAAAAGGGATTAAAGCGGAGCGGGGGGGGGGGGGGGCCACGACCTCACCTGTTTCAATTACCAAATTACTTCTTTATGTTCTGCAGAAGCTTGTTAACCACTCATTAACTCAGTCATTCAAATCAGGTGTGTTGGAGCATCTAAAACATGCAGGACAGTGTGTGGAGACCCTGTGTTTATAGCCACAAGATAACATGTCCCTGGACTCCAGAACTGTTCCTTTTGAATATTTATAGTAAACAAAACATCACTAGCCCCATTAAGTGACTCTTGTCATAAAACAGTTGTTGGTTCCTTCGAGGTGAAAACATTTGGGCGGTATAAATATCTTTTGTTTAACATGCTGCTCAACATATTCGACTTCTGCAACATTAATAAATGACCCCCCCCCCCCCCGCCCGATGAGCAGCACAGTCTGACGCACAGAGACAAGCCTCAACTGCAGCTTTGAATTGAGAGAAATTGAGCTCCCCCTAGTGTTCAAAAGTTAAAGTGCAGTCAAGAAAAGTTGTCAAGTCTTTCTTTTTTTAGTCTGACTGTAAAGTTATTTTATCTGCTTGTTTCAATCCTTGATCTTGTTGCATTTTTTTCTCCCATATGTCCCATATTACCTGTTATATTTTATTTTTTGTTTTTTGTTTCTGCTTCTCATGGTTTTCTTTGTTTCCAGATAAATGTTCTACAGTCCAAGAAAAGATCTGAAATTTTAAAATCAGTGAGTCTACCTTCTGATCACATTAAAACAGAACGTGTCGAGTTCGTGAAAGTTTTAATACAATCACTGTCTTCTCTGCAGATGCTGTCCTTCATGTACGCTCATCTGACGTTCTTCCATCAAGGTTACGACCTGTTCAGTGAACTGCAGCCTCTTATGAAACAGCTGGGTGGACAGGTAAGAGCTACTTTCAACAAACATGCTGGTCAACTTTATGAAGTAGTCAACACTTGGAGTTTGAACAATATAGAACTCTCATTCTGTTTTTATATTTAAGGCTTAATACTGTTTATTTACAGTTTAGTTTCTATATTTAACACCTTCTTTGAAATTCTACACAAGTTGCTCGCCAACATCACTTGTTTTGTTGTAAAAAAATGTTTTGATTGGATAATTACTTCATGGGTGATTATGTTACAAGTTATGTAAACCTAATTGATGAAGGGAGAAGCTTCTCATTTGTGAAGCAACCATATCAAAGGACACATCCTCTGTTCGTGGAAATGATGCTAATCTGTTTCAGAAGGGTCAAATTATTGGCATCAAGCAGAGAAAACATCAAATGAGTTTGCTGAAACTGCTAAAATCGAGTTAGGAACTGTGCAAGGAAGAAGGTCATGTGGTCTGATGAGTCCAGAGAACCCTGTTCCAGAGGGATGGGAGCATCAGAGTGAGAAGAGAGGCAGCTGAAGTGATTCACTCATCATTCCCTAGTGCAGGGGTGTCAGACTCATTTTCACTGAGACCCACATGAGCATTATAGTAGCTCTCAAAGGGCCAGTTGTAATTAGCTTCAACGTTTTGTGTTTAACTTCGACTAAACACAAAGTCACAATCCTCATCTCACTACAGCTGAGCCTCTCTAACAAAAAAATAACTGAGCTCTACAAGGTATTTCCTGCATAGAAACAGTGTTTTAAGACATTTTCTTATCAACACTGAAAAGTCCTACATTTATGAGGGACTGTGAAATAAATAATACAGAAATACTATTAAAAGTAATAATAAGAGTTTTACTAACTGTTGAGTTATGGTGAGTAGCTGCCATCTTGAATTCTGAACTCTTCCATCTTCTCACAGGAAATTCCCACCGGACGGGCTTCAGTTTAAATTTACAACTTGTAAGTGGGAAATTCCCACTTCCCATTGTAACTGGGCTGAAACAAAAGTATGCAGCAAAATGGAGATTTTACACAGCAAATCTTGCCAACTGTTGGTTAATTTTGAACCCTGTGCACCTCCACCTATTTGTGGTATTGTCATTTTGTGGGTGAAATAATCAACATGCATTATGGGAGATGTCGTTCATGGTCAATGCTGGCTTCAAAGCAGCTTATTTTAAGACTTTAATACTTTAATAGCTCTCACAGGCCAAAGTGTAGTGGCAGGCCTCATTTGGCCCAGAGGCCTTGAGTTTGACACATGGGCCCTAGTGTTTACTGTACAAGTTGCAGCAATATTGAGGTCAGATAGATTTAATGAAGGACCTGGTTATTCCATCCGTTTATTTTTTTTCTTCCCTGATGGCACGAGCATGTTCCAAGATGACACCACCAGGATTCATCTGGCTCAAATTGTGAAAGAGTGGTTTAAGGAGCATGAGACCTTATTTTTATACATGGTTTGGCCACCACAGAATCAAGACCTGAACCCTGTTAAGATTTGTTGGGATGTCCTGGAGAAAACTCATGGTTATTAGTGGTCCGAATCTCCAATCATCAACACAAGTTCTTGTCAAAAACCTACAACTCTAAACAGAAATAAATGTGACACTGCAGAAGCTTGTGGAAACGGTGCCACAGAGAATATCCAACGGTCCAACAAAACATTAGTTGGTGAACTTTTTTTGTCAGGCAGTGTATAAATAATAACATAACCCTCTGTTTGTAAGGCTTTGTAAAAATAAATAAATAAATAAAAGCAATAAATAAATAACTGGGGTGGGTGAACCCCTTGGATGATACTAGGGGAATCATAGGAGTTGGTGAGGAAACTGAAAATCAAAGATGGAAAAACAAACAACAGGAAATTTGGATTTTTTCCATGTTTATGTTATAAAATGATTCATCATCATTCAGTCACTGAAGATGACTTTGATGTTTAAGGAAATTTGTTTCCTCCAGGCAGCCTTCACTCCCACATTGTGTTCACATTCCTTTTTTTGTCAGTGTTTTTTTTTTTATATAAATGTGAGCGAGTGTATGCCACAGACTTCACTAGCTGTGTGTGTCTGTGTACATCCTCTGATAAACAGAGCCCCTCTGAGCCAGAAAGCAGCCCAAATGTGACTTTCAGATGATTATCACAGCGGAGCTGCTGTTACAGTCGGCAGGAATGAGGAAGAAACCAAAGTCGGAAGGCTGGCAGAGGGTTTTCCCACAGGCAGACTCTCAGGGTTTGACAGTCAGCTGAGTGAAGGCGGCACAGAAACTGAAGATTGATGCTTGCACTTGAGGAACTTCAAGTGTCAGAGGCTTGAAACTTTGAGATAGGCAGGAACTTTTCATTCTGAATAGAAGACGGGGAGGAAAGAAAGTGGCCATGGAGTAGAGACATGTCGCAGGCACTTCAGAGAAAGCGTCGCTCATAAACATTTTTGTGGCCTTTGAAATTTCTCCAAGAAGTGTGGTTTTTTTTTTCCCTCATAGGAAGGACCTTATTGAAATCCAGATTGAAAAATCTAAGGCTGCAAATCTTTTAAATTGAATTGAAGAGTATGGTTTCTTATCCTCACACTTCAAAACTGGAATCATCTGATGTTCAGGATGTCTAAACAGTGACTGAAAAAAAGGGGAGAAGGAAGACGAGACCAGCTTGGAAGGGCTGATCGCTGGAGGGCATAACGGACAGATTGAGATCTTCTCAAATCAGAAAGGGAGTGCGAATGAAACTTGTTTCCTCCAGGCAGCCTTCACTCCCACATTGTGTTCACATTCCTTTTTTTGTATTTTTTTTTTTACATAAATGTGAGCGAGTGGATGCCTCTGTAATCTCAAGGCTGCAGAACTCAAAGGACTAAGCACAAATAAAGTAAGGATTGATGAGGAAGAAGGGCGACGACTGGAAAATGCAGCTTTGAGACCCAGACCCTGAAAAAGTGAGAGGGGCGTTAAAAGAGCACGGGTTGGTTTCAAGCGGACACACAACTGGAGTAAGGCTGTGCTGTGGATTACAAGCCTGTCGCACTGAATTTGGAGGAAAGAAAAAGAAGACGTGGATCAGAGACGGAGCTGTGGGAAACGGCAACGAGAGGACTAGCCTTTTTTTTATTTTTTTTTTCTCCCCATCATGAAGCTGAAGAAGGTGGAGAGGCTCTGCAGGGAGGTGTGGAGGAGCTGCCAGCAGGTCTGGTAATACAAAACAATACCTGTGTGCAGTGAGAAACCCATCGAGTGGGAACATTCACCACTCAGGAAAATCTTTTCTATCCTAAAGTTAAAGTGATTCAAATGGGAGACAATAAAAGTAATATTAATCATAAAAAGTAAAACAAGTGATAAAGTTACAGCAGAGTTTTTTTGATGAGACTGATAAACCAGGTAATCTAATCAAGTTGTTTTCTTTAAAAGTCAAAACTGCAGTAATTCATATTTAATATGCCACCTTTGTACCAGTTGGATGGGAACAGTGTAACTCTCTCTCTAAATATAAGATATATTTCTGGTTGTATATTCCATGACACGGGATCTTGTGACTGAAAGAGTCAAAGAGATGTTTTGTGTCGTTTCCATGAATCATAAAGCTTGTCATTGTAGCTGCATGTCAGGGGTGATGTAGAGCACTGTGGTCTGTAATCATCAACAGCTGAGGTCATTTGCTGCTGAAACTGCCGAGGGGGTGCAGGATTGGGAAAGATAGATGTTAAAGAAGAGGTAAAACTCACCTGCCTTAAAAAAAAACAAGCAGCAGATGAGTTGTAGGGTTCAGTCTGGACAAGAAAAACATTCTCGTTTGATGTTATCAATCAGACGCTCTCTCTTGCCCACCCATTTCCTTTCTAAACAGAACCAAACCCCCACTGAATTAGTAGCATCTTTTATCTATACTTTTTTCATATACTCATCACAGCAACTATTGTTTTTGCTATTTTTTTACGTACATTTTTGCTTGCACTAAAACTTTTTCAACTGCTGTGTCTCTAGATTTCCTCATGCAGTAACCTTTTTTACTAATATATTTTATTAGTAATTTCTTAACCATTTGAAAGGCTTTTGTGTTCTTGCATATGCAGTGCAATAATCTTTTAATTGTGAACTCCATTAAGCTCACTAATTGTATATTTATTAAAATAAACATTTTATTTTATTTTTTACTTTTGGGTTTTTCTGCTTTTTATGTTGAAGGCACCATGTTTGGCCATTTCAGCCTGCATATTAAAGATAAACATAACTACAAAATATTGACATTTAACGCTTGGGTTTACAGCCGGTGGCTTTTTGGTCCCTTTGCAGTGTGTTTTTTTAATCTTTGACCAAAACTAACATGATATTAATTTTATTTTGTTTTTATACTTGCAACAGAATAGGCTCATTTTAGCAGTTTTTTCCTTTTCATTTGTTTGCAAATATACGTTCAATACTACTAATACAAGGAGTTAAACATGTTAATCAAGCTAGTAGTTTGTTGACTATTAAAGTAATCCAACTTTATTCTATAAAACTTTATGTTTAAGTACTTTATTTTCACGCACAATTTTTTTATTTCTGTCATTTTTAACATTTCCATTCACAAGTCCAAAACACTGAAACCAAAACAGAATTAATAGAGAAAATAAATAATAAACAATCTTTGAATTCCTGTCAATGGCAAGAACACAAGGTATAGACTGATAAAAGTGTAGGTGCAGACATAAGCTTTTTATACCTTCACTTTTTTATACATACATTATCAAAATCAAAACATCAAAGCATCTTCACTACTTTTTCTAAAAACAATCTCCAATGAAATCAAACCTTGCTTTATTTGTGTAGCTAATGAGTTTTATACTTTGTTTTAAATTTAATGAGTGAAAAACACATTTTTAACTCTTCACAACAACTATTCCACCCAACGTCCATCCTTTAAAGTATGATTTTTTTTTCTCACACACATCAGGATTGTTTTTTTATCATTTTTGTTTATTTATTAATTGGGGAAAACCGTTAAGAATAGATTAGATAAAAATTAGAATTAAAAAGAAAAACATACAACATAGTTCAGTGTTTAAGAATTTTGTTTAATTTATTATAAACTATATATTTTTAGCTTTTTTACATAAAAAAATGTATTTTTTATGTCCTAACGTGAAAAAGTAATAATAAATGTTAAAATTCACTATATATTTTTAGTTTTATGTCCCTCCCACTGGACAGAAAACCCCGCCCCTTCTACAAACTCAAATTGGCCCATGGACCACCAGTTGATAATCACAGTTGTAGCCTGTTTCACCGCTCCTGACACATTTTTTTTTTAGTGAACCAAGATGCAGAAATGGCTATTTTGTCTGTAAATGTGTCAAACTCCTGGTTTAACGTAAAACATGAACTCGTTTTAGAAGCTTTCCTATGATTCTTGGATTTGTTTATTTTTGAGTGACGTGTTTTGAATTGTTTTGGAACCCCAGCTGCCCTCTGTGTCTGATTTAAACCTTTCATCACATCCTCGCATGTATCTTGCAGCCTCCTTGTGAACACTGACCTCCAATCAGATACTGATTCTTTTGTGTTTGAGCCTGCACTCATGCTGATTTGGGTCATGCTGCAGCATCAAGAGACCTAGTTAGGAATTTCACTGCTCTGAGACAAACTGGCACATTTTCAGCAGCGCCCTGTGAACTCTATCACTTTGTTCAAGGCTCTTTTTTTAAAATTGTTGCTTTCTTCTCTGCTCAAAAGAGGCTTTATTTCCCTCTATGGGCAGCCGTTGCATGAAGAAATAAAGAGAATCAATCATCTCTCATTCAGTTTCACATGATGAAGCTGACACGGTACAGTCTGTTTTGATCAGAGGAGGCAGCAGCGCTTGTCTTGATTTAGTTTGTGGAAAAGTTGCTGGAGTTTATTTTTCCAAGACGCATGTTTTACCTGTTTGGGCCTATTTGTAAGGTGAACTGATTGTGACATCTTTTGTTTTTTGCTTTCCATACAAAAAAAGCTCAAGCTGTTCTTGAATTAAATATGTACAACCAGTCAGTTTTCACAAGCCTGACTAATTTGCTCCTCCGTCTTTTGCAGTTGGACCAGCTGGTGGTTGATGCTGCCAAAGAGAAGAGGGACATGGAGCAGAAGCACTCAACCATTCAGCAGAAGGTGCACAAAATTATCTTTGGGTTTTAAAGAAAGGTGTTGAAACTGCATCCAAATAAAAAAGATAAAGAAATGGCACTTGGCACACAATTCATAGTATAATTAGCAGCACAAAAGCAAGAATAGCAGCTTGTTTTCTCTTTGCTAGCACTAATTTTGTTAGTTGCCATAATAAAACTATCTAAGGACACAAAGACAGCTAGTTTTTGTTTATATCTACAGTTATATCCAGGAATCAGTGAATTTTAAAAATAAGTCGGGTCTAAATACACTGCCTGGCCAAAAAAAAAGTAGCCACCAAAAAAATAAAAGGTCACATACTAATATTTTGTTGGATCGCCAACAAAATATTGGATCACTGTGGCATTGTTTCCATAAGCTTCTGCAATGTCACAAGATTTATTTCCATCCAGTGTTGCATTAATTTTTCATCAAGATCCTGCATTGATGATGGTAGAGTCTGACCGCTGCTCAAAGCCTTCTCCAGCACATTAAGGTCTGGACTCTGTTGGGACCAAAACATGTATAATAAATAAGGGCCTTTCCCAATCAGTGGCTACTTCCTCGCTCTACTAACTCCTCACTCCGTTTGCACGTGCCCGCGGAGGGTTGGCCATATTAAGTCCCATCTGAAACCAATTACGTACGAGGGCGAGTGGCTTATAAGACCCTCCACAGCGAGTCTGCATCCAATGTAGACTTCAGCAGCACGTGCAACAACAAATAATGGTCGGCATGGAGGACGGGACGTATAAATATAGGTTCCGCATATGTTTTGCGCACATACTAAGTAAACACCTCAACAACAAATATAATTTCACATAAGCTATATAAATCATGTTGAATTCAATTCAAACTTTAATAAAGACATAGAACCCTGTTCCATATTTAAAAAAAGAAGAAAAAATTAAGAAAAAGTAAATAAATTATTAAAAAATGTTAAAAGTGCAATTGTTTTGACAAGTTATCGCACTGTATTTGTTACAAATACAGTCATATCGCCCAATTAAATA
>JARVJO010000227.1:12040886-12065071 GCA_031762555.1 Cynodonichthys magdalenae | reverse complement strand
CAGCTGCGAGGGGGCTTCACAGCGAGTGTAGTGTGTAGTGAGTAGGGCGAGGGAGGAGCCACTGATTGGGAAAGGCCCGATGTCTCATGCTCCCTGAACCACTCTTTCACAAATGGAGCCCGATGAATCTTGGCATTGTCATCTAGGAATATACCCATGCCATCTGGGAAGAAAAAATCCATTGATGGAATAACCTGAACCTGGTCATTCAGTACATTCAGGTAGTCAGCTGACCTCATTCTTTGACACATACTGTTGCTGAACCTGGACCTGACCAACTGCAGCAACCCCAGATTACAGCACTTAGTTAAATCAAGGCAGTGTATGTGGTTGAAGTGAAGGGAGGCAGTACTGTCAACACACCTGTACTACGAAGCAAGATTAGTGGCTTATCGAGGTAACTTCAGGTTCAGTTGCAAAGCTGATTTACTTTTTACCTGGTCTGTCACTTCCCCAACTTATGCTGATTATTACTGGATTAGAGTACGTTGCCTCTCAGCCAATCCCCCGCCCCCCAGCCTGCTTTCCTTCCAGCTTCATAACTGTGATTGTTTCTCTGATGCAGCTCCAGCTGCCCTACATGAACGCACAGAAACCCTGAGCTGATATCCAGCTTAGTTGTACCTCTGATCATGATTCCTCATTGATAGCTGAAGCCAGAGTCAGTTGAACTTTGTAGTACGGGGGCGCAGGTGTAAGGTGAGCCCGCAGGATGATCTCAGCTACACACTCATGCATTATTAACCGCTGACGGGAACACATTTCCAAAACAAACCAGGTTCAGTTTCAGCGCACTTCCATATCTGTTTAGCTGCTCTGCTGGCTTTAATTTCCTCCCTGGTTTCAACAAATCTTCTTCAAATTTAATTTAATAGTTAATAGTTTATATTTTAGGGCTCGGTGGTCTTAATCCTGAGGCTTCAGGTTCAAGGCCAGGTTGTGAGGTTGTGTTGTGGGTTATTCTACAGCATCTGTTGGTTTTTTTTCTTTGTAACTTTATTTGTACATCACATCATGTGTCAGTTCTTCACCCAGCTGTGCCAGTTGGATTTGTTGGTTTTGGTCTGCTGTGACATCCGTTTTGTTTTCTGTCTTTCTGTCTCCTATATGTGTATTTTTCTTTTTAATCCAGTCCTCTCGCTTCCCTCTAGTTCAGTTAGTTATGGTATGTGTGCCAGCCTCCTACTGTCCTTCAGCACCTCCTTCAGTTTAGCTTGATGCTATTTTTATGCCTTATGTTCGGCTGAAACTTCTAACCAACTGTCTTCTCTTTTCCTCCATTTCTGATCTGTTCATTCATCTTTCCCTCTGCTGACCTCAGGCTGCTCTGCAGGTAAGCTGTGCTTCTTTTCCTTTATTCCTTCACTGTCGCTTCACTGTAACGTCTACATGAATGTACTGTACACTAAGCCGGCCAAGGTCAGGTTTGATTTCTGCTGCTCACATCAATTTAAAGACTGCAGAAAGCTGAATAAGCACAAGATTAAAAGAGCAGCAGGCATGATTTGATTACATGCATGCTCTTGTGCATATTCTTAGCATATATCAGGGTTTACAACAGATGTTTGACTAAGGTAACTGTGTTTTCACATGATAGTGGATCTTCTGAAATAATGTTGAATTTGAGATAAATGAGAGATTTATCTTTTGTGGCAGTTCATTAAATGCCTGAAGCAGGTCATAAGTTCAACATTACAAAGAATCTGAAGAAGTTGTGGTGGAAGTAAAATGTAAAACCAGCAAGATGTCTTCATAGGCTCGGGATTTGTGCAGACTCATGAGCCTATCAGCTTCCTGGAAGCACTCACAATCAGAACGTGCACAAACCCAGACCCAGTCAACACAGAAAGGCTTCATGAACTATATTTGCCTGATTGCCCAGTCCCCATAACACATGTGACCCATCACATCAAATTTGGTCAAATTGGTATTTTCAGATTCTTTTTTTTTTTTTTTTAAAGCTACATTTTGATACCTGGATCCTAATCAGAATATTGATGTGATGAGTCACATATAGATCTTATAAGTCAGTCAAAATGAAATGCCATGATACCTGTTTCATCCATAGAAACTGAGTTATTTTTACAATCAGTTATAACATGATATAACTGCATCCATCTTACAGTACATGACTTTAGATGGTTCATTCATGCTCAGGCAGGTTGTTACTCACAGATGATTATCAGTGTAGTTTGGATCTTATTTGGAGCAAATGGAAGCATCTTTACACTTACAAATGATGTAATCTTGTTGTTTCTAGTTGAAAGATCAGAAGAATGTAAGAAGCATGCAGTTGTAAATAGCCCTCATACTATTTTCACTACAAGAATGTTTCTGGAGCATTTCAAAAGAACAAAATAATTTTTGCTGTAAAATATCAGATTATTGACTTTATGGTTGATAGCCACGTTTTCTTTTTATTAATCAAGGTTTTATTCATACTGATAACTGACCATATTAGCTGTTTATTTGCAATTTTGTTGTCGTGTGAATGTAAATAATTGCTGTTATCATTCCGTTGATGAAACCTTTCATCTTCACGGGAGTTGAAAAGGGTCCCAAGGTTGTGTTTAGTATGCTGTCTCTCTGCCTGTGTGCATTATTCAGCAGAAACACTGAGACAACGGAGCAGGACGGAGTCACGGTGTAAGGATCAGAAACTGCATATTTTCAATACGTTCAGCTGAGTTACAGGCGAAGCAGAGTGCACGACTGTTCAACCGAAATACTTTAGGAATTTTTTATGGTCAAGCTCCTCTTTGTGGTCCACCTAATTATTCCAACCCCAGAGTCAAACCAGCATCTCTCAAACACACACACACACACAGGGTGACCTTTGCTTACAGCACAAGTCATCTCTGGAGGAGGAGCAGCTGAGGCTGTGACGAGTGTTTTGATAGACTCAGTCGCAGGAGAGACGGAGGTGAGGGTATGTGGAAGAGACGAGCTACACTGCTTCTAGTGACTTCAGTCACTGAGAAGTTCCACAGAGACAGTTTGAGACTGATCGTTTATCAGCTCTGCGGGGAATACACGCGTTCCAGTTAGACGCTGAGAAAAGGTTGAGACAAATGAAGATTTTCAGCCGTTTTCATTATGTTTGGTATCTGGTGAGTGCATCTTATAGAAGATTGGAGAAGTCTGTACGCTGTAGTGCATGTGACCGTGTCTCTGTGTCCATGTCTGTTTGTAGTTAGCGTTTGGTTTTGCTTCATCAGTTTTTCCTTCTTTGAACAGTTAAATCTATGATAGATTCTTTTTCTTTTAAGCATCAAGATAAACACAAACTTGTTTTCTTTCTGTGTGGTTCTCTTGCTGTTTGTGACGTTTTAGGAGGTGACAGATGTTGACATTTTACCAGACTTCCGCAACTTTTGTGCCTGGAGGTCGACCTCCGTACGTAGTCGATGCGTTGATTTCCATCTGACCTGTGTGTTGTAACATCACTCTCCTCAGTCCTTCATCTTGTCTTCAGCACATGATAAAGATGGTGGCACTGCTGTGTTTGTGGAGACATTTGCACCTCTGTCTGTTGCCTCATAAACTCACGCATCAGTGCTAATGTTTTGATATTGAAGCATGTAACGTTTTGGTGTCTTTTTTTGTTGTCGGTGTCCAGTACAAGAAATATGACTTGCTGGTTTGATGTTAGTGTTTTGATGCTTTGCTGTCTTTTGTCTTAATTGATCTCATTGAACTGTAATTGTTCACATTTATACTTTAACTTTTACTTAGTTTTTATGTCTTTGTCAGCAGTTTCCATGGGGAAAAAAGGGAAAAAAATGGCCTTTTTTTCAAATAAGAGAATAAGAAAGGTTTTTGTTAATGTTAACATTTAGGTAAAAGTTTTGGATTTATGATCAGCATGGAGTGAATGCACACGTGCATGCCATGTGTCAGTTTTCTGTCTTCTCTGTCAAAGCTGTATAGTAAGTAGTTTTTTTGTGTGACTTTTCACTTTTTCTGCTTAATCCAGAAAAAAACAATGTTAGAACTGATACAGACACATTTGTTTCAGTTGTGCAACCAAAGAAAACTTGATGTTCTAGTTCGTGTTATGTTTGGAAATTGTGTGTATGTATGCAAATTAATCCTCAGTTAGGGGGAAAAGGAATATGTTAACTTGGTCAGTTTATTTTTCTCTGATTTACATTTAGGGATTCTAGCAATGAGAGGGTGTGCAGGCTCAGACAGACAATCAGTCATGCTCCAGATCAAATGGAGATACTGGGAGGCCACGATGAAGCTCAAAGGGGTATAAAATCCTGCTTGGAACTGTTTAAGAATACCTTCAGTGTAGATTAGCAGTATCTAATGAGTGAAAGAAAAGATGTCCTGTTTGAGCAGAGTACAAGTCACGATATAAGTTTATAAGAAGCATGTTTGTGTTTAGCATGTTGCTGGCCAGGAAATAAACAGGAAATGGTGGTCATTGTCACCCCCTGGCCCCCCCACTTAATCTCTGAGGTCATTTCCATCCACCAAACAAAATCATCATGGAGATATATTTATTTCAAAGTCTCCTGTAGAATTATTGTCTGTTTGATGTTATGGTTACGTCCCAAAGACTCATGGGAACAGGTCATATATAGTAGGGGTGCAACAGTACAGGTATCTGTATCGAACCATTCAATACAGTGCTTTAGGTTCAATTCACACTATGTATGGAACAGTACAGATTTTTAAAATTTTTTTTTATCAACTTGTCTTCTGAAGATGCGCTGTGTTGAAGGCTCATAAGTATGTTTAACTACTCCACCTAGGCTGCATTGTAGAGCACAGATCTACTGAGAAACTTGCTGTTTGAGCAACATTTAATTTAAAAACTGTACTTTTGAGGTTAAACAAATGTTCATAATTAATTTCAATAAATTTAAAGTTAAGAAGGGCATGGAAATTTCTCTTTTTTTGCATTGAAAACATATTGAACACTAAAGTATCGAACCAAACCAAATCGAGAATTTTTTGTATCGTTGCACCGCTAATCTTTAGGTGTCTTGAAGTGAGTTTGGAAAAGTGTTTTTGGACGTTTCTGGAACAACAGATCTGGATGCGTCGAGCTGTAATTGCTCGTGGAGACGCTGATGTTTGGTGTAAACTGACTCCACTAAGACTCGGGCACTTGCAGATCACGGTGGATAAAGTCACTTGATGGTGTGGGGGCTCTGAGGGTGTGTGACAGCAGCTCAGGTAGTTACAGCTCCACTTATATAAGGGACGGTCCCATGACGCCACATGGGGTTGAGTTTCACTAAAACTGCAGCGTCATTGAGAGGAAGGATGCCTTATACACACATGGGGTAATATATATATAGTGTGTGTGTTTTTAAGACAATTGAATCCTCTGATCTTAGTATTTTTAGGTTATCACAGGTTTTGTCTTGTTTAAAATGTTTAATGTCTTTTTTTTTCTCTCTTTTTATCTTTCCTGTCATGAATATCAGGATTTCTCAAATGATGACACCAAACTGGAGTACAATGTGGATGCTGACAATGGCATCGCCATGGAAGGTTATCTGTTTAAGAGGGCGAGTAACGCCTTCAAGACGTGGAACAGGTATTGCTGTTTAATCCAAACCTTTACAAAAAGTCACCTTTACAGTAATTAGTTACAACTTGGGGAGGTTAGGTGATATCTTTTCCACACTGTGACTCCTCTAATAGCATTAGCTTCTGGCCGGGGAACCCCCTTGCAAACCCAGAAACAATGAGCCTCATCATGCAAGAACATTTTCGTATTCTTATCCTAAGTTGCTCTTACTTTTTTTTGTAAGAAGGGTTCGTATGAAGTATGAACACGCCACGTCAGATTCAACAAACACTTCTATCTGCAGGAAAAGTGTGTAAATGAGCAGCGTAAACTGATGAATGTGTAACAGGTGCTTGTGCACGAGGAGATTAGCATAGTTGCCAACCCAAAAACACCATATAAGGCTACATTTCCTGCCCCACTTACCAGGAAGTGTGCGTTCATGAAATTGACAGCGACAAGTAAAAAGAAGAACTTTACGAGTTCAAAGACATCAAAAAAAGAAAATCTGTCATTTTTAGCAGCGTCAGCTGACCTGCTAAAGCCGAGAGATGAAATGACGACTGCTGTTAATGTCGTGTTGTATTCAGTCACAGAAATAAAAATCTAAATCATATTCATCTCTCTCTAGTCCTGCTCTTATTTTCCTTTGGTCAAAAATTTTTAATTCAAGTGTAAACAATTGTGTTAAATAATTTTCATTTATTCAGAAGAGCCACAGCCTGTACTGTCACCCCCCTCCCCCTTTCCCCCACCGTCGCGAGTGTCAGATGGGGTTTTGAATAAAGCATTTTTTAAATGTTTCAAAAATGTCTGGCACTTTGGAGAAAATAGCTGATGTGCTGAATAAATCTCAACAAAATGAAATTTGATAATCTTTAAAGCTCATTATAAACCGAGACAAATTAAACTACAATTAATGCATAATTTAAGTTGGTTTGTAGTTTGAGATTTTTAAATAATTTATATCTTTAGTCTACATTATTACATTTAAAATTATAATTCTAATTCAAACAGAATAGCCTATTGTCAACATAATTATGGAGTGTGATTTATTTTCAACTGAAAATATCTTCAAACTAACGAAATATAAAGTTATTATTGAAGAAAATCCATCTGGATAACAGCAGACTGACTACACGTAAAATATACGACCGTCTGGACCACATGTGAATTTTGTTCGTATCTGAAAAAATCTTAGAATACGAGAAAGTTCTCCTAAATCACTCGTTCGCACAACTTAAGAACAAATCTGTTCGTACGAACGGTTCTTGCATGAGGCCCAATGTTACAAAATATGTAAAGAAACATCAGCCTTTAGAATGTTTCTTTTTCTCACTCTTAATCATTAACAAATCATTACCCTTGTTTAGCATAAGAATCATATTAACTGACATGTTTTGAACGTTGTATTTTATTCCTACTGAAAACCCAACTTTTCAACAAACTATTGATAAGAACAGAATAAAATCAACATTTCAATATGTTAACAATAAAGCAATAAACTAAAACATTTATTAGATTAAATTTTTTTTTCTTCTCATCTTCCTTCCAGCTTTCTAATGCCCCCCTGGTGGCCCCCACTTTGAAAAACACCGAACTAAACAATAACAAATGAAGTTCAAGAGAATAACAGTTGCTTCTACATTTCTTTAAAACTTGTTAAATTCAGTCAAATCTTACTTTCCTAGATTCTAATTTGGCAAATTGGTTTATATTTTTTCTTTCTTGGAATGTGACTGACTCAGAGGTTTGCCTACAGTTGCCTTTGTGAAAATTCCCGTACAGAGAAATCGTTGTCTTTATCAGATTCTAATAAATTATTCAGATCTAAAGGATGTCAGAGCGAGTTATTTCAGCTGTGTGAGAACGGTCCTTTCCTCACAAACTTGTGATCTCCTTTCAGACGTTGGTTCTCCATCCAAAACAATCAACTAGTTTACCAGAAGAAATTTAAGGTATGTCAAGTGACTCTCCCAACAACCACACAGAAATATGCTGCTTTTTCACTTCCTTCACAACTATCCTTCCATGTATTTTTAACTTTGCCGCAGTTGTAGTCGAAGGAAATGTTGTAAACAGTTGTATTGTGTGCAGAAAAACCACTGCTTTCTTGCAAAGATGGGTTCATGTGCTGTTTTTGTAGTGAACTGCATCTGTTGTATTCTTAAAAAAAACACATTTGGATCTTTTTCTTTTTTTTTTTTTTTTTTATCCCCTGAAGAGTTTGTGCTACATTTATGAAGCAGTGGCACAAAAACATCATGTGAGCTTCTTACAGTTACAGCGGGAAAAAGAAAGGACAAGAAAATAAATGAAAAGAGGTCAAGAAATCTCTTTATAATGAAATTACACTGTTTTTAGTGTCTAAGTGATTTTAGACACTGTTGTGGCAAAGAAGAGCTGATATATTCACATAAACTAACCTCTTTTATTACCAGTCTAAAGTATTCTATACATTTATGTTAATAATTATATTAGATTTTAATGGAAACAAAATAAAGCCTGTTATTAGTGGATACATTTTAGCATCCTGAATCTTATTTGTTTTGTGTGCTTCTTCCTTCATCAGTCAGATAGTTTTGAAAAGCTTTATTATGACAGAATGAGACAATAAATTAACTAGGTAATTCGATACATGCTGATTTTATTTTTTTACTTATCATTTATATTTTTAATATCTGTTTCTAAGTTTATTCAATTTTAATGTTTGATTTGAGTTTTTGGGATATTACAGCTTTGTTTTTTGTCTAAGAAGTGTCACGTTTTGCTGTCTCTTTGCCTACAGATACTAAAATCTGAGCACTGTCCAACATTGACACTGTGTTTACAGGAAATGCTTGTAGTTTGATACAACAGTCTGAAATTATAGGGCAGATGTATTTGAAGAGTTTTGAGTTGTATTTTTCATGCTAATGCAATATTTAGCCAGTAGGACAGAGTCTCACAGAAGCAACAGCTCACACCAGACACAAACGGCATCGCTAATCATGCTAGGTTTTAAATGTAGTTGTGGGGAATGTAAAGTAAGCCTGTTCTGTTTTGATAAAAGACCCTCTGCTGTCCCCTCAGGACAACCCGACAGTAGTGGTGGAAGACCTGAGACTATGCACAGTCAAACACTGCGAGGACATCGAGCGTCGCTTCTGTTTTGAAGTAGTTTCACCCACAAAGTGAGTTTTCTGAAACCAGGAATAAAAGATGGAAGATGCAGTATATCCAGCAGGGAGCTATAGATGCACACACACACACACACACACTCTCTTGAAGCTGACAGCTGCTGTGTGATGTCTGTGTGCCCCTGAAGGAGCTGCATGATGCAGGCAGACTCAGAGAAGCTGCGACAGGCTTGGATCAAAGCCGTCCAGAACAGCATCGCCACCGCCTTCCGCGACAAGGGAGACGATGGAGAGGTAAAACCCAAACGAATCAGTGTGGCAGCAGACAAATTCAAATATTACTGTTTATTCAGTAACTTTACATTGAGATACCAGTAAAAATGTGTGTTTTCCAGTGTATCTGTCCCTATCAGTGCTTCTCCAACAACACTCAAGTCATTTTATCTTGTTTTATGAAGTCTTTATTATCGTTTTCTTTCTTGTGTCAGAAGCTGGACAGGAAGTCCTCCACATCAACAGGGAGTCTGGACTCCGGAGGGGAGCCGAAGGAGAGGTCACTGAAAGGAGAGAGCGCCTTGCAGAAGGTCCTGGCTATTCCCGGGAACTCCTGCTGCTGTGACTGCGGTCAGCCGGATCCCCGCTGGGCCAGCATCAACCTGGGCATCACCCTCTGTATACAGTGCTCCGGCATTCACAGGTACAAGTCTGCAGGTTTTACTAAGCTCCAAAAAAAATAAAAAAACGCCACAAAGGAATATGGACAGAAAGTAAAACTAGTTAAACTGAAGGAAACTAGGATTACAAATAAATAAAACAATCAAATTAATAAACAAAGTGAACACTTTTGTTTAGCTTTCCAAAGTTTTGTAACAGTACAGTTCATGTGGAGTTTAATTCAACTTTATGAAAGCTAGAAATACTTAAATTATATTTGTTTTTGTTTGCTTTATAATATATAAAACATCATGGTGTGAAAAGCTTCTTTGCAGAGTTGGTCTTTGGGGATTTATGAAATGAAAACTCACTGTTATGTAAACTCTCCGTCTGTTTGGGATTCTCTGACCTCTGATTACTTTTCAGAGTAAAGTTAATTAAAGTTTATTTGGGTTAAAAGTGACCGGGTCAGTTCCCACGCTCTGAATTTAAACCAGTAATCATTTGGCTAGATTCAGGTCTCTGATTTACTTTTTAATAAGCAGGATGGCTTTAGTGGCATTTAAAATTTAGATAACGTGTGTACTGTCCTAAAGTTTGTAGTACTTGGTAAAAATTAATATTGTAAAAAAAAACAACTATCAAAAGCTTTCATTGTGAACAAATACCTGAATAAATTATTTTATAATTCATCCGTTACTTTTAATGTTATTAAACTGGCCAATTAAATTTGAAATTTTCTCTGAATATTTTAGTTCTAATTTATCCTGCTTTTTAAGGCTTTTTAAGCTGATTACAGTCATTCCATCACTACCTAATAATGACTATAACTATCCTGACTTGTAGTCAAAATAGTTTCTATTCACCTGTAGAAAAACTGTCAGATAAATCCAACAGAAATGTTATTATTTAGATGATTGTTTTTTTTCTTCAGCGCATATTTTGTTCTGTAAATTTTGTGCCATTTTGACAATTCAAAACTTTCAGCTCTTTTGGGACAGTGTCTCTGACTTTTGGTATTTCAGTAATACATATTTTTTATAGATTAAGATTTATTTAGCTGTTTTTGTTGTCATTGAAAATGAATGGAGCTATCTTCAGCATCCTTAAAATATTTTAAAATAGTTAAACCTTTCCTGCGCTTTTCACCTTTTTTCTAGTTCTGGTTTGTTTAATTTTTATGTGAAAACTTTGGCTACCTTCAGCTTCTTTTTTGCTTTTTTTCCTATTTTTTCAGTTATCTTTCTGTACTTTTCATCTGTTTTGATAATCTATTTTTCTGCTTTTGTCAACTGTTTTCTGCAATTTTAGCTACTTTTTAGCTAATTTTAGCTTTTTTTCAGCTAATCTTTTTTTTTTTTTAGGTAATTTCACCTTCATGTAGTATTTTCAGCTACTTTTTTCAGCTGCTTAATTTAGGAAAAGGGCTCTTTCTGCTTCTTTGTGTTAGATTAAGTTTTTTCAGCTGCTTCTTAGCTACTAATTTCAGCTGTTTGGGGCTCTTTTCAACAAAATACAAAATTCTTCTAGATCTTTCCTTTCATCCTGTAAAAATCTTTTAGCAATAAGCATTCATGCTGCATTTTTGTAGAAAAAGCTAATTTTCTAATTAAAGCTGTTTTCATCATTAGCTTCCTCTGCTTTAGTTTAATGGTGGAGTTTCATTAAGATTGTTCTAGTTTAAGTTGTTTGAGGTTTTTTTCTGCACCCTTTTCATTCAGTAATTGTTTAATTTGTTTTTTTAATGGACTTTTTGTTTTTATGAATGAAATAAAATTAATGAATGAAAAGATAAAATAAATAAAAAAAATAGTATCAGCTGTTCATCTTTATGATGTTTCATTTTTGGTTACAAATCCACCACTTCGTCATCAACTATTTTTTGGGGGGATTTCTTTCATTTTCATCATAAAAGTGATTGAAGTCACTGATGAAAAACTGATGTCCTGAACTGAACATAAAAACAATCAGTAATGTTTTTGCTCTACAGGAGTTTGGGAGTACATTTCTCTAAAGTTCGATCTTTGACTCTGGATACATGGGAGCCAGAACTACTCAAAGTGAGTTTTCCTGGGTTGAGTTTTAAATTAAAGAGTTTTTGTTCTTCTATTGTCTTTCTGAAATGCAATGATGGCATTTATTTCTATTTGTCATGTTGTGCAGTTGATGTGTGAGCTGGGAAACAAAGTGATCAACCAGATCTATGAAGCTCGGCGAGAGGAGCTGGGAGCCAGGAAGCCCCAGCCAGGAGACCCCAGGTAAGCAGGGATAAAGAGCATAAGGTTTGACACTAACATGGTTGTCTGTTGAATCAAACATATTTGTTTTTATTGACAGACATGAGGTGGAGGCCTACATCAAAGCCAAATACGTGGACAGACGGTTTGTTCGCCGGCCGTCAGACGAGGAGCTTCGAAACAAAGTGGTTTCTCTGAGCAAACAGGAGAAGAGACTGAGCAGCAGCTCTGAGCACCTGCCTCCAAAACCGCCTCCTCCTACACCAAAACTTCAGCCGGGTTCTCACGGGTCAGGGCAGCCAGGTAAGTAATGCTCGTTTACGCCCCCTGCACCTTGATGGTTTGGTTTTTCTTCAACATTGCAGATTAGGCTGGTTATAAACATTGAACTGTAAATACTGGAACGTTTATTTTATGCTTCTTCAGACACAAAACTTTGCAGCTTCAAGACAGAAGAAGAAAAAAATACGCTGCATGATCAGTAATTGCCACGTGGTATTTGTACTCCATCGACATACTGTGTTCTCTGTGAACAGCATTATGTCCCAACCCTCTTTGCCTCCACATTGCTTTTCGTAGTCTGTCTCTTCCAGTCTTAGCCGAGCCTGTAGTCTAACCATCTGTTCCCTTACCCTGCTTTCTTCTTTCTCCCCTCTTCCACACTCTCATTCCTCCCATGGCTGCTCTATGCTTCTGGACTAACCCCCCTACTGCTCATACCGCTGACCTCAAAACTTCCCCGACCGTTTTATACACACCTCCGCCCTGTAATGTCCAAACTCCCATCATCCCCGATGTAGCTGCTGCCGGCGGCACGGAGGCCCGCCGCGATTCTCTCTTCTGTCCCGATGAGCTTGACTCGCTCTTCTCCTACTTTGACACCTCCTACAAGCTCAGGAGCAGTAAGTACTGAAAGCTGAGTGCTTTGCTTGCTTTCCCCTCCCCTCTCTTTTCATTCAAGTGTTCCTTTCTCTGGGGTCGTGGAGTTGCACCCCTCCCTTCATCCGCATCTTTGTCCCTTCCTCGTCCAGACCTTCTGACAGACCCATGTTCCAGAACATAACATGTTTTGTGTTTCCTGAGAGGGAGGGCAGTGTTTCACTCACTCATTCTTTTGGTCAGTGTTTGGTATTTGCACTTGTATCTGTGTCGGGAGTGGCACTGAAGGTGATGGAGGGGAGCTGTCATCAAGGTCTCTTTCTGTCTGTTTATAGTAAAAAAAAAATAATAGGAATGCCTTCTGCTTCTGGTAATCAGACTGGAGAAATCTGTACGTCATTCAGAGAACAATATTAATTCGGTGCTAAAATAGTTTTCCTCAACTTAAATCAGCAGGAAGGCGTTCCTTTTATTTTAATTCCCCCGGGTCAGTAACAGAAATGCGTTCTTCTACACGTAGTGATTCAGGTGGTTTTGTTTTCCAGTGAGGAGAGAAGACAGTGGCATTCAGAACAGTGCTGATGGCAGCAGAGAGATGTTGGCCACCACTCCGTCCAGCAACAGCTTGGCAGATGCAGGTACGGCTGACACGCATTTCCTACAAAAACTCAAAGAAAACGTCTGAATTGTTGAGGATTTTTGTGAAATGCACATTATTTTACCCATTTTTCACATTTTATTTTTTTTGAAAGGACAATGCACATTAATCAATGTTCTATGAATATAAATGTGCTATAATTGTTTTAATTATTAGCACAATAGCTACATTTCATCTGTTGTCCTGAACAGTTAAAACATAAAAACAGCTTGGGGGAAAAAAAAAATGCACAAAACGAATAAAAGAACGATACAGACTTAAAATAGACCTGACTGATTTTCTTCAAGCCAAACTTTATAGCTTGGGTTGACGTGAGACGGCGGGTCGATGATTGCGTCATGTCGGACGTCTTTTTCCTGACTGAGTATAAACTGGCTGAAGCTGTGGCGGGACATAAATTATCAGTATTCCTCTCTCTGCCCTCCCACAGCTCATATATGTTTATAAACAACAATAGTGATGGTTGGATATTGTGTTGTTTTTTTCACTCAACAATCAGTGTTGTGTTAAGTCCACGGAGGAAAAAACTTCTTTGTTGACGGTGGTGACATGAACATCAGCTGCATGCTCATGTTCAATAGGATCAAACCAGCTGCTCTATTTCTTTTAACAACAACCTGCAGACAAAAAATCATTTTAAACAAAATAACCTGCAGAAGGAAGAGCTGCTTTGGAGTCCTGCTTTCAGTGGATTTGAGGTGCTACAATTACAGGAAACTAATACTAACATTCTCATACAAAGGTTTCCTGACTTGTACTTATTCCTAATCGGTTATGAAACCACGTTTCTGCAAAAGAGAAAATCCAGAGCAGCACATTTTTGTTTAACACAAGTCTGACTTTATTTTCCAGAAGCTGCTGAGCCTCCACCACCCATGCCCGTCACACTCCCGCCCCCGTCCCCCTGTAAGGAGGTTGTTTTTTACGAGCCCAAGGAGTATAGCCCGGGTCTGCAGCTCTACTGGGCATCGTGCGCCCGCAGCCTGCCGGACATGGCTGAGGCGCTGGCCCACGGAGCTGAGGTCAACTGGGTCAACACGGAGGAGGACAAGAAGACGCCGCTCATCATGGCGGTGCATGGGGTCAGTATGATCACTGTCAAGTCATTAATGTGCCGCATTTCAGTACCGCATTCATCTGAAGGACGTAATCGCTCATTGTGGACGTTAACGGTTCATTTCAGGGCTCGCTGGTCGCGTGTGAGTTTCTGCTTCAAAACGCAGCAAACGTGAACCAGCAGGACGCTCAGGGCCGAGGGCCGCTGCACCACGCCACCACGCTCGGACACACGGGGTTTGTTTATGCGTCGTCCCCCTCGTTTATTGCTTCACTCCGTCACACGGACGGCTACGAAAATCATTTAAACTTAACTCTGCTTTCTGTTACAGGCAAGTTTGTTTATTTCTGAAAAGAGGAGCAAATCAAAACGCTGCAGACATCGATGAGAAGACGCCTCTGAGCATCGCAGTGGAGGCAGCAAATGCAGATATCGTCACATTGTGAGCTTCATTTGTTCTTTAAGAGGAACCTCGACTAGTTGTAACAGTAGATAATATTTGATAATTAGTTTTTAAAAGGAATTAACCATTTTTTAACATCTTTACGTATGAATTGTGACCATTTAATCAGATTATCTAGCTTTATTTATAAAATTAGAAACCTTGAAGTTAGTTCATAATATTTCTCAACATTTTGACCCTTTTAATAAGCATTAACTTGTTACAATAAGAAGCCATTCTATGCTCCTGTTTGATATGTGTCTGCCTGTAACTTCCTGTTTTCTGTCTTGGGCCTTCAGGTTGCGTTTGGCGAAGATGAACGAGGAGATGCGTGAGGCAGAGGGGCCCTACAACCCATCAGGTCAATATAACTCCAACAGCCCCACCGAGATGCAGTACAGGAAGTGCATGCAGGAGTTTATTAGCCTGCAGCTGGACGAGTCTGATTAGAGATGGGAAAAACTTGTGTTGCAGAGCAGAAGCAGCAGATTGGATCAAAATCACAAATCACACCTTCAACCCTTTGATTGTACTGAGTGACCTGAACTCTGCTGGTTTGGCTCCTGTCTCTAGTCTGGTTCTTCCAGCTGCTGCACCAAGTTGTGGTTAGCATCAGGTGTTTAACAATGCTAATATAATAAGCCATTAAATCTGATCTATAATGGAGCAGCTTTTTATTTTTGTATCTGTTAGTTTGTGATATAGCTCAAAACCTAAAGAAAGTCACTTTGAACTTGTTAGTTTTTATTATTTATTGTTTTAAGACATCTCTTTCAGTTATACCAGCTGGGTAAAATAAATTAACAGTCAGATTAACCTCTACCAGTATTTAGTCATACTAAACCTCAGAGACTCTCATCTACACCAGTTTGTGGCAATAATAATAATAATAATAATAATAATAATAATAATAATAATAATTAAAATCCAGACTTCTGAATGATAAAACGCTCTGTAAACTCTTACCGTTCATTTTCAGTTAACTTGTTAAACGATATGCACATTCCTGTTGATGGTTATGCAACTCCTGTACCTTTTTCTTGTATCTGAATGGTTCTAATTTGAAGTCTTAATTCCCTTCAGGACCTGTTTACTTGTTTTATTATTCAAACTGATGCATCTTGCTGTTTTTACATGCCTGGTCTGAAGAAAAAAAAACAAATCTATTTTAGAGCATTTTTCTTTTTATATACTAACTCTAAGAATTGTATTATAGTTTTTCTGTACTGTACATGTTGTAAATGATGAATCATATATTTGTTTATCGTCTGTGTTTGACACAATAAGCAGAGTTTAGATTAGAGAGGCGGGGCTGAGTGGCACCAGGACTCCTAGAGTTTTTCTTTCTGTGTATGAACATTTTTAAGTCTTGATAATAGTCTAAGTGTGCTTGCTTGTTGCTCGAAATCATAAGAAATCCAAAATTGTAAGACGAAGGGCCTTTTTGTGCCGCTGCAGTGATTGTCTGGAATGTTAATGGATTTCTACTCAGATGTGTCAATAAGTGCAATAGCATAGAAACATATGTAACTGTGACATTTTATTTTCAGCTCTAGTTTTTATTTAGGTGAATCAGATGTGAGCTTTATAAAAAAAAAAAACTGTCTAGATTTCAATGAGAATGTGGAATGAGATGAGCATGTTGGTAAAGTTATGTCTCCTCCTGCCTCTAATCACAGGAGGGATTCAAAGCACTTTGAGTAAATGGTTGTAAGGGGAGCAGCGACGCCCCCTGCTGGTCAACGTGCAAATAGAACAGAGTTTGAGTGTGTTGAGACTGTTCTTACAGACAAGTGAAGCTTAAAGGCCTCTACATACTCCATCCGAAGCCGAACAGTCGATGCACGGTCACGTGGTCGTGCGGCGTTTGATTTCACACATACCTTTCATAGTTCCTGAGACACGTGGCGCCGAGCTCCTGGGAAAACCCCTCCCGCTGCGGCACACGTCACTGCCTGGGGTTCCTTCCTGCTGGAGTCTACACTCAGCAGATGGATTCCTCCGTGCAGAACGTCTTTTTTATATCTGCATTCAAAACTCATTCAAGTTTTTTTGTTTGTTTTTACGTTTGACAATCTTTATAAATGTCTGCTGTTACAACAGTCACATTCTGGAAGCGAGTAGTTGAAGCAAAGTGCAGCGTCTGAGCACTTTTAGCATAAACAAGCACGCCCACGAACTTCAGACCAATCACACGCTTCGCACAGAGCACCGAGAGATCGTTCCAGCGCCTTGTGTCGACGCTTCTCTGTCAACAAAATAATGTGATTATAGTCACGCAGCTGTGAGAATGAGAGACAATTACTGCTTGAGTATGTCGACGCCTTCGTAGAAAACTCCAGGGGTCATGGTTGAACATGAAGATTGTCGTGAGAATCTTCCATCAGTTTGGTAAATCGTGCACACAAAAGCATAAATAAAGATAGATAACTTCAGCTGTCCAAAATTAAAGTGTAGTTTTAGTATTTTGTAAAAAAAAATGCTCCATTTATCGACAGGGTGGGATTAAAAATGATACTGCAGCCACGTGGAGATCCCATGTAGTTTCTTTTTGTTTTCAGTTTGCAGATTAACAGATGTAAACACCAAAAAGTGAATCTAATAGAACAGAAAATTAGAAACAAGCCAGTTTATTATTGGTTCATTAACATTTGTTTTGATTAAAATTAAACTATACTGCTGTGTTTTCTGCTGTTAGAGCATGGTGATGTTTGTAATTTTACAGGTTTAGTGACTTATTTAGAAGTTAGAGCCTGGAAACAAGAATTGGTCCAACTGTTCTTTGTTGCTGAAACAGAACAATGTTTGTTGGTAAATCCACAAGTACAGATTAAATAATTTTAGGGGACAGACTTTAAATCTGTGTGCAGGGTTTGATAAACTGAGAGAACTGATTCTTAGTGTATTTCTTCTGTGACCCCTGAGGGTCTGTGTACTCTTCTGTTTTATACACGTGTTGACCACAAGGGGGCGTGCTAAACTCACATCTCTGTCTGTGCTGCTGCAGGAAGTAAAAATAACCTGTCTTTATTTATGTTTTACAAAGTGGAACATCCTTTGTTTGTTTGATATTTGCTTGAAAATAGAAAAAAGGACTTGAATGATGATGTTTTACAGATTTAGTGAGGGTGTTTAAGGGAGGTTTTTGTTTCCAAGTAGCAGATTCATGTTTGAGGATCTTTGTGTCTTCTCTTTGCAAAAAGCATCTTTTTTTTTTCTGATCAGCAGAGGACAAAGGTTCAGGTGGAATGAATGTCCAGCAGAACTCTGTCACTTCTTTTTAATTTTATTCAAATTGATCTTTTGATTCAGCTGTTTGTGCAGAGCAGTGGTTTTTAATCTCAGGGTTGCTTTTCTTTTAAACAACCTGTTTTTATGTTTTTAAACTGATTTTGCTAAAACTCATCCAGATTGAGAACCACTGATCTTCTGTAACATCTCACTTCTCCTGTAATTCACTTTATTTTGCATTTCTTTCTTCGCTCTCCCCCCCAGAGTTTTGTGCCTTTTTTCTTCTGTTCTCTTTGATTTTTCTTTGGGGTGCCGAGGCCAACACAGCTGTATTTATTTTGTTTTTTGTACATAAACTTCTGCACTTTAAAAGCAATACAGTTGTTGATCAAACCAAACGTCTGTGGGCTTTTCTTCCCCGAGTGGATTTCCTCATTTTCCTCTCTTCTTCTGTTCTTCTTTACTCCTCCGGGTTCTTCTGTTTTACATTTCGAGCCACTCCGGCACTCTGACAGGTAACTTTTTCCTCTTTTTTTTTTTTTTTTAATTCTTGTTGAGGCTGCATGGGTGAATGTTTCATGAGGGTTTTAAATTCTACTTCCTGTTACCTTTAGCTGCAGCAGCGTGGTGTAAAATGTGTCTGACCGTTAGAAGCAGCCGCATCTCTTTTTTGTTTTCGGGATGGTTTTGCCGTTGCTGACGTCTGTTTTCTTCGTCTTCCCCAGGAGATGAAACCTACCAGGACATCTTCCAGGATTTCTCCCAGATGGCCTCGAACGATCCGGACAAACTAAACCGCTACCAGCAGTACGACACGCAGAGACCCTGACACCGAGAGAGAGACGGGCTAAGGCAGAATCCATCGTGATACGAGTAAAAAAAAATTAACAAAAAATCCTGGAGCTTCGTCCAGCTTTTCCTTGCTCTAAAGCCTCAGACGTGGCTGTAGCTCATCATCATCATCGTCGTTTTCAGGTTTTGTTGAAGAATAAAAGCACTTGGATGTATTTTTTAAGCTTCTCAGCAGGACCTTACAGTAAGTGAATGGTACAAGGTTGAAGCAAATAAATGTTTTTTTTTGTTACTTTTAAGACAAATCAAATTCTGAATGTAAAAGAAAACGTAAATCAAAAGTGACTTTGACAGAGTCGCTTCTTTAATATTCTTTCTTTTAAACATGAAATGTGTCACATAGAACCTGTAAAAATAAGATTTACATGATTATTATTCTTTTTGTAATTTAGAAAACTACAAGCTTTTTACTTCATTGCACTCAATGTTCACGAAGCATGTTAGTCTTTTAAAACTCTTTTTATTCCTGTTTTCTTCTTTTAATTGTTTTTCTGAATAATTAGAATTTCAAGTATTATAACCTGCATTTTGGGATAAGTTATTTTTTTTTTTTTAGTTTCAAGGATTTATTGTTTCAGAAAATACACTTTTTGTGAGATCATTTCTAAATATTTCCGTTTCTAAACCTGAGCTGATTGTTTAAACAGGTTGAAGCTTTAGTGACATTATTGAAGTCCACAGGGGGGAGGGGGACATCAATGTTATCGGTGCTTTAGCCCCCATAATTCTTCCTTATTCAGCTCCACAATGAAATGATAAATAATAAAAAAAATATACAGACCAACATGTATTAAAGGGAAACACTTCGTGACGACAAACGACACGACTTGCAGGTCGTAACTGGAAACGATCTCTTTCTTCACTGCAAGTTCTGAAACATTTCATCGAGCCTCAAACTGAGAATGTAGATAAGAAATTACAGAACTGTAAAAAACTCAAATAAAAACAGGAAGTCCTCAGTCTGCAGCCTTGAAACAGAAAATTCTGTAAAACCTCACCAGAAGCAGCTGTCTTAAAAAATCAGCTCTGGGTTCTCAGTTATAGAAGATTTCTTGTATAAAATGTTTTTTTTTAGTCTAAATTTGAAAAGCAGAGGAGAAAGTTGTGGCAGATACAACGTGGGATACAGTTCTTGTACATTTTGTACAGATGCTCTCCAGAGGACTGAAGTGTGGAGTTAGAGGTACTTGAAATAAGCTTTTGTAAATGCTGTTCTTTGTATCGGTTTATGTTTTGATAATTATCAATCATTTTATATTGCCTGCCTGTACACCAGTATACATGTATAATACACTTAAATACACAGACGAACGATTCACTTCTGAATGTTGACTTTTTCTTTTTTTTTTTTTGATTTAGGGATTTTAAATAAATATATTCTCAAATGTTCAAATTTTAACTCCTCGCAGATCAAATGTGTCAAAGATTAAAGTTTTTTTTAAGTGTAAATTGAAGCTGTAATTCATCCCGACAGACAGCTGTTATTGTGCCGACATGATTTCAGACTTTCACACAGAGCGATCCTGTTCTCTGAAGAATCCTGATCATTTCTTCATGAAAGGACTTCAAGATCATATTTGTTACTAATAATCTGTCATTTCAGCTTATTTTATTCAGCTTTTGTGTTTCTTTCAGAAAGACGATGCCAGTCAAAAAAAAAAAAGAAATCTGCATTTAAACTTTTAAGGCATTAATTTTCTGCTTTTGAAACTGGATAATTAGAGATGAGGTTGTTTTTTTCATGAAAAGAAAGGAGGCCACTGCTTCCATTTTCAGCTTCTTGTCTTTTTAGTGACAAAATCTTATTTTCTTTATTTCCACTATAACAATTTAGTTATTTTTCTTTGTGGCAGTCTTCTACTTTTACTCAAGTATCACTTTGAGATACTTTATTCAAGTATCTTAAAACAAAATTACTTTGGTAAAACTTCAAATTTACTTATTACTTGAGTAAAAGTCTTAAGGTGTGTCACATTTACTAATGAGGTGTCCCGATACCAGTTTTTTCCAAACAGAGTACAAGTACGAGTACCTCAGTTTAGATACTTGTCGAGTATCGATACAGAGTACTTCCTGATTTAGAACTTGAACATTACACAATGACTTTAAAAGCACATTTTATTTAGAACAATGTGGCTCTCCCTGAATCAAATATACAGCAACCAACTAACCTAACCCTAATCCTAACCTAACAAGTATTAAAAGTACGGAACAATAAACTGAAATTAAATAGGACTAACTTCTTACCTTTTTTAAATGTAAAGAGTATAAAATACAAATATGTAAGAAGTAGAAGTAAAAAAGTCAGCTAAAACGAATAATTACTCAAAATAAAGATAACCAAAATTTCTACTTAAGTAAAGTATTTTTTATTTGTTACTTTACAACTCTGCTTTGCGGCTTTGTTTTTCCTGATCCTTTAGAAGTAATTTTCCAAGATGACTTTTTAGTTTTTCATCCAGTACTCTGAGTATTTTATTGTTCTTGTTTGGGTTTTACAGAACAGTATCCAGCAGAGGGAGAACTACTTTCTTTAAATCTGTACAGCCTGAAACTTCAGCTCAGGCTCAGATTTGAAATAGATTTTAAATTAATTGTTATATAGCTTTAAATGTATGTTTCAAAGCAACATAACAAACAGAATAAAAAGGAGACAGAAAATAATATTTGTCCTGTTTTGAGTTTTGGCTTTAAGTAAATGTGGCCCCCTGAGCAATTTAGTTGAATTGCTACTTTAAAGCCAGCATTGACGATAAACTACATTTCCCAAAATGCATGTTGAATATTTTACCCATGAAATGATGGAGTGGCACCACTAAGTGGAGGTGCACAGGGCTCAAGAGTAGCTGGCAGCTGTTGAAATTCAACATGTAAAATCTACATTTAGCTGAATTTTCATCAACTGTTGGCAGTTGTACTGGGAAGTGGGAATTTCCCCACTAACAAGTCATAATTTTAAACTGGAACATCCCTCCAGTGGGAATTTTCTAAGTGGGAGAGTTCAAAGTTCAAGACGGCAGCTATACTCACCACAACTCATCGGTCAGTAAAACTCTTTTATTAGTATTTCTGTGTTATTTCATATTTAGCCAGTCGTAAAAGTCGTACTTTTCAGTGTTTACAAGAAGATATGTTAAAACACTGTTTCTATGCAGAAAATACCAAGTAGAGCTCGGCTACTAACTGTTAAGGATGCTCCGTCGTAGCAACGAGATGAAAGTGACACTTTAATGTTTAACCTGGACTAAAAACAAAGTTAATTACAACAAGCTCTTTGAGGACCACCATAAATGATTATGCAGCCTTCAGTGAAAATGACTCCCCTGATCTGCACCTTCATTTCTGAGGCTGACAGAAAACAATCAGTCCACATAATGAGGCTCATTCGGTCTTACTTTAACGCACCGATGAGGTCACGAGTCCTTCCTTCATGTCATTAAGGCTTCGCCTCGTCTCATCCCACCTTTAATAATTACAGCCTGTTTGTTTCTGCAGCTGTGTGAAGGGCCCAGCGCTGCCCCGCCACTTCAAAAGACTTATAGGCGTCAGTCGGAACACGTTCACAGTGTGTTTAGTCTGCCGATAACTAATGTTCCTGAAAACAAATGGCCCAATCATAATTCAGCCTCAGTAGTACCGGATCTAATAAACTCTGCAGCACAAAGCTCAGAAAAGAGGCAGAGGTTAAGGATGTTGTTGTTGCTGCTTCTCGTTAAAAGATTTCAGCTCCAGAGATGCTTTAAGATGAAATAAAAGAAAAAAACTGTGCTCAGATGTGGCCCCCGGGCTGTTGGGAGGAGACCGCAACAGATTTTTCTTTATTCTGTTTGGAGATTTGCTTTTTATTCTCAGAAAGCAGAGTCGTTAACGCCTCACACACCTGGAAGTCATCCTGGAATCGTGTGATTTGATCCGTCGCATGTTTGAGCACAATTGAGACTTTAAGAACTTGGTCTGATTTTGATATAAATGCACGACTGAAAGCTTTTAAGAGACGAGAACAAAGATGTTGCATAAGCTCTCTTTTTTGTTTTTTTTTGTCTTTCTGCACTTTAAAGTCGTCGGTGTCTGGGTCTCATTGTTGCAGATTTAATAAGAAGCCCCACAGTTACTAATCAGAAGTCCCAAATTTTTAAAATTTCTTTCAAATACTCGATAAATTACATTAAATATCCTTAGATGTGTGGTGAATCACTCTCATCTACTTCCACATCAAATTTCACCTCAATATCTGTAAAATTCACTGTGTCTGTTAGCTGTGGCAGCCATCTTTAATTAGATAATCAGTTGTAGATGTACACTGATGAGATCTAAACGGGGGCAGAGCTAGACTTATTTTCCAGGACTTGGCACCGGGGTGGCCAAGGTGTATTCTAAGGAGGCACATACAAAAAAAAAAACCCCTAAACTAAACAGAAAAACAAAGACGGCAAAGGTTGTTTTTACAGCGGAGTATTTTTTTTTTTGAAACGGCGGAGTTTGGAATTTAATCAGGGACTGAAGAATTTTGTTTCTGTATATTTAGCAACTTGGCTGATGAAATTTATGCTGCAATGAGATGTTAAATAAAATGCAGCTAAACCCAAATTATTAAAAAAAAAATCTTTTTACATTTAATGTTTTGTTAATACTAATTTTTTGTGAAGTTAAACTATGAAATGACAACTGAAGGCATGTGATAGAAAACGTATCACCATGGTAACGGGGAGTGGTCTCGCAGACATACGTCTTCCGTAGACTAGAACGTCTCATTTCATAACGTTTATACAGCAGACAGACATTCCAGCTGCTTGACAGATGTTTTCTCCATTTTCTGCTCTAACTGCCCGTTTTTGAAACGCCACATCAGCCCCGCCTCACTTGAGGGTGGGACCTGATTGGCCACCTCAGGTGCCACCTCGGCCACCCCTCTAGTTCTGCCCCTAGACTTATAGGACTATCTTATGATTTGGCCCCCCCGGCACCACCCCCGTCACCTACATGCTGCTCTGAACCTTTCCAGGAAGTCTGCGGTCTGATCGCCTGTGGAGAAACCAAGAGCTGCCTGCTGGAGACAGTTTACCCTCCATAAAAACGCCACGTGAACAAACGCTGGAAGGGCCAAGGCCCCCATTAATCCTCCTGCCAGGACCCAAACGGCCTGATGTTAACAAGTCGGCACGTCCAGCGATGACAGACGACTTATTTTCCTCAGAGAAGTCAGCGTTGTGGATGAGATTGTTTCATTTAAATGTAAAAAAGGAGGAATTAGGAAATGTTTTGGTTCTACTTCAGCGTCCTGACATGTTATTTTACACTCTGAGCTGCATGTTCGGTCATAACTTGTTTAAATTTAGGTCTCTGTCCAAAACTTTTCTTCTTTCTGCTGTTTGGGGAAAAATGATTTGACAGTGAGAAGAATGGGTTTAATTTACATAAAGCATGAAAGAGTTTATTTAAATAAAAATACAGGCGGCACGGTGGCTCAGTTGGTAGAGCTGTTGCCTCTCAGCAAGAAGGTCGCCGGATCAAATCCCGGCCCGGGGA
>JARVJO010000227.1:11991499-12039607 GCA_031762555.1 Cynodonichthys magdalenae | reverse complement strand
CTATATGTGACCCTGTGATGGACTTGCGACCTGTCCAGGGTGTACCCCGCCCCTCGCACTGTGACGGCTGGATATGGACCCCTGTGACCCTTAAAGGAAGAAACGGGTACAGATAATGGATGGATACAGAAGGACAAAAATTCCTTTAATTTTACAAACATTTATAGTAAATGCTTTTTTATTTTTATGCATCAAAGTAAAACTTTTAAACTCAGATCATTTTGTGATGGATAGAGTTGTTCTGGTCAAATTTTAACTTTGTTTAAACAAAAAGGAAGTTGTGTTTGTAAATGACTCTCAGCTACTACCACATTACATTTTAGCTCAATATCTGTGAAACTGACTGAGTTTTAGTCACTTTTGGACTGTGACGGCCAAATTAAATCAGATTTTCTCTAAAAGTTGAGTTGTTTTTCTCCATCCAATGATGTGGAAACTTCTTGGGGCTGAAAAGGTGAAACAAATTTTACAGGGTTAAACAGTTAAAATTGCTGAATGTCAGAATGTGGAGGTCAGAATCCTGAGAAAAACAGAAAAAGACTAGAGAAGCACTCAAAGAGCCCACCACCACAAAGACCCTAACGAGAGTCCAGCTGAGCTGTGATTGGTTGAAGAAAGTTCTGCTGGATGCAGATCTGGACTGGATGCTGGTTAAGTTATAATGGTTTTATTAGTTTTTATGATACAGTGCGATGGATCAGTGGTTAGAACTGTTGTCTCACAGTGAGACGGTTTTGGGTTCAATCCCTGGTTCAGACTTGTGGGAGAAACTGGAGAAAACCCACAAACAAACAAAAACATGTAAATTAATCTGTTTTCAGGATTCTCAATGGGATTAATCTGGTTAAATAATGGTTACTAATTTTTTATTTAAGTTTGTGTTTGTGTCAGATCGCAGAAAGCTGCAGCTCTGACGTCTTATAGATGATCAGAACCACAGAGGGGGAAAAAAATATTTTCCTGAGTTCTGACATTTCTCAGAATTGGAATAAATGTTAGAATTCTCAAATTAAAATCAGAACTCAGGAAATAAAATAACTTTTTTGCTCTGTGGCCCTTATCTTTTATAAGATGTTTCCAGATCATCAAAATTTAATCAGTTCTTGGTTTGAACCACATGTCCTGAAGATTTCATGAAACTTCTTAAATAATCTTCACAGAAAAACAAACCAAAGTTCAACCTTGTTTGGAGGAAATAAACCGAGTCTGAAACTTTCAACAAACTTTTCCTAACTTGAGTTTGTTTGAATTTAAAGCTGCAGTTTTCTGACGGCAGGATTCAGGACGGCGTCCAGAGAAGAAAGTTTGAAGTGAAAGTTTGGAGCTGAAGATCTTCAGACCTGATCTGTAAAAACCTGAATGATCCTGAAGAGCAGCTGATAGTTCTGGCGTTGAGTTCTGAGGAGGTTCTGGTCTCCTGAGTGAAGCAGATCCACAACGTTCAGCTCACAGTAAAGAAGCCCGATGAGTTCAGACCTCGGTCTTCTCAGCTCTGAGGCTTCAGGACCTCCTGAGTCTCTGAAGTGGATCAGATGAAGGTTTTCCTCTCAGACTTTCAGTCTTCAGTTGATTTGTTCTGACGTCTAAAACTCCAAAAATAAAGACAAGCTTTACAAAAAAGAGTGAGTGGCAAAGGCAGTAAGAAAACAGACTACTGCTATAATCTATAGGTTGTGGGATCAATCCCAGGAAGAGTCTTGTTTCTTTTAACTTTAAAAAGTGAAAAAAAAAAAAAAATCAGCCAAAACTGGGACTTGAACCTGCTGATCCTCTCTTTATCCCTCTGAGCCATCACTCGACACAAAAAGTAAAGTTCTCTGTGGATGTTTGTCGTTTATAATTCAAAGTTTTTTACAGAAGAATTAAAACTTTGAAAAATCTGAAGAGAAACTGAAGATTAGGACTTCATCAGCAGCTGAGGGCCGACTGTAGACCTGCAGCTACCAGTTCTGAAGGACTTGAAGCCCCTCTGATGCCTCGACACTTGTCCAGCTGAACTCCTGCAGGTTTCATGTCTCTCCTTCAGCTGAAGCTTTAAAACATTTGGAATCTTTAGACGAAACATAGAAAAACTCGTTCCTTAACTCGAAACACTTTGTGATGTAAAAACTTAGATTTTTTCTAAAACATGAAGTTTCCTCTCAGAGGCAGAAGCTTAAAAACTATTAGTCAAAAAAAAAAAAAAAGATTTGGACCTAATTTTATTAAAGACAAATGTCTTTTTTTTTTTAGTTTTAGCCTATTTTAAACAAAGTAACAACGGTTTGATGATTGTCCTGATGCATCGCGGTAATCCAGTTAGAAAAATTAAAAAAATAAATATAAAAAGTCTGCCTCCAGAGGACCTAATTAATTATTTTGATGTTAAACACAATTGTTTTTCTAAATATAGTCAAATTTATTTTACTAACTATAGAAATAAATGTTTAACATTTTACCAGAAACTCTCAGAGGAAACATTTTGAATTTATACAAACACAAAATATTTGGACTTGTCAAATGTAGGTCTTTTAAAATGTTGTGATAGTCCGACATTTGCCTTTAAAACTAAAATTGAAGGAAAAATTAAAATGTGTTTTAAATTCATAAAATGTATTAAGTATAAGCTGATTGTTGAAAAGTGGATTCAGGTTCTATAAGTCAGCCCTGAAGTCTCAGTGAGGTGATTCTAAATCTTCAGGTTATTTTATTAGCTTGATTTATGTTGCTGTTTGTGGTTTGATGTTAAAATCCAACTGACAGATGATTTTAAAGATAAAAAATAGACCAAAGGGAAGTTTGAAAAAACACAATGAAAGATTAAGAAAACAAAAAAATCCAACAGTATGTTTATAAAACTGAGCTGGAATTTCTTGCATCTCTCCTCCTCAACGCTTCCTTGTAGGTCTCTATCTTTTAAAGACTGATGGAAATATATGAGCTGCCGTCTGTTCGGGCCAACATTAACATCATTCTGGGTTTGTTCAACCAGCACATCCAGATCTCCATCACGGACCACCGGCACATCACTCGTTGGCCCCTCCGAGTCCTGCCAGGAAGTCTTCGGGACCTTGACCCGGTCCGCCTGCCACACGTCGTCCGGCCTGAGCGAGGAGCTCCCTGGTGGGCCGTCCTGTTTGCTTTAACCCTGACCCCTCCATCCCCTCATCGGCGCGGTCACCACCTCTGCATCCACAGACGCTGACCGCACATCTGCTCGCTCCAAACCGCTTCAACAGCTGGTTCGCAGGCCTGCTGGAGGACGAGCGTCAAGTTTTCTTTCTTGTCTGGGCAGGTTCTGCTCACTTTACTGAAACCCGTCCTGGACACTGGTGATTTGTGTCAGCTGTAGGATCTATATGGTGGGGTGGTCTGTTACGTCACAGAGGAAGTGAGAAAACTGTGAAACGTGACTTTGAACAGAGGCAGATGTTCTGCATATTTCCAGCCAATCCCACCTGTGATTTATTGAGATGTGCTGGAAGTCCAAACCGGGGCCAGATCTCCACTCCTGACTGGAATCGAGGTTGGAAACAAGTGGAAGAGCTTGAAGCATGACTAAAGATTCCTTCCCGTTTGGATACACAGTTTACCGCACCTTCAAGAATGTGGTTCTGCTACACGAAGCTGTGGACTCTTTAGAACCTGCTCCTTCGCATCCTATATATAGAGATGATACATCTGGTGTGGAAGTTCAAACCGAGGAGGGGTTTTTCACGTTTTTGTTCCCAGAGTGTGAGAGGATTCAGAAAACACTGGGAGTCGATAAGCTCGTTAACCCGCTCACCATGACAGAGTGAAGCAGGAATGTGGAGGGAGGAATTGATTCGACTTCAGATCCATAACTCACCCAGGCTGTGATGAGAGCTGACGAGCAGTAAATCATCTGACACTTTTTCTCCCCTCCATCATCAGGTTTAGAAAGTCCAGCGGGTGGCATTCCAACACGTGATGCAGAAAAACCACGTTTCCACAGGAAGCTTCATTTACCAAATACAATCCACCGCTGAGCTGCGAGAACTGGCCTCACGGAGATGATAAACTTGATCCTGTGTTGAAGACCCGAGAAACCACAATACAGTAAAATACATTCCTCTGCAGAGGAGAATCCATTTGTAAGTCAGAGGGTTTAAACTTGAGATCTCACCAATGGCGCAGTACTGTGCAAAAGCACTAAACCACCCTCCTTTGATTTTGTTTGTTCATATAGAATAGAAATTATTTGCCTCCAAGCAGCCACTCTATCTTGAAGTTTTAAAAAGGTAGAAGGTCGGATGCTCCACAGGTTGGTTGTGAGGAGAAAGAAATTCTGGAAGGATCTAGGATCAGGAGTGTCAAACTCAGTTTCTGGACACCTGAATTGATGATTCAGTTACCTCTTCCATTCAGGAGAAGCCTGTCAATCATCCATTCATGCAAGTCAGGTGTGTTTGAGCAGGAAAACAAAGGAAACATGACAGATAGCAGCCCGGAGTTCAACACCTGTGATCAAGATGAAGAGATATAAAGTTTTCCTGGGGAGCAGACCTGCATGAACATGTTGGTGAAAGAACCTGTGATGAGCAGGTTTGGTGTTAAGGTTATACTTGAGATGTGTAAAATGTTTTTAAATCAATGTGCAATCAGCAGTGTACTCCGATGTGTGTGACCCGGAACACGGGTCATCTCAGAATAGACTACTTATAAAAGAACAGATTAGTTAAAACAGGGGGATCTATAAAACTGTGCTTTTATACCAAAACTTCAATGACTGGATAAAGCTCTGTTTTGGTCCAGCTGAAGGTTATTTGTGACTTTATATTCTGCAAACAAACGTTCAAGTCTGCAAAGTAACGACACGTTTTCTTACAGCAGGATGACTGTTGTGGTGAAGAAGAGGAAAATCAGAGAAGACCAGATGATGTGAGTTGAGGAAGGAAAAATGTCAGGAGTTCAGAGGAGCTGGTTAAAAAAATAAAATAAAAGAAGAGCTTCTAGATGACCTAGCTACTGCAGCAACTGGGATTATTGAAACAGGTAGGAAAGTATTTATTGTTTTCTGGACAGAGAGAAGATAAGGAAACCTGATGGTGGAATAGTGAGGAAAAGACGAAGACATGGGTCTGAAGAGAGTAGATGGGAATAGGGTTTGGCAAAATTGTATCATGTGCATTTGATCATCAGAAAAACTGTCCTCAAATAATATAAGATGCATTAATATTTTGAGCATACATGTGTTTCATTACTAAAGAGCTGCTGCCACTCCACACTGTGGAAAAGATGAGTTTCAATTCACAGCTTACTGTTTTAACATGTTAAAATTAATATCATTTGCTAGTATAATTTAACTGATTTGAGTCCAGTAATCATCAAATTAATAGTTATCGGCTTGTAGGAAATATTTTTTTACCGAACCAGGATACAAAACCAGATTTAGACTTGCAAAGACTAAAGCCCCACAAACACCATCAGCTTTATTCAGGCTCAGGATATTTTGGTAAAGAATTGTGAACACAGCTCATATTTATCCATCATCTTCGAGGTTTAGGGGCAAAATGTCACATCTATTGCGAGGGTCTTCTCTATCTAGTGCAGGAAAGGCCAAACATTTTTCCTAAGAGGGCCAAAATGAAAATCGTTCTGAGGGCTCTGTGATTGACTTACGACCAGTCCAGGCTGTACCCCGCCCCTCGAACAGTGACTGCTGGACATGGGCACCAGTGTAAAGATAATGGATGGATCTGAGGGCTGCAGGCCAAATGAAATAACAGATTACATGAAATGCAAATACTTCTTAAGTAAAGTTTTTATTTTTCATGATTAAGCTAGCAGCCAGTGCTGTGGCCCACATTTTTTTATTATTTTTTTTCAGCCCATGGACATGGAGAAATTTTGACGCACACTCGGGCAGCAAAGGCTCATGGGACTTTTCATAAATTAAAATTTGAGTATTTGTGGTCTTATGTGTAAATCTAGATGTGTGCTTAGATCCAATTTAAATGTCTCTCGTAGTTACATGTATTTTATGTTTAATCTTAATTTGTGCTGAGCACATTAACGCAGTTTCTTTATATTTCTCAGTCTGATCTCTGTTGTGTGGTGCTGTCTAAGACACACACACACACATAAACCCAGTAGTTGCTGTGGGGAGGCAGGATCTTGATCACTATTGGCTTTAGACAGCCTTCATCACGTGTCTCATCCAATGAGAGTCTTTGTTGTTGCTGCTCACATGCAGAACTCAAGCTGCAGCTGGTGTAGAAGCCTGAAGTCACTGGATTTTTCAGGGCATTTTTTATTTTTGAAACGTTTCCCGACGGCCGGCTTGAATGTAGTAAAGTTATATAAAGGAAAAAAATACAACATTGGCCCGCGGGTCCTACTTTGAGCACTTCTGATCTAGCAGCTTGACCCTTTTTCCAACAGTCTGATCTCTAATGAGAAATAAATAATTGTTGGTCATGTGTCAACTACACTTGTCTTTTTAAAAGTTACGCTCTGTTTTGAGATGACCCGGTTCCAAAGAGTGCACATCAGTTAATCAGTTTAATCATGGCACATAGATGGGTAATTACGCAATTAGATTATCAAAAATAGCCTAGATCTCTCAATAAAAACAAGAAAGTGTAATGTGATGAGAAGATTGTTTCCCACCCCGTTCAGATATATAACATACTTCAGTCTCGCTGATGTCTGATCTGAATCTGAACGTTTAGACGCCCGCTGTTAGACCACCGCAGCTGTTAGACCACCACAGCTGCTGCTGAGTGCTAAAAATGTAAACCAGATAAAATGCATAGAGGTTAGAGCTTAAAGAAACACAATCCACTCTCCAATATGGATTTTATTTTATTATTACTATTATTATTGGACAAAGAAAATTATACACTGAGAATGAAATACATTCTGTTTGTGGCAGAAAAGAAACATTTAAAAGAGGAAGTGAAGCAGGAATCTTTGATGGATAATAAAGGATCAAAACATGAAGTCACATCTTCTGATACCTAAGGAAAGAAAAAAATATAAGTTATGAAATGATTAAAGCAGCAACACTAAAAACAGGCCAAATTAAGACAAACTCATCAGTTTGCAGACTTGTTAAATATGAACAATAATTAGCTTCATCCTGTTTTGAGTGAGGTATGGTTGAAGTTGATCCAGCTCTAATTCTTGGGGGGAAATGCTTTGATTTATCTAACCCTTTATTTTAACCAAATAATTCTTTCAAGTACCTGTAACCTTTAAATAACAGTGAAAACACAAGTTTGTATTCTGGGTATCAAACCTGTGACTAAGTAGAGCTTAATCTGCAGTAACTTTGGCTGTTGAGCTGCCTGTAGCATCCAAAGCAAACACATGAAGTCATCCTGACAGCGGTTCTTCTGTCACAGCACTTCAACCTCATAATGAAATGACAAAGTATTCACAGAGAGCCAAATTTGGTCATCGACACCTCATCTGTCTCATCACATGCAACCGTGCTCTCCTACGCAGGAGGAGCAGGCCGCGGCAGGTCCAACACAAACATAACAAACATGGTTAGACGCTCAGCGTTGGTGATGAGTTCAGAGGAGACGGCAGCCAGCGTTTGGAGACGGCGGCCATGTTTACATTCCTCAGACGGTGGCTGGTGAAACCTGGTAATGCTTTTAAAGAGCTGCACAGACGCCGCGTTGTGTTTTATCATGTTACGCAAACTTCCTATGACAAGATCCCGACAGCTGTGTGAGAGTTTGTTAAAGCCAGAAGTACTTTCACAACACGAGCAGCCACAAAAACAAACTTTTTGATTTGCTAACTGCTAAATTCATGTTGTTTCTGTCTGTTTATTTTTTTAAAAATGATACGACAGAATTTTAGACCTGCTTTGATAGAACACTAGATAGACAAAACTTCTCTAACAAAACAGATGCATAATGTTGAACAGGTACCAAAGTGTTGTACAATAAAACAGATGGTCTCCGAACCGCTGCCTAAACGCCTCTTCACAGGGCTCTCGTGCTACAGACGAGCGTCTTTGTTTTTGAGGCCGTCTTTCAGCTGGCGACATCCTCAAGGCACCGTGCCAAACCTTGGGTTTGCAGATTTATCATTTAAATTTTGCATATGTAAATTTCATAAACCTCCATAAGCTTTGTGAGAGTGCGCGCTGGGGTGGGGGATCATTACATTAGTTTAAAATGTCTCCAAACAATATTTTTGTTTATCTCAATAATTTCAGAGACAATTTATCATCCAGCAACATTTATTTACAGGTCTAGGCTGAGACCCACCTCACTTAGAGTCAAAGGCCAGGGAATAATAGTGTGTTTAAGAGACTTAAAAACAGAGAACCTGTCATTCCACAACTTTGGACACAACTTCGGCAGTGAGTGCCGTGGGACACATGGATGCAGTAGATCAGAGAGGTAGGAGGGGGCGCAGCTGTTGAGGCATTTAAAAACATACAGAAGGATCTTAAAGTGAGTTCAGAAGTGAACCTGAATCCAGTGAGGGGGGATCTAAAACAGGAGAAATTAGCTCTTGTTTAGCCTGTGCCAGTTAAACATTACTGACTTAAGATTTCTTTTAGACAGAATGGGCTCAGTTTGGACAAAACCTGAGTTAACTGACTGTTTAATGTTATGTAAGGATCCATTTAAAGATCAAAGTAGTTTTTAATCTTTGCATTTCTGCAGCATGCTCAGTAACGAGGCGTAAACTTACCTTGGCTGTGATATTTCTACTCATCAATGTACTCGAAAGGCTCGGGGGGCTCAGGCTCCTGCTCTTCCTCCTCTATCTTGGGCCCATGAGCTGAGACGGGCTCCACCAGCTCCTCCTCCTCCTTGCTGGTGTCTTTTAGGATGATGATTCCGCCTGTGTGCAGCTGGTGACAGACAGGGGGGGAACCAGATGAAGTTTTAAGCTGAACGATGGTTTTATGCCAACATCAGAGTTTCATTGGGACTTTCTCAAATGTTTTAGATAATGTGAAGTTCGGAGCCAGTTTAAAAAAAAAAAATCACTGAAGAAAACAGGAAATCTTATTATGATCTCCAGAAAAGATGCCTTGAATAAATGTGCTTACACTGAACAGATTTCAGGATAAGTCTGTAAAAACTCTCCACTTCCTAAACTCGTCTTTGTATCAAAAACAAACCCTTAAAAGGAAAGCAGCATTACCAAACTTTAGACAAGCTAAGACAACATTTTGGCACTTGATACAGAGCACCGTACAGTATAAAACTCTCTGCTTCGCCTGCTGGACACAGAAATCAAACAGAACTTCCTCTTAACGGGTCTGAAGCGAGCGCTGATTGGGTGACTGCTCGTCGTTTTTCCATTTACTGCAGAGAACTGTCAACATTTACAGAAGGATCGCCGGGCCGTGCTTTTTATAGGCTTGGAGGGGGGAGTTTCAGGACCAAACAATGGCCAAAATCAACCAACAAGATGAATCCTGATGCAAAGAGTTTATTTAAAGGGAAACACTTGTTTTTCTGATGCTTTACTCCTATATCATTATCTGATATGTTAATATAATTACTCAGATTTAGATACTATAGTTGATCATTTTGGAGATGCACTACTGAAATCCTTACAACAAAGAACTCACTTTATTTTGTTCACACACAAACACTCAGCTGTAACTACCGGTTTGAAGGGTTGGTAGCGGCAGGACTCCGGCATCGTCAGAACTTTAAGCTGAGCCGGCATCGCTCGGGCCGGGTTCTCAAGGAGCTGGAAGTTTGGCTCTGCCTCTTTTTTCTTCTCCTTTTCTTTCTGCTTCTCCTTCTCCTTCTCTTCATCCTTCTTCTCTTTCTCGCCCTCTGTGACTTCCTGCAGAGAAAGAATCAAAATTCTCTGCATCAGACCCAAAACATTCATTTCCCTACATATTCTTATTTTATTTAGGTCATATTGATGACTAATGATTGAAATTTAAACATATTTATCTTTTACAGCATGTGTCAAACTCGAGGCTTGCGGGCCAAATGTGGCCCACAACAGCATTTTATGTGGTCCGAGAGAGCTCCAAAGATGCATAATAGTCTTAAAATAAGTGTATTCTGCTTTAAAGCCTACAATGACCATAAACTACATTTCCCATAATGCAAATCAATTATTTTACCCACAAAATGAGAGCATACCATCATCAGGTGAAGGTGCACAGGGTTCAAAAGTAGCTGGCAGCCAAGGAAAGTCGCAGTGTAAAATCTATTTTCAGCTGCATTTTGCTGGTTAACAGTTGAACTGGGAAGTGGGAATTTCACACTTATAAGTTGTAAATTTCAACTGGAACGTCGCTTCAGGAACTCTGACTACCCCGGTACAGAATACAGCTACTCACCACCACTCAGTGAGTAAAACTTTACTTTTAATATTATTTCTGTATTATTTATTTCACATTTAGTCAGTTGTACTTTTCATTATATTTAAGAATACTTGTTAAAACACTGAGTCTCATGCAAGAACCGTTCGTACGAACAGCTTTGTTCTTAAGTTGTGCGTACGAGTGATTTAGGAGAACTTTTGGCATTCACCAAATTCTCGTATTCTAAGATTTTGACGGTACGGGCTGTGGCTCTTCTGAGTAAATGAAAATTATTTAACACTGTTGTTTACACTTGAATTAAAAATATTTGACCAAAGGAAAACTGGAGCAGGACTAGAGAGAGATGAATATGATTTAGATTTTTATTTCTGTGACTGCACGACCCGAGACATGACATTAACAGAAGTCGTCATTTCATCCCTCGGCTTTAGCAGCTCCTTTAATTCCACAGCTGACGCTGCTAAAAATGACAGATTTTCTTTTCTGGATCTCTGACAGCAGGACTTCAGTCTTCGAACTCGTAAAGTTCTTCTTTTTACTTGTTGCTGTCATTTTCATAAACGAACACTTCCTGGTATGTGGGGCAGGAATCGTAGCCTTATATGGTGTTTTTGGGTGGTAATTATGCTAATCTCCTCTCCTCGTGCTCGAGCACCTGAATACAAATTCATCAGTTTACGCTGCTCGTTTACACACTTTTCCTGCAGATAGAAGTGTTTGTTGAAACTGACGTGGCGTGTTCGTACGAACCGTTCATATGAACAAAAGTAAGAGAAATTTAGGATAAGAATACGAAAATGTTCCTGCATGAGGCCCATCGTTTCTATGCAGGAAATACCACATAGAGCTCAGTTATTGTTAGTGCGTTCAGCCATGGTAATGAGACGAGGAACCTGACTGTGTGTTTAATCAATGTTAAACACAAAACGTTGAAGTTATTGACAACTGGCCTTTGAGGGCCACCATGATGCTCATGTGGCTCTCGGTGAAAATAAGTTTGAGAGATTTTTGTCTGTAGACATTCCTGTAAGCAGATCATGTCACTGTGATCTGAATGTAAACAATCACAGTAGATGACTTTGAACCAGCTGACCTCTGTCTTAATGGGAGAGCTTTCCTTCAAACACCATTACAATAAGTTACACAGAATTGAAAGCATCAGATGTGAGAGTTTCCTGCCTCGCCTCTCAGTATTTTCTGTGAATGCTGGGTGTGGATGAGTGAAGACAAATAAATAAATGCAGATGTGTGTCAGGTGTCAAAAGAGTTTTCAGAGAGTGGATAACTGGGTGCATGCTTCAGATGCTCCCACAAATTTATCAGAATAAAGTTATCTAGCAGCAAATACAACACCAGTACCAGCTGCTGTATCAGCATGAGGTCTCCAGAAGTCAACAGATTCACAGAGTAGTAAAAGTAAACACTATATAATAAACTACAGATTATACACTTGTCAGTATTACAACATAAAACCTTTACATACTAACATTTATTCTGGTGTCTGGAGGATAAAACAACCTTTTCTATTACTTAAAACACAAATCAGTCCCTTAAAAATGAAGGAAATAAAATATTCGGTAGAGGTGAAAGGGTTCAGAGTGTTGAGCTTTTTCCACTCACCACTTCCATCTTCTCCTCCTCCTTCTCTTTCTTTTCCTTCTCCTTCTTCTTGGCCTTGGCAGTGATGGAGAGAACAGCAGTAGATACCTGCAATGCAAACAGACAGAGGGAGAGAGAGAGAAAGAGTGTAATTTCTACAACGTAAGACAATACCAGAACCACAAGATAAACATCTGCTGCTACATTCTCTAAAAGCATTTCGGGCTTTGGCCTCTTTTTCTCTGTTACTTTATTTCAGAGATGCTAAAATAATAAACACGATGGGGCAGAAAGATAATGAGTCTAAAAAAAATGTGTTTAAAATGATTCACAAATCAATATGAGGCAAGATCAGCTTTCCTGGATTAGTAATATCAGAAAAAGCAAAGCAAAACAAGTGGATATGTCTGGCGCCTCAGTTCTTACCTTCTCCTTCTCCTTTTCTTTGGGAACCTCCAGCGCTGGTGGGTAGGCGAAGGTGGAGGGCTTACAGTTGGAGCGGTACTGAACCTTGGGCATCTGAAAAAAGAAAATAAGAACACATCATCTAAGGAAGTGTTCAGTAGTTTCAAGTGATTCAAATGAGCTTAAATTGTATTTGTGGTGGTTTATAGATGAATCAAAGACACAAAAAAATGTACACATTTTATTTTGGTGGGAAGTGACCTATTTTTACCTATTTGTTGGGTTTTAAATAACTTTGAGTCACTACCATTCATAGACTGAATAGATGTTTTTAAATATTTACTCAAAAAAGTCACATGTCTATTTATTTTTGGTCATTTATAGCTAGACAAGTTTTTTTTCTTCTTTCATTTAAAAAATAGCAGAGCGCATTGACAGAGAGGAGAAAGTAGAAATGACTCAGCTGTAACTGGAAATGCAGATGGAGGACAACAAAGCTGCCTTATGGAAGAAGAACTTCAGCTTAGCCTAGCTTTCACATTAGCACATGGCGATAAAGAATTAGCAGTATATAAAGTAACACCACATATTTGTTAGTAATTTTACGTTAGCTCAGTTCTCCTTCCATGAAGCATCTCTGTTGTCCTCCATCCACGTTTTCGTTGCAGCAGAGTCATTTCTACATTCTCTTCTCTGTCAAGGCGCTCTGCTTTCATTTAAAAGGATTGATCGACAAATATTGTTTAAGTTTAACCTTCAGGGTGGATAAACCTTGCTTGCTGCCTCAAACCGGAACACCTTAGCCCCCTCTTCACTCCTGTGCCTGTGTGTCCATTTCCAGTTCCAAATGCGCATCTCTGAGGTGGTTCTAGGCGGGTAAAACACTACGGTGTAATTTTGATTTTGACGTCAGCAGAATGCTGCCCGTGGATTGGACAAAAGACAGAAAACATTGAGCAAATGCTACTTTAAAGCCATCAGCTTTTCTCTTACATAGATTTCTGTTTTCATTAACTTTTTAAACTTTACTAAATTCAAACATTGACTGGATTACAAAACAGGAAGTCCCGTCTTTGATATCCATGACTTGGAAGTCATGGGTTTTATCACTGATGAAAAGCTGACATGGAAAACTCAGAAATTATTTAAGAATAAAAAAGCCAAATCTATTGCAGTCCTGTACAAAGTAAGGGGGTTATTCAATGATAAAGATCTGTTTATGTTGTATAATGCAATAATTGTTCCACACTTAATTTATTGTATTGAAGTGTGCGGGAAAGCATGTAATACAATTACAAACCCTATTTTTGTGTTTTTTGAGCTGTAAGAATTATTACTTGAAAACATTAGTCACCAATCAACTACATTATTTTATTAATTGAAGTTTTTTGATTGATTGATTATAATATTTTATCAGTTTAGTAAAAGGTCTTACAAAAACATATTACCTTTAAACATCCAATTAAATTTTGTTAAGAGAGAGTTGTTACAGTCTTAAGGGAATAGAGATGTTTGTAAAACCTAAATTTCGAACCCGTTTAAAGGAGCGGTGTACTTCAATCCAAGGAATAAGATTATAGAATAATCGGGAGAGTGATGTTAAAAATGCCAGATCAATGTTTATGGTTAAGAGAATGATAAAGTTGGTCTGTTGAAGAAAGATGAAATAGTATAATGTGTATCTAAAATAATTGTTGCTCAGGGAGTTGATGTTTTTGTTTGTCTTTATTTGTAGATTATTGTTTGAATTTATTTTTTGGGGGGAAAAAAGGGGGGCAGATTTTATAAGATTTTTTTTTTTTTTCATTTTTTCTGCTGCCTTTTATTTTATTTGTGATTTGTATATTTTTTATTGTATATAGAATTTTTTTAGTTTTTAAAATTAATAAAGTTCTGAAATGAAACAAAGTCTGGATTGGCTCTTGGATTGGTTGACGGAGGCAAGGTGTTACTTGTGCAAACTTATCCTAAACTTCCTCCCGGAGAGGGACGCTGTTGTTTTGAAATCAGAGTGTGAGATACGACAACGTGGCGAAAAGCAGTGATAAAACCATGGTCTAACCTGGAGGTGCAAACCTAACCTTAACCTTTCTTGGGAAAGGCAGAACCTAACCATTCATTCTTTTTTTTTTTTTATTATTTTTTTAACTACAACAGCTGCTGACAATCCGCCTACAGAGTGAAGGACATACTGTCCTGGACAAGCTCACACACCTGAGCAGAACCGAATAGAGTGAGGCTTGCAAATGGAATTGGGGCTCTAGTAAATGTCATTGTTCACCCAGTATGTTTTGCAGTTTTAAAAAAAAAGTGCCGTCCGTGTGGCTATATATATTTTTTAATTTGTGAAAATTAAACAGCCTACAGTTTTTTTACAGCCTGTTTATCAATTAATGTTAAAGCTACAACTAGTCTGGGTTCCCTTTAGCGTTATGTCTGATGTATGTTATATTCAACCGCTTTAACATGATTTTACATTTTACTGGCTGACCAGCTGTCCATTTTAATTCCTCCGGTTCCTCACAGCTCAACTAAGCTTCTGTAAAAATAAAGAACTGTTCTTTCAACTCTGCCAAGACAAACATTAAAGGAGATGTGCAGTCACAGCAGCACCAGGTGCCTCCTGTTTAGTGTAAGCCTTCAAATTATAACAGTTCACTGAAACTAAATGATTTAACAGCCTCCAGCAGAGCACGGCTGCAGAACAACGTGTGACTGGGGGCGCGTATTTCACATCAACTCACTCTTCTGTGGCTTCATTTTTCATTTCTTACGGTGAAATGTCCACGCTTTTTTAAAAAAAAGGTGTCCAATTTTGAGATGCCAGGCCGTGTGGTTTGATAAAATAAAATAAAACCTTGCCAGGACACAGTGAGCCTGGAGCTTTTCACCCAGTGTGTTCTCTCTGTTAAGCCGAGCACATACCGTTCATAAAAGTGCGTCAGTGGCCTTGGTGTCATGTGCTCCTGATTCGGGTAGCAAAGAAGAGATAAAGCCCATCTAATGTCAGTTTAGGACTACAATATGTCACACTGATCCCTTGGCACCGGCGTTCGGGTGGCAGGAGGCCAAAACCAGCCAGAGAGAGGAAGGAGTTTGTTATGGAGAAAGGCTGCTGCGAACAGTTGTTACTGCAGAAACATCCTCTGCATCAAATGCAACACTGAAGACAAACCGCTGCCAGATGAATACAGACTACAACGTTAATTAATGAGGAGCCCATTTGTGTTCATTGAGAATATTCCCTAGAGACTATAATGACAGAAAGAGACACGTCAGTACCTTGAGGTCTTTGTTGAGGCCGATGATAGCCGTGGGTGTGAAGGCAAGTGACAGGAAGTGAGACAGGGGGAACCAGAACCAGAACTGGGTGAAGACCAGCAGCCCGACCACGGAGGGCATGTGAGTGTGACCCGTCCTGGACTGTAGAGAGATGGTCACGTTACGCCCACCTGGACAAGAGGAAGCAGAAATGTTTCATGTCACTCACAAAAATCAAACCGTTTGCTTTACTATTTACCAAAAACTAAATGAGTGAAGCGTCTCATTTAACATGTCAACAAGTAGTTCAGGGAGATAAAGAAGTACACGGTGAATACTTTAAAAAATATTTCTGATTTTGAGAATGTACTCAAATCAAATGCAGACATGCTAAACTGAGCAGGTAAAAACAAAAACACTTATTTGAAAATAATGTTAATGACTAAAACATTATTTATTAAAGCGACATTTATTATCGATTGTGAAAAGACCTCTGAAAATGATAACATGAGGGAGCGGGTCCCGTAATGAGGGAACAGACCAGGATGTTCGCCACACAAAGGTGGGTGTGTTTTGACTTCAACCAGTCTGTTCTATTATTTTTAGTGCCATGATTTACAGAAACACACTGACAAGTCAGCTACACCCAGGAATGCATTGTCTACACTATCTTTTAGTTCAATGAACAAATTAGGATACATTCATCAGAATTACAACGCGCCAACACGGAAAATTCATATCTCATCTACAACACGAGAGGTGTGGTGTGCTTTAAAAATAGATGTCTTTTAAAGATCAGACTTTAACTTTAAATCTTCAGCTTTTGCTCAAAACGTACTGGTGTTTTTATTGCTTTTAATAATTTCCCACTTTATTTAATGCATGTACATTTTATATGAAAGGATTTTACTGTTTTGCATAATCATTTTGGAGGCTGAGATTGATGTACTTCAAAGGCGACATCGTGCTTTTAAATCCTTCTTTTTCACATTTAAATCATTCAGTTGGGGTATATGTAAGGTGGAACTGCAAAGCTTTCTGAATTCCTCCTTGTTTTAACTCCACAAGCCCCTCTTTCACCCCTTTTCTGAGGTTTGTCTCAAAGCAACTCATTTTGAGGCAGTTTCTTTAAATCCAAACAAAGCGCTTCACACCCTGCCCCCCTCTAGGTTCCAGAGTGGTGCATTCCAGTTTGAAAGAGAGGTTTACGACTATATAGCGGTGCAAAAACTTAATTTACAAATTAATTAAAAGAACAAGGGAAGACTTGTCCATCCAGCCTTACATGTTGGAGTTAGAGTCTGACCCAGAGCCAGAGGAGAATGAAGCTATAGTTAAACCTAATTATAGTTGGTAAGTCCAGACTTTATTTGGCAGTTCTGTCACAAATAATTTGATGTAATTGTGATGTAGTTCAGAAAATGTCATAGAAAATGAAGAAAACTGAATGAGCCAAATGCTGAATGAAAAACATGAATCAAATAGAATATAAATATATCTTTGCAGCAATGAGAGGCTAAATTAAAATTTTCTGCACTCCAAGAGACTCCAAGTACAAAACAAAATGCATTTAATGGCTAAAATTTTCGATTTTGCATATGTCCATTTTGATATTCAGTACTAAGTAATTTTGTCTGTTTTAAGTAACATCCTGCGTATGGAAATTACAAACTCTAAGTTTGCATTTATTCAGTCAGTAATTTTTCTGTAAAAACAAACAGTAAAACAAATAAAACAAAAAATAATTTGTAATGCAGCTAAAATGAGACATTTTTCTACTTAAGAGAAACTTCTGGAAACTCCATCAGCCGTCTGTGTCAGTGAATAAAAACGAAGACAATGATGTCTAACAAGGTTAATGACAGGTCAAAGTTGCACCAGTACAAAAAAAGGACATCAGCAAGTCTTTGTCCAGAACAAACAGAGAAGGGAGTGAAAGGAAGAGAGGAAAGGAAGTAATCAAGACAAACCTGTCATCTCTACATGCAAAACATGAAAAACTTTCTCTCCAAAGCAAACATTACAAGGAAAGCAGCTCTTCCAACTAAAAATCGCTGTCTAAACAATACTCCTTAAATCATCTGCTGCCGTCTTGCATTGGACCCACTTTGATCTGAGGTCACTGTGAAGACTTAAACACAAGAGCCTTATCTTGACATCTGAACTGGTGTTGAAACCCGTCCAGACAAACAGATTGAACGGTGGCCAGAATGACTAACGAGGTCTGCTTGCTGCACCAAAACCGGGTGCTTGAAAGTCTTTTAAATACTTAAAGGGTTTGAGTGCACTTGATGAGCACCCTCCTCCTAAACACCCACCCGCTGTTTTCGCCAGCTCTCAGTTTGGCGGGCCAACTTTCGTTTTAAGACGTTGTTGATGGAAGGCGTTGAGATTTGCTGTGGTCCCTCAGGTGCAGTGTGGCCGGGTCAACAACCAGAGCTTATGTTTAAAAGGAAAATAACTCAAACCCAAAACACTATAAGTGAGGGAGAGTTTTTCCTCCACAAGCATGGGAGGAAAAAACGGATAATGAATTGTATCTGTAAGTGAGGAGAGTCTGAGGCGGGAAAAACGTGTAGAGCCAAGAAAGCAAAGACATCAAAACAGGGAGCGAAACAGAATGAGCTAAAGGCTGACATTTCCTGCTAATGAGCACCAGTGATCATGAAACTGAGCTCTAATCGCTTCCGCCAGTCAAATTAAATATAATTAGCCTGCACCTCAAACTCTGCTAACGACCTGCAAGAACCAGAATACTTAAACATTTATATGACATGAGCTTGAGCATGTCTGACATCCAAACAGGACTAGTATGCGTTCAGTCTAAATTTATTTGAATCATTTGCAGCTCACTTCACGACAGAAAACACGAAGAACACTGACTGAGTTCGGCTCGAAGGCCAAAAGGAAAAGCAGAAACTCTGAGAAAAATACATGAGTGATCAGTTTGTCTGGTTGGTCTCACGCAGGATTCAGACCAGAGTTTACTGCACAGATTTCAGATGATAGAAGTCCTGTCATCAAGATATTTAATTTGTGGAACAAAATAAACTGCGAGGCTACAAGGGGAATCTAAAGTTGCAACCATTAAAAAAATAAACAGACAAAAAAGATTCAAACTATAAAAAACCTCTAGAGTTTTGTGTGTGTGGTAGAGTTTAGTTACAGGCTTTTTATTTGTTTAAATCTGTGTTTATTAAATACTCCTGTATAAGACTAAATAAGATCGATCTGACTGGCAACAACTCAAATTAGATTTAATCTTCAAAAGTATACATGATGAATACTTTTACTTCAGTGACTGATTGCAAACCTACCTCTGCTCAAATATATATAGGCAGATATTTCATATTGATAGTTTTTGTTAGTTAAAGATTGGGTGAGCTTTGTTTAAAAGGAGTTGAAAGTTGAGCAAAAGACAGAAAACATTGAGCAAATGCTACTTTAAAGCTTTTAAGTAGATGCTTTATTACTTCAGTTTCCTTTAGACAAAATGGGCAGAACTGTGAGGATTATTGTCACTTACGTTCTCCACTGCTTTAACATAATTTAGCTAAAGTTGCTAAGCTTCAGGAAATGGAATATGGATGCCTGAATTAGAGAGAACCTGACAGACGGACCACTGTTAGCGAGACTAAAAGTTGCTTTAATGTACAGTTGGGAGCACTTCAGGGGAGGGAGTGCCTACAGATTTTATTCTCACAGTACATCTTAGACCAGGGCTATTCAACGGGCCCCTCTGGCCTGCCAATGAGACCTCTTCCTTAAAATTTGCCTTCCGCAGAAACACTCTGATGACTCTACAGTTGTGGGTCAATGATGAATAGGAACCCGATAGAGGAGAAATGATGTTGATGTGCTACGTTTCAGCTTTAATTTGTGTAAGTTGACTTGCCACCATGAGTTGATGGGAGCGGGGTGAGCTAACTACAGTATTTATACACAAAAAAAGTTTGCTACCTCCAGTAGTGGAGGTAATAAAATTCCTCAGTAAGCAACACCTGATTGTGTATTTGTATAAATACTGGTTTATTTCAGTCATAGGTTAACGTTGGACAACAGGTTCCTGCTCCTGCATTAAGGGTTTGTGCATACATGTGAAAGTACTGTGTGTATGAGGAAGTGTAGCTCTCAGCTCACTGGGACCTCCCACAAACACACACTTACACAGCCTGCTTACTTGTATCCACAAACAGAGAGACGATCAGACAAACAGTAATCACCAGGTGGAGGCCAACAGGCCATGTGGTGGAGAGTAGGGCGCAGCTGAGATAGGACCACCAGACCCTAATGCACCTAAGCAAGATCTCCTCCAGAGACAAAATACACGGGTGGTCAGCCCGAGAGCTACTTTCTGTTTGTACGAGGCACACACATACACACAAATACCACAAACCCACAAAACATTTGGGGCAGTTTGCTCATTATGCCGTGTAATTAAGAAACCCAGATCTTTTTGTTCCCCACTGAGGGGCGAGCCCATATGGAGCATGCACAACCACACACACAGTTAATCTCTCCCTCAGTGACAGACAGGGGTAAACCCACAGCAGCTCTGTTTGGAGACTGACCTGCATCGAGGATTCCCTGGGCCAGGATGGCGCCGAACTTGGCCATGACGTCATCGTGCTTGTCGTTGATCACTTTTGAGTAGAGCTGCCTGAACTGGTTCACCTAAAAACAACAAAAATGTTTACTTAAAAGAGAAAAATAATAAATTGACTCTGTAGAAATATATTTAATTTCTTTAATGAACTCTTGTGTCACCGATCAACTCGTTTTGAGGCTGTCTCTTTAAATCCAAACAAGGTGCTTCACATGCCGCCACCTCCCAGAGCATTTTATTCTAGTTTGATAGCAGAAATCAGACTGTATAGCAGCACAGAAATGTTTTCTTTACAAATTAATTCAAGACGTCAACAAGAGAAGAGTTAAATTTTTGAGCCAGAGACCGACCCAGAGTGAGAGGAGAATGAAGACGACAAAACTGTATTTGGTAAGTCCTTATTTACAATTTTGTCCTCTTTAACCAATAATAATGGGCAATATCAAACTATAAGCTTGACACTGAAATCTATTTGCAGCAGAAATGTTAATCACAAAGGCTGGAGACAAGAACTCATGAAGGCAATACCATGTGTAACAGTTTTTTTTTAAAGTACCTCTTGCATAATCCTGCATACCAACTAAAGCTTTAAAAACTGATGGTGTGCAGATGAGGAGTTTCTGAAAATACGTCTCAGATTTCATAATCGCTGATTTCAAAGAATGAGGTGCTTTATGGGTGAATGCGTGCAGTTTTGTTGGGACTCGTCGCTCTGTAAGTCTTCCATGACCCAAACAAGTCTTTTTCTGTCTACACAAAGATGAAGCTTTTTGCTTTCAGTGAAGTCTTCTTCTTTCCTTCCCATTTCATAGTTTACTCAATAAAAGACTGCAGTCTTAGTGGCATTAGGGATTATTTTAAAAATCAGTGAAGCATGTTATTTTACAGAAAAAACAGAAAACAGGATAGCATTGCTTTGTCCTCTACGCTTTTGTTTTTTCAAGACTGGCTCACATTCCTCTGCTGCTTTATAGAAGTACTTAAAAAGTCTGGATAATCTGTGTGATCCAGGCGACAGACTATAAAGCCAGTTTCACTTTAGACTTACTTTAGGACAGGTAACTTCAGTCTGCTGGATCATAATGAGGGCAGAGGCAATGAGGGCACCTTGCCTCACGTAATTCACTGGGTCATTGGTCATGGGCTCCAGCAGATTGATTGCCTCCTACAGAAGGAGAAAGAGCAGAAAAGTTTCATAAAGTATTTTCTATAACACTTCCAAACCCTTATGGAGATTATAGATCTACACTCAAATATTTGGCTGAAGCTGATTGAATTAAAATATTGCATCATGAAAACAAAACTGTTCTTAGAGGTCAAATAAAATGTAATTTCATTGTTGTGGCAAAAAAAAAAAAATTCTAGGATTGCTTGGATTGGATTTCCATTACATAAACTACATTAAACACCTTTCTTTAGTTGAAGTGGAAAGCTACATTTTCAGCTTTGACAAAGTGAAACAGCTACTAAACTATTATTTTACTGTAAATATTTCAAAATTTTCCTCTGCAGAACAAACCGATCGCTGCAACAGTGGCACTTCTGTTTAGTTAAATGCAGGAAAAATGATTATCAACAGAGGCAAACAGACCACGCAAATTAATGACATTAGTGTCAGCCATATCTGGTCGCGCTGGACAACAGAGTTAACAATTATTCATCTCCCAGGAGTGTTGTGAAAAGAGCGAAAGATAAATCGTCTGTTTCTTTTTATTTCTCGGCTCTCATCTGTTCTGCAGAAAGTCCATCATTGTAACTTTTATTTCTCCTGAATAGTTTATGGCTGTAACTAAACTCCAGCAGGCTCAGATAGAGGCGTCAGCCTCACAGAGCAAAGAAAATAAAGCAAGATGATGAAGATGGAGTTAAAATAAACCGCTTCGTCTGTGTCCGCAGCTCGACTGGCTCAAACAGCCAAGATCTGGGAGAATAAGTTTGAGTGTAAAGTCACCACTGATCTACATCCTGTAGGGGGGCTAATTGAAAGTATTTACTGACGGACTCAACCAGCACAACAGGTTAAGATCCAGTTAATTCATGTACATTACAAAACTATGGTTGTGAGCAGGTTCGAGTCTTAGCATGCACTGATCTGGAAATTATTTTCAATTCAACATTTTAAAAGTGGCCTGAGCCTCATGTAAATAAATGAAACAAAGCAAAACTTTATCCAGAATATAGATTTTTACACATTTATGAAAACAGCATCATAGAACATTAAAAAAAGCTTTGAGTCAGTTTAGCCTTCAGATTATCAGTGAACATCCTTTCTTTTATCTTCTAGAAATGTTAATACAGTGGCAGAAAATAAGTGTTTGTTTCTGCAACATTTTTTCTTAAAGAGGTAAATGGGATAAAACACAGAGGTGTTGCAAAGAAATGTGCTCCTATTAAAATGGCGACACAGTTTTTTTTGCCACAACATCATCAGTCTCACTTCAGTCGAATGTCTTTGAGGTATTACACTAGAAGAAACACACACAAAAAAATGTTTTGTGCAGAGTTGGAGCAGTTCTGGTGTAAATTATTCAGCTTGGTGCTCATAAGCTTAAGGTCCAATGAGCCATAACCCTGTAGTGGCTGCACACCTCAGACTGCCCAGCCTACAAACTGGCAAAACCTCCAGTCTCTGCCTCCTTCAATCTCCTTCATGGCTTTTTATTAAACTCAAACACAAGGACAGAGTAAAGCTTAGTCACCGAGTGCCAACTTGGATCATTTAATCAGCTAATCTGCAATGAACTTTTCACATTTCAGTTTCTTCTGTGCTGACTATTAATAACAATTACAGCAAATCCCAATGGATTAGAAGCAAAATAGTCTATACGATAATCTTATTCCATGCTCTGGAGACAATTGCTCGTTTCCCATGAGCCTTGTGAAAGGCGTGAAAGAGAAAGAACGTTCTGGAGTCAGATTATTTTATTTACTGAATACAGTGATCAAGTATAAAAGTATAAAATATAAGACACCGCAAGTTAGGCTGGATTATTAAACTTCAGCTTCTGCATTGATAACACAAAGCAAGTCCGTCCCCTTCTATCACAACTAACACAAATGAATCGGTAAATAGCTGCTTGAAGGAGGAGCATTCATTTAGCTTATGTTATCTTATCATCGGTGACGCACATGTTGTTCCGAGGGGAAAAGGCAGCACACAGGATAAATGGAGGACAGCTAAGCCAATGTTGGATTTCTGATTAAAAAGGTGTTTAAAAGAAGCTTTTATAGTAGTCTCCAAAAAAGTGGATACTGCGAGCCAAGCTACAATCTGTTACCCGTTTTTTAAATTTATGAAAAGGTTAAAGATAAGGACAGAGGACTGCTCAGAATTGAAGAAATGAAACATTTAGAGGGGAGGATCTCACCTTGTTGCCTGTCCCAGCACAGCAGATGCCCAGAGCCATGGCGGCCCCACAGCGAACATGAGGGTTGTAGCTTTCTGACAGAAGTGACACAACACTGGGACACTGCTCTGGAGTCCTGCCGACATCAAGAAAACATGGAGGAGGATGCGTTACCGACAGCACCAGAAAAAAAACTTAGGCAAAAAAGGGTGATGATGTAATGATAAATAGAAGTTATCCCAATCACAAGTAGTACAAAACAAAAAACAAACAAACAAAAAAAAAAAACAGTGAACTAAACGACCTGTGTAAGAACTTTATTCTGAGAAAAAAAAAATACACACTGTAGACTGAATAATTTAAATATTTTCTTGTGAAGGGCGATAGCACCAGAACTGCCAGGACCTGTTAGATGAGCTGACTCCAAAAATAATTCAATGACAAGAACTGAATAAAAAAATAGTTTCCTTAAAAATAAACTGACTGTAAATCAGTCGGTTTTCAGCAACTAAAATAAAAAGCAAGTGTTTATATAACTGTAACTAAAAAAAATAGATAACTATTGAAATAGTCAGCTCATTGTTGGAATGCTAAATCTAAACAAAATGAATGGTTTGTTGTTTTTAGTTATGTGCACCAATTAGGAGGCATGTTTTAAAAAAGTAATCTTCACTGCCATGTTTAGGAAATGGCAAGTAGTAATACTAGACAATTTCACATGAACAAAAAAAACAATGAGAGATTAAGGTGGCTTTGAATTTCCCCCACATATAGTTTAGACATAGCAAACCACTGACACCTGTCAATTTGTACTAGGATAATGACCAACTTGCAAAGACCTCGCACATAATTTGGTAGTTTTGTTAGCGAGTTACAGTAGCTTTTAACACTAAAATTTAAGGTATTCTTATAAAGTATCCATCAAGCAAAATAGTTCAGATTATTCAGCTTCAAAACAAAAATGCAGGCTCCCAAAAATAATTGTTTTCATCCTACATTAAAAATTGCTTTGATAGGCAAAAACTAAAATGCAACGAGGAGACAAGTTAAATTTATAAAATTCAGAGGGCTTCTACCAGTCTATTAAATTTCCAGTATGATTACATAAATATACACTATTTGTAAGGGGTAAAAAAAGATACTAATAATTCATTCTTGTTTTTAAAGACTCTCGAGACGCCTGAAAAGCAACGTCTGAAAAAAAAAAAATCCAGACTATAAAGTAGATGCAGATGTTACCGAAACGTTTTGCCTCGTGACAAATTACAGTGAAGGTTGAATTTACCCAAACTGTGAGAGGGGAAATCACATTAGCTTGCTTTGTGTCTGTTAAAAGCACTCATCTAAATAAATAACGAAAGTACCTGGACAATGTTCATAGACAGCAAAGACGACAGAGCTTTAGGCAATGTTAGATCACTGAAGAACTGGATTTAAAATTCAATAATTACAAAAAAAGTCTCTCATACTACGAGCTATCAATTTTTTCACAAGTAGGTATTAAAATAATTAATTGTGCAGAGGAAATGTACACAGTTTAGAAGCACCTATTCACCTACTGCTAATATTAATTAAATATGATTTAAATAATGGTGCTAAAGGGTAAGGAAATACAACGGTAAAGTCACAACTCAATGTTTTAATTGTAGAGAATACTTTGTAGAATAAAGCATAGAAATGTTTTTTCTGTATATTCTTTAAATTCAACTGAAGTTTAAAAACACAGTTTTCATATCTAAGGATATTAGACCAGTCCTGAGATTAAAGATGCAAAAACAGTGTTAAAAAATGACAAAAGTTGATTTAAAGGGAACAAATGATGTAGGTACATCAAAGTGTATAAGTGACTGTGTGACTTTTTAAGCCCACTAAGGTCGAAAGGAAAAAGCTGTGCAGTAAAAACTCCCCAGAAACCACTACTACCTCCCCGGTCACTGCTTGTTTCGAATGAGGGAGAGAACAGAGAATGGCAAATATAAACAGTGGGACAACAGTGTTGAGAGAAATTACCTCCCCAAACCACTGGCATGCGTCCAGAGAGAAAACGTTCATCTGTTTTGTATAGAAGCAGACTCGCAACACAAAGAGGAGGGAGGGGGTGGGGGGTGAAAAGTGAGACAGGGAAAGAGACTGGAGAGGAGTGTGAGGCTTTCAGGCTGTGAAAAAGAGCCGGTGAGAGGGAGGGAACCAGAGGCAGAGGGACCACAACATCTGAAAGTTTTAAACCTGTGATCGCTTTAGGTGATGCAACGCAAGACATGTGGAAGAAGTCCATGTCATGGATTGCTTCAACCTGAGACAGATTTAGCGCTCGCAGAAAGGCATTCTGTTACATTTTTATAAGAGAAACGTCACACGACAAGGACTCTACCTACAAAAAGAGCAGCACGGGGCGCTGGACTGCACCGCTTCCTAACCAAGCTTTCAGGACTAAGACCAGGCAGACTGAGGAGCTACTTGAGAGTTTAAAAACCAAAGCAGTGTGTCTCACACTACTCTGAGGGGAAAAAGGTAAGAAATTAACACTAACTCTCAGAAATATTTTGGAAATCCAGGTGAAGTTTCTAGTTAATTTGGTTACATTTATGTATTCTGTAATTTAGTACAATTTTGTTATAAACAAAATCAACTGGATAATGTCAGCCAAATATGACAAACCAACAACAGTCTAATAGGTCATTTATAGTTAAAAGCTGCACATTTTGAACTTTCTACCCGTTAACGCAAATAAATTTACTATTAAAATGGGTGTCAGCACACACAAAAAAACAACTTGTAATAATAATGAATGTCCTGTTATCATTTAGACAAATTAAAGAATGTAAATATGGGCAGAATAACTGGTAAACAGACCTTTTTTTTTTTTAAGGTAGATGACGAGTATGATCTGCGTGGGAAAGTGAAGAACCCTGTGTGGTGGGATTATTTTAGCACTGGAGTTTATTACATTGGACCTGCTTATTTTTGTTCCCTTCAAGAATCAACATTTTAAACTGGCCGTTTGTAAAGTTTTCAGTTTATACTTTGTGCAAGAAATGATGCATCTTGTGCACCAGCCTTGAGTGGTCCCACCATAACCTACGCCTTTGCTCGTGGGACCCAGTGACCATGCTGACCGAGAGACCAAAACCAGGAAGATCAGAGCCACCACCCACGCTCAGGCCCACTGGGATCCCAGTAGCAACGCAACTCTGCCAACCATGGCACAATTTGGGAACGATTCACATCTAAACAACGCGCCTGAGGATCAGCTAAAATGGGCTGCCTTGCTTATTGTCATAGTCATAATCCCAACTATTGGAGGAAACATCCTGGTTATTCTGGCTGTGTCGCTTGAAAGAAAATTGCAAAATGCCACCAACTACTTCCTGATGTCTCTTGCTGTGGCAGATCTGCTGGTGGGACTTCTTGTGATGCCCATTGCACTCATCACTGTTTTATACAGTAAGTTCAGCAAGAAGGCCTGGGTTTCATTTCACAAAATGTGATCCTTGATGTGATCTTGATTAAATCGAACTCCAATCTAAATTAGATGAGATGACTATTAATTTATAAAACTGAGGTAAACACTCAGGAATTACTAAACACAAATATAACCATAAAAATCTGGCTTAAATGCTGAAAATGAAAGGGGAAACTTGTCTACTTTTGGCGGAGAACGAAAATACAGAGTTCAAAATTACACTGTAAACTTTAAAAAGACATTTAATTTTAAAATTTTTTGTAATATACTTATAATCCTTGTCACACTGTTCTAGATTAACTGCAACTAGAGATTGTAAGCAGTAAGGATGTTGCATCTTCTGGCAGTGCTGAGGTAGCAGCTGCACATTCTGGACTAAGCAAATAGGCAACTATAACACATGAAAAGATAAGCAAACCTTTTGTTTAATTTAATTCCTCTCATTGTGCTAACTAAATACAGCTGCATGAGAACAGATTTACGCTTCTTTTCCCCGTGTTCTATAAAATCCAGGGCGATAGTGAAATCATTATTCTTCATTAATTCAATTGTGGGATAATGAGCCAGATAGTAATTACGTCTCTCACACAGACACACAGGAGTGAAGGTTACTGTTATACAAGTTCTGCCTCCTTCAGTCATCATGGTTTACATTAGAACTGGATGTGCATGGACACTGGTAGTGCTTTTGTCCATTTTGTCCATCTTATTAAACAACAGCATAAATTTTTCAAAGACATAAAATAATCAAAAACTGCATCCATAATTTTCACATTTGGACATAAAATAATTGAAACCAGGTTTGCTATTATGATTAATTTGTTATTTTTAATATTAGGTTAATAAATGAACTTTTTCTTTGGTGTCTTTAAAACAAAATTTGTAGAGCTACCAAATAAATTCTCTTTATAAAACTATACATATATAAAACAATTAGTTAATTTAAACAAATTATGTAGTTTCAGGTAAAAAGTAGACAGTCATACTTTGATTTGACACATTGGAGGACTGATGAATTCTACTGAGTCGAGCGACATTTTTCCTCCGTTTGTGAGCTTTAGGAAATAATATTATTGTCATTGCTCTTGACATTAAAACAAATCACTCCCTCTGTATTACAGTAAAAAGGAGAAATTTCTTCACATTCCTATTATTTTTCTACAGGCCTAAACAGATCACATCAGCCACCAATGAGAGAATAGACGAAGCATGAAGTATAGCAGCGAGAAAGAGGTCAAAGAGATATAAACAAACACAAAAGATGAATTCATGAGACTAGTGAAAAGCATAACAGAAATGAGTAACGACGACACGAACTCATAGAAACAGTCTAATTCCCAACGCAACAAAACTACAAGTGAGGAGAATCCCTTTCTATCAGCTGGCCTTAAAATATTAGAATCACTGTTCAAACGGTGAAAATAAACTCTGATACTTGTGAGTATAGAATTTAAATCCAGACTTACATTATTTTATGCTTACATTTATGCTCATACATGAGGGCTTCACTGTAATCATTTTAAGCTACAGTAGGTCATTTCAAAACACAAAGAAAACCTCAAATCAGCTTTTGTTTTGCTAAACTTGGGCTTTGTTACTAACAGAAATAAAAACGAAAAGCACAAACTTTTTGTGATTCCTCAAGAACAACAAACGCAAGACAAATTATAGCCCAAAGCAGTGACCACAGCTTCGTGTAACCAGAAACTGCTGGAAAACGTAAGAGGTCAGTAAAACAAAGACATCATCAAGACGATCAAAACAAGAACAAAAGCAGCTCTGTTGTTTCTTAAATGATCTTTGATTTGTTAAATGCTTTTGTAAAACAGATTAAAAATATGCTGAAGTTTTACAGTTACAAAAAAAAATATGTTGAAGAGTTTAACATAAAGTTTCTTTATTTTTCCAGTTATATAAAATTAAGGGATACACTTTTCTGCAGCCAGGTGGATCACACAAGCTGCACCCTTGATTGACTTTGGTGTGAAACCAAACATTTCACAGAACAGGCACAGGTTTACTTGGTGCAGTATTTGTCAATGAAATCCTTCCAGATGAAATCGAACCAAAACTGTGACTCAAAATTTCCCTCTAGTGTGACAAGAAAATGGTGCAAGAAAAAAAGAGGCTTGGGCGGCATAATAAAAACATGTTAAGGGAAATATTTCCACCAACAGTCCTTTGCATTGTTAATGGACATGTAGACAAAAGCCAGAACAACACTCTTGCCAGTTTTATGCCTGGAACTCAAAATAAACACTACTGTTGAGCACAGACTCAGCCACAGTCTACATAAAGAGCCATGAACAGTCAGTACACCCTTACGGTTCCAGTAAAGACATTCCTTACTGAAACTAAATTTTTGTATGAATGATACTTATTGCCATTGTAGTATCTTTCCTGTTTATGTGCTAGGACACGGAAACAGGACAACCCTCAAACACAATTTGTCAAACATGTCAAGAGTTAATTTTTCTAATTAATTTCCTTCTCATTTGCTCTTTAGACTCTAGATGGCCACTTCCAGATTTCCTCTGCCCCATTTGGCTCTTCCTTGATGTGCTTTTTTCTACTGCATCCATCATGCATCTTTGTGCCATCTCTTTGGATCGCTACATTGCCATCAAAAAGCCAATTCAACACAGCCAGTATAAGTCCAGAGCCAAGGCACTGATCAAGATCACACTGGTGTGGCTCATATCCATTGGTAAGCAACTGAACACTCAATAATTGAATTTGTTTCTGTTTAAACAGAAGTATTAATTGCTTTTGGCTTTTTTGCAGGCATTGCCATCCCAATTCCAATAAAGGGGCTTAAGAATCTTCACAATAACATCACCTTCAACAGCAACTACACGTGCCTGCTGAAACCAGAAACCTTCTCTGAGTTTATCATATTTGGATCCTTGACAGCCTTTTTCATCCCTTTGGCCATCATGATGATCATCTACCTACTTACTGTGCAGGTGCTGCGCAAAAAAGTTTATTTGCTCAAGTCGAAGGTGACTCAGCGCTTTAGCTCTTCAACCATCTCCACAGTTTTTCAAAGGGAACAACAGACTCTGACTTCCCCTCAAGCTGAGCAAATCAGCATGCTTGATATCAGACTCCCCAGGATGCAAGAAAAACCAAACTTAGCCACAATGAACGCTGCGACCGAAGATGAAATATCCTTTCGCAGAATGTCGACAATGGGCAAGAAGTCAATGCAGACTTTGAGCAATGAGCAGCGTGCTTCAAAGGTGCTGGGCATAGTCTTCCTCCTGTTTGTTGTCATGTGGTGCCCTTTCTTTATAACAAACATCACATCAGCACTGTGCTCAAGTTGTGACGGTGATGTAATCTCCCGCCTGATGGAGATCTTTGTATGGGTTGGTTACGTGTCATCGGGTATTAACCCTTTGGTCTACACTCTTTTCAACAAAATCTTCAGGGAAGCGTTCGCGCGTTACATTACCTGCAATTACAAAACATGTGCAAGCAGCAGGCCTTCTCAACATCTGGGGTCAACAACTACAGACTGGACCCTTACAAGGATTTCATTCAAATCTTCCATGGCAGAGAACTCAAAACGGTTCATGAAGAGGGGAATGAAGAACGGCATCGGAGCAATGAGCTACCAAAGTCCACTAAGGTGCCAACAAACACCTTTACAGTCACCAAGTGGCCTTGTGTTAAACACAATACTTCTGACTGAAAATGAAGATTTAAATCAAGATGAACATGTGAGCTGTGTATAAAGATACCAGAGAACTGAATCTATTTGAATACAGATTGCTTTGATGGCACATATTAAATCTCAAATAAACGGATTTGTCCTCAGTAAAGAAAGAAAAGAAAAATGCTGACGAAAAAAGAGTGAGACATACTCATGATCCGAAATGTAAAATGCAAATACAGTAGCAAAACCAACCCCTTTGTTTGGTGATGATAACACAAAGCAAATTTGTTTCTGCTAAATCAAAGGACAACTTAAATACTAAAGTACCGTCCTGGAGCACATGAAAAATAAATGTTGCTGCCTTTTAAAATGACAATATTATTAATAACGACGAGAATGTGAAATCTAAACATAACAGAATACAAAAAGAGAGTTTAAGTTTTCAAATAAAACCCAAGTACTGATTGGATAAAAATGGTACCAGATCCATTTATGTTGTAACAAGAGAATGTGCTGAGTGTGTGACAAGGTATTCTACAAAACTCTGGCTGCCAGACGTGACAACCTGGAAAATCTCTGAATGATGTATATAATATATTCCAGTGCTGATCTGTCCGACTTGGGCTGTTTAAAAATTGCTGTAAACCATCTCAGACCACATGCTTACTTTGAAAAATACAGCTGTACGTTTGAGGATTCCTTCTGGAAAAGACAAATTCATTGCACTTATGAAATTAAACCAATTTCTTTTGCTGAAACTTTGATAAGCACTCTTGTACGTGTGCAACCAGCTGTTTTGACATGTCAAAAGGGTGTCAGAATAAAAGATTGTACATACAAAAGAAAAAAAAACCGAACAAAAAAACATAACTTTGCTTAATAAAATATTTTCTGTTTTGCCGACCAGAGAAACAATTTTTAAGCATTTCTCTTCATTTATTTTGGATTTCCATTATTACATTTCTATCATTTAGAAACCAAAACTGGTTGAAGCACAACAGGGCAACAAAAATTAGAATCATCATTAAAACTCCTACAAACTTTTACAAGGTTTTCAAAAAAAAAAAGATCAACAAATATTATTCATCTGAACAGATTAAACAAACTGCAATGTCATTGAAAATATTAGATCTTGGCATTTTAGGTGTAGAAGCAAAGTAAATACATTACAGTTTACATATAATTTAAAATCAGCCTAATTAATATGAATCAATTAACATTATAAAGTTTGATAAGCAAACCTCAAGTGTTTAACTGGTGTTATTTTAACTGAGATAAACTATGTCTTATTCAACAAGAGTTCAGTTTATTTATAATAAAATTAAAGGCCAAGCATTGGAGGCTGAATGCAGATCCCCTGCCAGTTCGACTAGGTTGAACTTGGATTTAAATCACTCCAAAAAGTAAACATCTCTAGGCATGTACCCATTCACTTTGGCTTCTGAATTGCAACAAAATCCTCCCCGCTTTTCTTGAAATATGGTAGGCACCCCCCCAACACACACACCCACACCCTTGTACTTGCATCAAACTGAGGACTTTGTATTGACTTCCATTCATTTTTGTAACTGTATTTATGCCTAACCCAGACATTTTCCCTAAAATTAATCATTACTGGTCTATAGCTAACTCTAACTTAAACCAAAACTTAATTCACACCATACCGCTAAACCCAAAAAGGAAAGCACAGCAAAGCTGCAAACACAGTGAGGATATTGAAGAGGTCCTCACTTTACATCAAAAACCTCACTTTGATAGTAACTATTGCACAAATGGTCCTCACTCTGTAGCAGAAACAAGTACACACACACACACACAGGCGATTACAGTACCACCCACCATTTCATTGGCAGGTGATAAACAGAAGCATAGGAGATTCTAATTCGTAGTTTTTCTACTTGTGCACGTGAACATCTTTGAGTCATTACGGTTTAACATGGGGCATATTGACGTAACACTGTGGTTCACAAGTCTTTCTAAACAGAGAAGATTTATGTAGGATTTTTCTAGCTGCAAACTGATCGTATAAACCATCACAGGCTTTCTACTGTAGCTTTAAAAGTCATTTAAACAATGCTAGAATCTCTGAGTTCATTTTAATGAAAATTTCTTTGAATAGCTGAATAAAAAAAAGGTGAATGAAAAAGTTCTTAGCTTTTTCCAGTTCAGCAGATTTTTCCATACAGAAGAAATTATAGTTAAAAAATAGGTTTTAATTGCAACCTTAAATCCGAACTAAACCTGGGAAAAATTCAAAACACACTCCTGTCATTCCATTTTCTTCTTTTAAAAATACCATTAATCTACGTTGTGCATAGAATGGAAAATAATGTTCACATAACACCGGTACATTACAATACACAACTTCAGGACATTTGATCCTACTATGTGAATGTAATTCACTTTTAATTTCATTTTCCAGCAGTATAACATATTTCTAACAGTGAAAGGCATTTTGTAGCAGGGGTTAGTTTTTTTTGTTTTGTTTTAGTGTGAAAGTATAGTTGCAAATAAAAAAACAGAATATGGAAAGACCTTGAGGCTCCAAACCAAGATGCTCTATTTGAATGTAAAACCCATGGTGTCCACAGGGATTGGAATTTGGGTCTTACCTGAACAAGATGAAGCCAATAGACTCGACGGCAGCTCTTCTGACATCATCATTTACATCACTCACCTTAAAACAAGCAGAAAGCTCACATAAGTTAAATTGACCCTTCAACTTAAATTAATCCTAATGATGATGAAGAGTAAAGGTAGTTCCACTTTCACATTGAATTAAATTTAGTTAGGACACAGTGACACCTAGAGGACAAGCTAAAAACTGCAACATAAAAACAGCTGCAAATACATGTACATTTTTCTTGCTCTTATAAAAGGACGGATGATACCCCTTACTTCATAACTTAGGTGCAACCTTTGACTCAAATCAACAACTCAGCCTTAATAACTCTTTAGATTTGTTTTTTGTTAAACAAAAAAGGGCAATTTTCAAGTGACTTGTTTTTCTTAAACATGAGCAAATAATTTACTTTCAACAGACATAAATATTTTCAAATACATTATATGTCAATATTTACAAAATGAGCAACACTTCTGAGGTCCAAGATCTTAGCATCTGTGATACTGCTGGGGTGATCAACAGAAAGTGGAGGAAAAAAAAGGAAACAAAAAACACTCACAGCGACGTGTAGCAGGCGTCGGATGGCCTTGTTGTTTCCGGAGCCGCAGTAGGCCATTCCCACAGTGTACATACCAGATCGCCGCAAGATGGGGTCCTACCGTTGACAATAAAAGAAAGCAGAGCTTTGAGGCTTCGTGTGTATTTTTGTGGATGAACAACTATGGTTTGATTCATTTCCTCATTTAGAATGAATCCTGGGTACAACGGCACAAAGAAACAGCTATATATGTGAGATAAAATAAACCGCTTGCTACAGAGTTCAGAGAGTGCACAATACATGAACCCAGTGTGTAGCAATCCTAATAAAGAACAATGGTCTCAAAGATCCTTTTAATATCCTCAGAACTTCCTTCTTTCTGGGTATTGTTTCATGTTTGTTTTGTGTTATATGTGTAGGCTGCTCTTATTGTTTTTAAGAACAAAGCAACTCCTTCCCTGTCGTATAAACTTTGCTCAGTACTTCTCAGACACACCTTGTCTCTGCAGAGGCTTTCAATGAGGGCGTCAGCTTCCTCCATGCGTCCATACATGACCATGGCGATTCCCACCGCCAGCCCACGCAAGATCTTCTCGTGCTGCGTCTCCTGAGCATAGCCTACCATGTCCTCGATCGCTTGGGCCGACTTGGAGCCGAGCATGACCAGACCAAGAGCCAAACCTGCAGCTTCACCTGAGAGGTTATATATATATATAATTATAGACCTACAAATACAGAGTTTTCATTTGTGTAGTATTTTTTCTTTTGTAGGCTGAGCAGTAAATACAAAGTTTAGTTTAGAAAATGTTTCTGTTTAATCGTTTTGTCAGGAGCGTACCAGTGACGGCATCATCTTGGTAAAGGTTTGACTTGAGCAGGTCATAAACATCTTGTCTTGCTGTGCCCAGTGCAGCTAAACCCAGACCCAGAGCACCACCGTGACGAACAATCTACGAAACAAAAACAACAACATAAAAGAATATTTAAAATGTTAACTGACATTGCTTTTCTGAGGCTAAATAAAACATCACATTGACTGACTTGAAATCCTTAAGCAGACATTACAAAAAACAACTTACATCATTACTGGCATTCTTAAGCTGACCAAGCAGGTAATCAATAATGTCTCCACCGTGATTGGCATGAATAAGTCCCAGAGCGTAAAGGCCTCCTCCTTCCTGGTAGGCAGAGCCAGGTGACATGTCTTTGGGCAAGTAGGTGGCCATTAACTGGAGCGCCTCTTTCTCATGACCCTGAGATAAACACAAAACTCACTTTCAAATTAAATCAGTATTTCCCCCATAAAGTTTATTTTGTATTTAGGATTATATAATAATTTACCCTGTGGATGACACCCAAACTCGCTGTGGCTGTGAATTTTGCCCAGTTGGTGGCTCTTGCTAGCCATTCTAAATTTTCTCTACAAGAACAAATAAAAACTGCTTCAAACCTCTTTGAAATGCAGATTTCTTTACCTCACTGCACCATTTAGGAATAATTTAAAAATAATAATTTTGTCAACACCATTACCTGAGGAACTGGTCACTTGTGGTTCCTGTGTGCATAAAAGAGTTGGCTATAACCGTGGCTGTGTGACACACCGAGTTTCGTACTGCATCCTGGTGTAACAGACAGGGAAGAGGAGCGAGATCATAAAACACAAGTCAACTTTGAATAACCTGCAGATTATCTGGAATGTGAACAAATGTTTCTCTAATTAATCCATCTAGTGTGTGTCCTATATTTTACCTTTGTGTTTTTCAAAATCATTAGATCTGTGTTGTTATTTCGGATTAGAAACTGCAGGTGAAGCTCTATGGCCATCTCCCCGCTGAGGATTTTGATCATCTTGGCGTTCTGGTCTTTGGGCTCATCTTTCTACAAAAAATTATGGAAGTCATGACAAAAACCAAATAATGCTTTAGACACAGAAAGTCAGTGCAAACACCAACGATCTATAATTCAAATTACTTACTGCTTCTGCTGACTTTCCAGCTGGTGAGCTGCCAGCCTTCTCATCCGTCTCCATTGCATCACTGCAACATCCCCAAAAATAAGCTTTTAAGTTAACAGCCTCAGGTTTACAATATATGAGAATCCATCCACTAAAGAATAAAGCAATTTCCATCTTTGGTAATAATTTATTTCTGAATGCTGTGCAGAATAAAATACATCCTGTTATCTGCAGTGTTTCGAATTTGACTTTAAAGAAGACATATCCTGCTTTTAAATGCTTATTTTTCACATTTAAATCACTCAGTTGGGGTCTAAACAAAGTGGATCTGAAATGATTTGGTCTGAATTCCTCCTTATTGTAACTCAACAAGCCCCTCTTTACCCTTTTTCTGAGGCGTGTCTTACATCAACTCGTTTTGAGGCTGTCTTTTTAAACCCAAACAAGGTACTTCACACCCCGCCCCCCTCCAGCTTCACCAGACCAGTTCATTCTAGTTTGACAGAGGGGTTTATGTTCATCTATCCATGTAGAAATGTTTTATTTACAAATTAATTACAAGATGCGAACAAGGGAATACTTGTCCATCCAGCCTTACATGTTGGAGTCAGAGTCTGACCCGGAGCCAGAAGATAATGAAGATGAGGAAATTGTAGTTGGTAAGTCAAGACCTTATTTAACAGTTCAGGTCCAAATAATTTGACATAACAGTTTTGAAAAAGTAATGGAGAAAACTGAATGTGTTAAAAAATATGACCGAAATAGAATATAAAGATATCTACGCAGCACTGGGACAAACAAAATTCAAAATTCCTGCACTCCTATGGACTCCAAGGACACAACAACATGTATTTCATGGCTAAAAAAGTGGATTTTTCATGATATGTTCCCTTTAATGGTGACACTGTTTCATAGAAATTTAAAACTGTAAATTATAAAAAATAAAATTGGTCTAATTTGGAAAAACAAAATAAAATAAAAGCAAAACAACACCCATGCAAATGTAACAGTATTTTCCACTCCTCACCCGTCTTTGTCTGCTGCAGGAACAGTGCCTGTATTTGTGGACCCAGGCACGGCGGGGATGGGTGTTCCAACGGTGCGCAAGTTCTGAATGACAGAAGACAGGAACTGCTGGCTGGCACTTTCATAGAGGTCAAAGCAGATCTGGTAGGCCATTAGCAGGTTGTCCTCCTTTACCAGCTTCTCCAAGATGTCACTCACAGCCTGTGGGTCGTCTAGGAATATCAGACACTAAAGTGGAGAAAAAACAAAATAATCAGGTGTTTTGGACTCTGACAGTTTTAGAGAATCAAAGTTTTAAAACTGGGGCAATACACATAATCAGTACTGGTACTATATAACATACTTGCTTTTATTTCTCTTTATTGTTTATTTGCATGGGGACAAGTGTCACGTATAACAAATACAGAACTCTTTAACATTTATAGCCTTAGATAATCTGCAATGCATGTCCCCAAATGGGTTTTTAAAAATATTAAGTTGTGATTGCCTGAAGTAGCTTGACTGAACTTTTACAACTTGCATTAAAAAACACAATTTCCCCACCCAAATAAAAAAAATGTTTGAACAATTTTCTCAAAGAAAAAAAGTTAAAAATACTGTCTCATGTTAAACTGTAGCTTTTTAAATCCAACCTTTACAAGAAGAAAAAACAATGTTTGACATTCTCTTTGGCAGAAATGTAACTTAAAATAACTGGATTATTATTAAGCTGATGTAAAAAAAAATAAAAATACATTCCAGTGGTTACCTGGCAGACATTGATGAAATCAGGCTTCTCTAAGTTCATGTACAGTTTGACCAGAACTCGCAGAACATCATTACGAAACTTCTTGTTCTGCATGAGGGACATGCAAACCTTCAGACTGTAGGCAAGGAGCCCACTCACGTCATTCTGACAGGGAAAAGAAAAAAATAAAAATTAACAATACGCAACATTAAAATATGATACTTTTTAAAATAAATTGAAATTGGTAACAACCAGGTAAATCTGAATGACATGTCATCAAGTTTATTTAAACTCTTGAGTTTTGTCATTCTAGGCATGTATGATCAGAGCATTAATAACCCATAATTAATATGTAAACTAATCTTTGTCAGGAAAAGCAGTGAATGATGGAAGATGCTGACCGATTCAAGGATGGTCTTTTCAAACATGTCGAGACGCCTAGTCTCCAAGGCGATGCCGATGGCCTGCTTGTACTTGTGATCATCCAGGCAACGCAGGAACATTTTATTGACAATGCCCTCCAGGCGTGGGTCGATGCTCTTTTTTTCTTCATCCTCAGACAGCTCAGCATTTTCCACCCGCAGCTTGGTGTAGTGGTCAATGCATTTGGCTGTAGTGGACATAAAAAAATAATACAAGTCTTGAATCTACAGTGTCAAAGTGTAAATACCCATCCCCATCAGAAAGCCACTGTGAATAAACTAAAATAAAGGAAACAAAAGTAATCATGTTTCATCACTCACCAATGATGGTCTCCACATATTCTGAGTCATCTGTGACACTGAAAAGATCTCCAGCACCAAGTGCATAATTTAGAGATTCCTCAAATGCTCCAAGGTGGTAGAAAACCTTAGAGGCCACCAGGGCAGCGAATTGTCTGCTACGAAAAGATTCATCCTCATACAGGACCTCACTGTAAATTGAAAAGAGCTAGTTACACATGACTAACAAAAAAAAAGCAGTGAGAAAAGACAGTTTTGTCTTCTGTGAGGCTAAATCTAAGTTTTCTTTATTATAGAAAGTACAATTAGAAACAAGGTAGAATAAAATGTAAAAATTCTCCTTAATTGTGCAAGCAGGTAATGACTCAGCAGCACCCAATTTGTGATTGTGAAACACATTTCTTACTGCTAAAACAATTTGTTCATAATTTAATTTATGTTAAGCCTGTCAGTGCTGTCCTGAATTTATAATACAGTTTAAACCAATCGTTTGCCTCACAACAGACAAAAAAAAAATCAAACTATGAACCAGGGGCGGCTGTGGAGCAACAGTAGGGCAGCCAACTTGTAACCAGAAAGTCACAAGTTCAACTCCCCGCAATGCATGGTGTCCTTGAGTAAGACACCTAACCCCCCAACTGCTTCACAGGTGCTTAAATAGCTGCTCCACTTGGGTGTTTCTCACATTTGATAGGTCAAATACAGAACACAAATCTCATCATTGTATGGGAACATGCATTGATGACAAATACATTTACTTAGCTGTTGTTGTTTTATGTTGCAATTCTATTTCAGATGTTTCCTAACTCATCAGTAATACTTACATTTTATCTACAGATCCTGAAATCTCAGCCCAGAAGTCATTCACAATGGCATCAAGCTTGTGTAGAGCAAACTCCTACAAGTAAAACAAAGATGATGTTGCTTAAGTGCTCTCACACACCAAAAGTGACTTTTGGGAAATTTCACACACCAACTTTATTGTAACTCTTGTAATGACATACTACATGCCATAATTTTGTCACATTTGTGTATTGTTAACAATTGTATTTACCTTGAGTTGTGGCTCCTCTTCATCAAGGAGTGAAATTATACCAGCTAGACAGAAATACAAAACAAACACATTTATTAAAGTGACATGTTTTACCCATGTATCAAATCAAAACATTCCAGGCCTTAACTTGTTTAGCATAATACACATATGTCTTTAAACCCAAAATTAGTGGTTTTGCTGCTGCAACACACTTGTTTTAAATGAATGGGTGATTAAAAAGCTTCTAAACAACTTGAAGAGGTAATTGAGTCACTGAATCATGTGTGTTGGAGCATGGAAACAAGTAAAACATACAGGATTCCGGCACTTGAAGACCAGAGCTCCGTTTCAGAGAGCAGGATAAGTGAAAATCCTGAGTAAGTTCTGGGGTAACTAGGTGCATATTCTGGGTTTTTGGTTTCAGAAAGCCAGATAGCAGTTCTCCTGAGTTAACTTACCCCCGCAACTTCTTCCGTTAACCAACCATGCTCTGTAGCAGGATTACTTGAACATATCCTGAGTTTGTCTGACTCTTTAACTGAGAGCTGCACCAGGACAGTGTCAGAGAGGGCGTGCCCTTTTCTAGAGGAGCCTGTAGATGTTGAAGCATTAATACTCCGCAGAAATATAGGTCGGGAGAGAGTGATAATTAGATGTATTGTCATTTAGGATAAAAATCTGAGCATTTTTATTTGTTTTTGATTGAACAGGTTTCAATCTTTTCCTTCAAGTCTAGCTTGTAGCTGTTTCACAGGAAGCTTTAGATACAGAAAAATGTTAATATTTCAGTTACATTTCTACTCTCTCATGAGGTTATGATCAAAGTTTCATTTCATGTGTTGAATTTAGCTGAATTATGTAATTTATTTGTTAAAGGTTGAACATAAGAGCTTATGTCTGGGCCTTACCTAATTTTACTATGTTTTTGAATTTAATCGTTATTTGCTGCCATGTCTGTTTGGTAAGCTGGGTTCACCTACACATTTATTTAATACACGCGCACACGCGCACACACACACACTTTTATCCACTTGAATAATTGTAAAGAATAAAAGTTTAAATTTCTGTGAATCACGCATTGACTTAATCAGCAATTATCTGCCGCACAACTCGTTTTCTCTTGCAGCAGCAACAGTATTGTGTAATTAAATTTTTTAAATATATGTTGATATTCTCCGTATGCCGTCATTAATATTTCTAGTTCCAGTGAAGAGAAATAGACTTCCGGTCTTATTATTTTCTCCCGTTGCCATGGAGAATAGTGTTACCTGACTTCCATTGATGAGGGCTTGATGTTCCAAATGATCTCAGTTAAGTTACCCAGTTGATATCACCTGTTCTGAAACCGAAAATCCTGAGTATCACATAGCGGGGTAAGTTGATTCAGAGTATCTGCGTTAACCCAGGGTTTGTTAAGCCTGCTTTTTAAAACGGGGCTCAGGATTGACCACCCCTGCTTCAGACTAACATTGTTTACAAAATCCACGCACCTATAATCTGTTTAACTACTTACAAGCTTGACAAAAAATAAAAGTAGTCGCCATAGTTAAGTCTAAGGTACATACATACAAAGTAAAAATCAATCTTTGTTTTTATTAAGACCAAAAGCAATCTTGGTTTGCAACACTAATCTGAGACACGACTGAATGTGTTCATATCTAGATTTTGTTTTTGTTTTCAATACCATATTAATTACAACTACAAATTAAATCAATTAGATATATTATTTAGGTAAAACACAATTTGTAAATCTAGATAGTTTGGGTATTTTGTTTACTTTGTCAGTAGTTAACGACTCACTGCTACCACTATGTGACTCAGCTAAATCAATGGCAGCTGAGCTAGCTGAAGTTACGGCTACAAACCTAAAACATGCCTTCAGAGACTTACCGGCAGATGTTATCATGGTTGTTGTTTCTTTTAAAATACTTATTCAGTTCTACTTTAGTTTTATGGTGGTCTTTTCAGCGTTTCTGAATTAAAATATATGAGTAATAGAATAAGTAAATGCCCAGCAGTGGCGCCGAACGCTACCAATGCTAAGTTTTTTTGTTCATTAACAGCAAGTCTCTTGAAAAAGGACCCTTTAGTTGGCTGTCCTGCTTTCCGCCTAACTAAAATTTCACGCAGAAAAATATTACGAGGTTTAATTCGCAATAAACAGATGGATTTATTTAATCATGAATTAATTATTTATATTAATAAATGTTGTAGAGGTAATTTTAATTAAACCTTACACAATTAAATTAGAATGCATGTGGTTTTAAAGCGGCATAGGGTGGGCTACCTAAAGTTTTTCCACATTACCCACAGTAATATAATATAATATAATATAATATAATATAATATAATATAATATAATATAATATAATATAATATAATATAGCATAGCATAAAATACATAAATACATGCTGGATGTTTTTAGCGAGGAACACCAATTTTCAAATGAAATTGTACCTTTTGTTTCTTTAAAACGAGAAACCATTTATGCTATACTGCAATATTAATCAAAAAGCACAATATTAATTATTAACACTGTGATGGTGCATCCATTTTCTATGGTAAACCAACAGGCATGCCATTTTTATATATTTTTTTAACAAAAACAAAATTGAGATTTATAAAAAATGGAACAGCACACACACCCAAGTTAAAGTGAGTTTATTTAAATGGATGGACAAAGTAACATTCTAAATAAATACTTCAAAAGTTACAAGTGTTTGCAAGTGCATTTCTGTGAGAAACAATGCTTCATTGAACAATACTCGACTAAGGTTCAAGATTATAATAAATGTCATTAATATATGAAAAAATTGCATTACTTGAAAATCTTAAACAGACTTGAGAATCTGTAGTAACTAAAGTTTTCTGTGCAGCAGACCTTCATATCCAGGTAAATAATAGTCTCAAATACTTCAATAAACTAAAATAGATTATTAAAGTAAACGTATAAAACCCTTAAAACAAACTAGGTTTTTAAAAATACACTTCATGGCCAGGTACAGTAATAAAGCATTTAAGGCATTTTAAATTACACCTAGCACCTACTCATACAGTACAAGTAAAATTTGTCATAAAGTAATGTTCAAATTTCTGCCTGCAGAACCTGAGGAAAATTAGTGATATTAGTCTGCAATTTCAGGACAAAGGTGTTTTTTGGCTCAATAGGATTTTTTTGCACCATAAAACAGTGCAATCAGGTTACGTTACAACTTTGTTTTTGTTTTCATAGAGAAAACAGGTTTTTCCTCAGTGGTAGTCCCACAGTCAGTCACATGTTCCATCATTAGTTGCCAACTTTTTCAACGTGCGGCTCAGCAGTGGAGACTGTGGTTTTCAGAGGGAGGCCTTCTTCTTCATTTCCAGCTTCACCTGAAATTTTTGAAACACTGATTTGAAATGGAACTTGAGTACATTCATGCAGTTTTAGAGAATATGAAAACAGTTGTATTTGGACAAAACAAGCTGCAGTTAAGAAGCTTTTTCTTTCTTGTGTCTAGTTTTCATTCAATTAGTCTCATTTAATTCTGCTTAACTTAATCGTTTTCACCAATCTAGCTAAAGAATATAAAATGGGGAAAATATATACTAATAATTCTTGGCAATAAATCCTATAGTGGGCACCTAATTGGCAGCACCTGGGGATACCAGAAACTCAAAACAAGTGTCAATAGTAACAACAAAATAAGCTGTTCAGATAGGAAGATGTGGAAAAATTTTCATGTGTGTAACCCACATACTCAGCTCTACTGCTATAAATTCATGATCCTTACAAATGTTGCACCAGGGAATTTAACAGGCTTTCCAACTGAATACAATTTATGGCAAAGAAGCATTGTTACAACAAAGAAATAATCTAATTCAATCCAATTTTCTTTACTTTTTGTGCTAGTTTATATATAGTGACAGCAGAATTTTCCCTTTTAACATTGTTGCTTGCACTAAGACTTTCCTTTTTAGAGAAATCTTATAGGGTTGGTTTCTTGGGTTATGCTTTATTTCTGCTGCTATAGGCTTTGACTACTGGAGGACAAAGTAACCACATTTCTTCACTTTTCTGCTGTTTTTACTCACTCTACATGTTTGTTGTTGTAATTATTTCTATCAATAACATATTTTTTGTCTCTCTTCAAGTGGAAAATAGACCTGGACTCAATCATTCTGTGTTTGTCTGTGCCTCTTTTCTGTCCCCTCAAACCCAGCCGGTCAAGGCAGTTGACAGCTCATTCTGAGCCTGGTTCTGACAGATGTTTTTTCTCGTTAAAAGGGAGATTTTCCTTCCCACTGTCACCGATGTGCTGCTCAGGATGAGACTGCAACACAGTAATTTAACACAATCTGCTGGCTTTCTTAGTTTAATATATTTTTTTAGTGCAGTGCCCTGACACGACATTTGTTGTGACTTGGAGACTTATAGATAAACTGAAATGAATTGCTTGTGATAAAATCATCCTTATTGTCTTGTGTGTTATTATAACTGACATACAAAGTCAGCAGATCTTTCTGATTTTATGCATAGAATCATAGTATATGATAGGATCTACTTAAAAACATTGTTTTTGCCCATAATATGTTCTGAAATACAGTACAGTCCATCTCAGTCAGACTGAACTTTTCTACCTTTTTGGCTGCAGTTTGAAGAGTTGTTGGTCTGGCCTCTGGCTTCTCTTCTCTGAGGCCTGAAGCAACATCGGAACAGCCAAAAAGACTGGTTCCCTCTATCCCCAGTATTATCTGAAAGGCAATAACAAGCATTTAGCAGCTTGGCAGTGTATCTAAGCGCCTGATTCTCATGAATGCTCCCTTTGTTCTAGGACTTTGGGAATCTATAGGCAGGAAAAAAAAGAGGGTAAAATGTGTGGTCTTGTGAATGTCACACAGACTGACCTACATGTTAAAATTCACTTGTCATTACCCACACACAATTTGCCATGCACCAATGTTCTAACCACACAAATAGAGTTTTCTGAACAAGCTGAGTGAAGATGGAGATGGTTGCTGCACCTGCAGTTTGAGACGCGTAAACAGCTTTGCAGGCGTTTTTCTTGATGCTCAGTATTTTGGCCTCCGTCTTGGGGATGAAACAGTCCACCCAAATGGTTTCTGGAGGTTGTTTGTGGAAAACGGAGCGCAGCAGAATCTCCAGGACCTGCGCGCACTGACGCGTCTCTGCGCTCTCCTGCGTGACGCGAATTAATCCAATCAAAGCCGGTGGCCGGGGAACCGAGGCACGTCTCGTGCGTGCCTTTACGTCCTTCAGAATCTCTTTCAAGCACACCTCGTTTGAACTTTTGCTTACGAACGACTGTCTGAAGACGAATACGATGACGGGAGAGTCTATCGCTCGCTTGGAGCTATAAATATTCGCCCTTTTCGTAGCCGTTTTTTGATTTTTGCGTACTGATTGCTTCTTCTTGTCTCCGTCTCCCTCCGCAGCAGAACCTTTGCCCCTCACTGTTAAAGGGATCTCATTGCGTTCACCGGTATCTGGCTGTTCGCACACATTCTCGCCGGCGCATTCAGAGAGCTGTCCTTTCCTGATTGCGGCGTTGCAATTGTGAAACATATCACGGATGAACTCCTGGAATATCCCCACGTCACCTCCGTCCACCTTCTTTTCGCCGCTGCAAGCATCACCGACCAGATAAATCCGCTCCTTTCCTCCGATTTGAGTCACAACCTTTTGAAATTCCCTCTCCTCCTCGTCAGGAAGCGGCTCCGAATCGGACATTTTCGCGCAGTGTATGTTTTATTTTATTGTGATAATTTTTAAAAGTAACATTAATCTGATCAAAAGCTGCTCCGCTGACTGTCAGGAGACAGGAGAAACTTCCTCGCGGTCAATGAAGTAGCAACGAGGAAGGGTGAGAGCTGGCCGCGCATTCCTATTGGCTAATACACTCGATGGGCGGGGCTTAAAGTACACAAACCGGTTTAAAGCTTTGATGAAAGGCTAAATACAGTCGTTTGGTAATTTAAATTTGTAAACATTACAACACCAATAAATAAGTACATAAATAAAAATTAAGATTACAGATTATTTTCTGTTAAAATTTATAAGGTTGTTTTATGGATGCTATATTAGAGGTCACCTTTAGTTCCATTATTTGCATGAAAAGTCCAGTGTGGAGGAAAAGGAAATACACATACAAAGAATGATAATTCCCAGGACAGGCCCAACAACTTTAATCTGCTTTTAGTTTCACTTTAAGACCAAAACTTCTTTCAGAAACTCTATAATACATCACAAAAATCTGCTGAGACTCTAATCCTTTAATCCACTCATGTCAGATATGTAATTAAATGGTGCTGTGACACGAAAATTCTGCAGTTCTGTTATGAAAAGCAAATGAAAAGGGCACTTCTCCAGAATACACGCGTGTTTCGTAATTGTTTACTAATGAATGATAAACTGCAAAGTAACTAATACAAAGGTTTCAGTCACCGACCTTTAGACCAGCTGAGCATCGATCTGATCGAAGGCTGAACGAGTTGTTTCAGATTTCTTTTAACTTAAATCTTAGGTGTTGGCTTTATGAGACACAATCTAACAAGAGATATCTTCTTATCAAAGTCTAACAATTACTAATAATAGAGGCTCAGTTATCAACAAATAAAGAAAAGTTCATAAAAAATTTGTTTTGTGTTAAAAGCTTGAATTTAAGCTGGTGGAACAAGGGGGCACCATACTGGCACCTCCTGGTCAGACAGTTTTATCTTGAAGCTTCTGTTTGGTTTAATCCCAATCTTTTTGGGAATAGTAGAAGTACCTCCTACAGATAAAAGAAACATTATTTTGAAATAACTTGTACACTCATATCTCGCCACAGCAGGAATGATTTAGTAATTATTTTATGCTTCAGGCTGGATTTCTTTCCTGATCCAATCTGGAATTGCACCTACAGCCTCAGGGGTATGATACCACCAAGCTACTGCCTCTCAAGCCTTAAGTTAAAGTTAAAATAAAAGGAATAAAAGCTATGTGCATGGTCGTTGGAGGTTGTATGCATAATTAACAATACAACCACACAATAACTGCTGTATTTTTCTAATAGCATTTATATTTATTTATTTATTGAACCAGGCAAATCCCACTAATATCACAGATCTCTTTTGTATAAGGAGGTCTGGGCCTGAAGACAACTTCTGCATGCTTTTGGTCTGTGGGAGGAAACTGGAGTACCCTGAATAAACCTACACAAATATGAGGAGGACATGCACTCTGCACAGTCTGAACCAGGGATCGAATCCAGGAACTTCTTGCTGTGAGACCTCAGTGCTAACCACTGATCCGTCGTGCTGCCAATATAATTTGGCATTTTATGGCAACAACAAAAAACTCCAGAAATTCTAGGGTGGCTTTAGATTTCATATGGCCCCTAAATTATCAGTGGTCCCCGTCTGGCCCCACTTTGAAAATATTTTGGAGGCTTTTCTGGAGAAACAACACAAAACATTTTGGTTTGACTCACAATAAAAGCAGAAGTAATTATAAGATTAAATGTCATTTATTTGTAGTTTTCTCTGTTGGGGAGACCAGCCTAAGAAATGAATACTAGTTGCTGAAGTTTTTACTGCCTGCTATTTTAAATTTCTTGGATAACAATAAGTAATTTTCTACTTGTGGTATTATAATAACAGTTTTAGTCAGAATGGAAACACAAAAGTTTCCTAATCCTTGTATACGTGGGCAAATTTTAAAAACTAAATGAAATGTATTTAAATAGTATCTTTCTCAAAGCGCTTTACAGCACAAACTGTGACCTTATTTACTCATTTACACTCACATTCCTTCAGCACTCTAAATCTAATCTAGATAAATCATTCTGTGGAGACTATAGTGCTTTAATCTTGCAGGGACACTTCGACATGTGACTAGTGAATAGTGGTGGAATCGAACCTCCAACTCTCTCATTGAATAATAACTGCTCTAACCTCAGCCACTCACAAAAGCACTGGTAACTTTATTTGAAAATAACTTTACTGTTTTTACGGAAGAAAAAAATCAATTTAGGACAAAGTCAACATCCCAATTTTTCCAATTGAAGATTAATTGTGTAACCATCATATTTTATATGCTTTATATAATTTTCTATATTTTGTGACCTGGTGGTGACAAACTGACTTCCTTGTTAAGACAAGGCAGCTGAAATTCAAGGGTCCAGTTAAAGAAACATGAAGAGCAAGGCGAATGATAAAAATGAGCATTAACAAATAAACAAATAAAAGCTAATGTGGTGTCCCTAAAGTGTTTTTACATAAAGAATTTGAGTATTTTTAACAGATTAAAAGCATGAAATTGTCATTTTTATTACCTGAGTGTGATGACTAATTTTCCTCATTCAAAGGATGATAAAACAGTCTATTGTTGCACTTTTAGCATATTTTAACCGTATTTTTTCTATTATTCTGAGATAGTAATGTTTTCACTTTGCCTTATGAAGTCAGTGTTAATTGCATCAATCATAATGTTTTTTCTAGTAACAATAAACCACAAAGACACACCCTGTTTTACTGGCTGTTGTTAGTGCCTTCTATCTTTTTACTCAGGAAATATAATTAGTAACTGACTCTCCCTTTGTGGGTTTTGACCTCATTAGTTGTCAGCAATATTTCCTATTGAGCTCAGACAGAACATTGGAACATAGATAGAAAATGTGGAGAAACAACAAAAAAATGTTTCAGTTGATTTGACTCAATTTCATAGTTATTTCGACCTAAAAGCCAGCAGCTCAGAAGAAATCAGTGTCTATGACTTGCTGCCACCTTGTGGTTAAAGGTTTACAAGGTTTACTTGTTTTTTTTTTTTTGGGGGGGGGGGGGGGGGGGGAAAATAAAAACAAAAAAAAAATTTAAACAAATAAAA
>JARVJO010000227.1:11940596-11983455 GCA_031762555.1 Cynodonichthys magdalenae | reverse complement strand
GAGGCAGTTCTGAAGGCAAAAGGGGGTCCAACCCGTTACTAGCATGGTGTACCTAATAAAGTGGCCGGTGAGTGTATGTTAAACATGTATTATTGGTTAAAAGCTAGGGTGTTCAAACTTTTTTCACAAGAGGACCAAAATAAAGGCTACAGGCTAAATACAATATGAAACATTTCAATTTATTTCCTTCATAAAAATAAAACAATCTATGTACAGTCAAATAAAAATTAATAGAAAATCAGGCAATGAATGAAAAGGGCACATGCAGAGTAAAGAAAAGATCGTATCATATCTGCCCCTTTTTTTCAAAAAACAAATTAAACAAACTCGAGCTTCAACGACCTCCAAATTTACAACAAATAAAACACAAAACAGCAACTTAAAAAGTACTTGTATTTTATAAGTACTTTTTAAGTAAACTATTAAGTTTAATAAATGTGTTAACTTATAGTTTACTAAGCCTTAATCATCCTTAATTAATGATGTTTTCAAGGTTAACTAACCATTTATAAATGATTAAATAAGGTTCAGTGAGGTGTAGTTATTATAAAGTGCTACCTTTTACTTGTTTCATTTCATTTTATATTTTATTCTGAGATGATATTTGTTGTGAACTAATGCTAAGTAAATAAACTGAATGTTGGGATGTTTGAACACACCCTTTGTGTTACCAGTTGAGTTGTAGCTGAGAACCGTTTCTGTCTGGAGCCATTTTGATCAAATAACTAAAGAGAAGAAAAAGAATTAAAAAAAAGTAGAAAGAAGAAGAATTGCCCTCCAGGAGTTCTGCTGGGGTTAGACGTTTACAAAGCAAAACAAACAGTCCACTGTAAGCAACTTTTCCAGCCCAGCGGGCCCTGACACAGACGACTTGTTGGTGGAGAAGTGAGGGGGTCTGGTTCTGAGGCGGGGGCACAGATGGTTACACCTTGAATACGTCAAACTAAATCAACAATGCGTGAAAGGTCAGGGGTCACAAGAGACAAGAAGCTCAATGGAGCTGACTGGGGGAAAAGACTAAAACAACCTCAAAGCTCGGAGGACAATCCGAGTGATGCCTTCAGAAGTGAAACTTCAACAGGAGGTTAGATGTGAGTGAGAATAAATCAAAACACGGCAGCTTTATTTCATTCAGCAGAGATTAATCAGAACCTTCTGGTAATGATGAATAACAAACCTTTTTTATAACAATCAAGATCAAATTTTTCACTGAATTCCGCTGAAATGTTTAAACTAAAAAAAGGTTCAGAACAAGAAAACCAAAGTTAATTTGCTTTTATTTCAGAGAACAATTAAGCTTTCAACTTTATGTTCACTTGAATCAACTTCTAGCTACAATACTGTTAAAACTTGAGTATGTTTTTGGGCTCTAAATGTTTTATTAGACAATATCCAATCTTAGATATTTCTTAAATAGACAACAAATAGAACAAGTTCAGGAAGTTAAACTGCTGGAAGTTATTATGGGTCAGATATTTTCATATACATGTACATGATTGTGACTAAAATGAGTAGAAATATTTAAATTTTTTGTTGTAATGATCATTTTATGTCTCCTGGAATAAAAAAAAATAGTATTAAAGTACAAACTATGTGTCACCTCGACTACTGTCCAGCTGTTTGCTCTTGGGCTTCATAAAAAAACCTGGACAAACTGCAGATAGTTCAAAATAAAGCTGAAAGATTAGCACTTGTTTGTAATTTTAGAACCAATATTAATTTTATTTATCATGGAGGAAGGTCAATGACAGATTGATGCAGTCTTCATCTTTTTTTTTTTTTTTTACATAAAATTTGGATATTACATAAACCTTTGGGCCTTTTCCCACTATTATTACCCATCTGTAACAGACATGGTTTTAATGCAAAACAAGCCTCTGTTGTTACCTTCACGCTACCTCTGCCCAGAACTAATGCACTAAATAAATAAATAAATAAATAAATAAATAAATAAATAATCAAACTGTTATATAGCCATTTTTCACCGGAACATTCATTGATAACTTTGTAAATTTAAAAAAATCTATTTTTCGTGATTAAATAATATTCAACTCATTCATTAAAGTCGTTTAAGTGGTTCTCCTTTTTGTTTTGTGTTGACATGTTTGAGGTGGTTGGACCCCAGTGAGAAGCTGCTGAGGCCGACTACTGAGGATCCTACAAATAGGGAAATTATCAAATAAACTTTTGTGGGCTCTCATTATGAAAATGTACTTTTAAAACCCATCAAATGCTTTTAGTTTGCAGCCAGTATTAACAGATGCAGCACATTTCCTTGGGAACACAAAGTAGGCATCTTGTTGCTGAGGTAACGAGGAAATGAGGAAATCTCCAGCTGTCTGAAGAAGTTTTGATGCAAATCTCTCCAGCGAAAAGACCAAGGTTTTCAAATGCAGGCGTTGGCAGAGTTAACTGAACAATATTTTCTGAACTCTGAGCACAGAAAGAGGGGCAATAAAAAGAAATAAGAAAAGGAGGTCGACCTGTCTGTCTACACAAAATTTCAGAAAACACCGCTAAAACATTTAGGATGATCAGAGATGTTGCACACATCTTCAGCTTCCTGGCTTCAGTTCCACAGAAGACCCACAGAACGTAAGAGGAAGTGGGGAAAACAAGCTTCAACGCGGTTAATTCAACAATTACTACCTCTAATTGCTGCCTCCTGGGGAGAGGTTAAGGAGGCGAACCAGCGGCTCCCTTGGTGCTCCTGACTGGCTTTCTGCCATAATGTCATCCATCCTGGAGCCTAATTGAGTTATCATATCAACAAATCTTCCATCAGGACCCCCTCCCCAAGGCTGACACCCCCAAAGAGACACCCGGAGGGAGGTGATGGTACCTGCAGCTGCAGATCAAGCTCCCCTCTGAGAGGACACTCAGACCGGACAGTCCAACTCTGCAGCCCTGAACCATGAGAACAAAGAGATGCTGAGTGGACATAATTTAGCAACACACACATCAGTGGAGGGGGGATGCAAAGTAGCATCCTGCAGGATTTAGAGGGAAAGTGGCGACTGTGGCCCCATGTGGGGACAAGGGTCAGGTTTTAAGAGCCAGTTTGGCCTCGCCTTTAGGGACTGAATTAAAGTACTGTTAATTTTAGGGTGAGAGACGCCCTTTCACTCTCATACATCACTAACGACAGCTCGGATCTTCCCTGTTTTAGATATAACACACAGCTGTTTAACTCCAGAGGAGAGCAGAGCATTTGTTCCGCTGTCCATGAATCACTCAAGTGTTTTAATAAATAATTAAAAGTGTAGCTTTTCATAAAGGAATGCATATTGCCTATAAATAGCTGCGCGATCCCATGTGATGGCTTTGTCTTTGCCTTCAGGGGGAAGATAATCAAGAACTACTGAGGAAAAAATACTCAGAACAGTTTTGATCCATCAATTTATACTTCGTTTTGTAATCACAGCAGGGATCTAACTTGTCATAAAAGCTTATTATAATTACCCACTTATATGTAAGCGGGATTTTATTGAATTTTCAACAACAGTAATTTCACAGCTAGAGTTAATTCACAGTGGTTGAGGGGCCGACTCGCTTCGAATTGAGAATGTTGCTGTTCAGCAGAAACACATCAAACTAAATTAAAACTGAAACTTAACTTGGTTTCGGTCTGGGTTTCATTGTGGCTGCCTTTTAAACATTTCAGACAATACAAAATTACGATTGTAGGAAAACCATAACGTGAATCACCCACAAGTGCTACAAGCTTTATCCTGTGTTATTTGATTTGAAGGGTTTCAGATTAATTTAATCCCACAAACAGTCACTTTTAAATAAACTAGCAAGAGGAAAAAATCTATTACATTTATCAAAAGTTGAAACTATTTCAATGTAGAGAAAATGCAATATTGTAAGGATAGCTCCAATTTTTTCAAACTGGGATTCTGTATGAGGTCATGAAAAATCAACATATTACCTGTTGTAGATGACATTTTAACAGCCTCAGTTGGAAAAAAAATAGTGCTTTTTGGCAAATGTGCTTAGTAACAAAGTACATTTACTTTGTTACAGTACTTACATCATTTTTTTTAAGATCTGTAATTTTAGCCAGTATTTTTTTAAACTGTAACTTTTACTTTTATTTTGTTATATTTAAAACATGAAAATGACACTTTTACTTCTTTACTTTAACGTTTAGCATTTTGTTACACGTTAAAAATTTGAATATGACCAGAACTTAAATAAATAGTTGCTATCTTAAAATAACTTCAACCAGGAAAAACAGGTTAGAGGTTACAATATACCATTAAATAGTAAATAGTGCTTTTCAGATAAATGTTTTTTAGCTAGTAATATAGAATATTTTGTTTGTAATACACATATTTATTCAGATATTTAAGAATGCTTTATGGATATGAGGAGACCTTACAACCTGATGCACAACAGCTGTTTAATATGTCACATGATTGTATCACGTGATTAAACTACTCCAGCCAGAAACATACAGACTCTCTGTTGTGCGGTTACTAGTTGTGTCAAAAGTAGAGCCTTTCTTTTTTTTATGATTGACCTATTTGAAGTATGTTGCAGCTACAGGCAAACAAACAAAACAAAATCACAGCAATCAGCCATCGGTCTCATTTATCTTTTGAGCCAAAAAATATAACCCCCCCTGCAACCTCCTTTCTGACGAGACCCAGAGTTATCTGACAAGCAGTAAAAAATCTACAAGATGAAGAAAAGTCGCATCTTTTTATTTTCTTCATCCTAAAAAGACTGAATGGAGTTTGGTGGTGATGGAAAGAGTTAGATCTGTGCTATTTAGCCTGTTTGGATTTTAAAGTTTGGTTGTAGTTTATTGCGTTTAGTCTCTAGTTTAGTCAGTATTAGTGTAATTTGAATCAAAATGATGAGGCAATTTTAATTTTTTTTAAACGTGGAGCAGCACTCATGCACTTTTACATCTGCACAGAGGGGGAACGATACAACCTGCCTGTCTGGTATCTTAACATTTTTCCCTTCTCACTCTTACAGTTGGAAAAATTTAAAATTTTCTCTCTGGGGGTTTGTTTTATGTAAGAATTGCAGTCTTTTGCAGCAACTTTTCATGTCTCCTATTTTCCCCACAGAGGAACTCCTCCTGTTTACCCACAAAACCAATATGTCAGCCTCCGTCTTTAACCTGGTCATGTTTCTACAGTTAGCTGCTGCTTACAAAAAACACCCCTAAACACTCAAGTAAGCAAATGTGTAATGTGAAGCTGTCAGCAGGGTAAAGGTTAATAATATGGCATTTAACAGCTCACTTTGGTCTCAGTTGGTCACAGAACCACATTTTAAACATTCACTTTAACATATATTCACTTCAAGCTAAAAGGGGAAAAAACTGTTTGTGTTTGATGTGCTGACAGAGCGCAGAGGTGTGAGCATTCCCTGATTCCACAAGGATTTTAAAACAAGGCAATACGGGCGATCCCTGGCTCAGCACGAGCTTACTTACCACCTGTACACACGTACGCTGCCCTGATTATCCTCGCCTGCAGCAACAAGGCAGATAGCTGAGATGCCATTAAAAAGGTTTTTGTTTTGAGTCTGTGATAAGATTTTTATCGCGCTCAAGTGCCGAGATGTGGCCTCGCAAATCGCAGAGAGGAGCCTCTGACCCGCCTTGCTCGTTCTTCCCTCTCATGTGCTCATTAATCGAATTACCTATTCATCGACGAGTGGAGAGTGGACTGAATTAGTCTCTTCGCTCTGCTACCTCTCAATCTTAAGAGCCTCCATAGAAGTGTGATGACTGGTTTCCATTGTCCGTGGCTGCGTGAAAGTGGAAGGGGGAGACAGGGCAGGGCAGGTATGGAGCAGCCACAGGGGGGCTGACCTTTGACCCTGTTTCGGAGAGGGACCCGGGTCTATCCAGCAACACAATACTTCCAGCAAACAGCTCTCAGTGGCTGCCTGCTGCTACCCACAATTAAGCTCTTTGCTGGGGTCTCCCTAGGCAGAAAGGCCCCCCGGAGCGCCGACTGCCATCCGGAGGTCTTTCACCACTTCTCCCCCCTTCCTCTTTACCTCCGGCTGCCATCTAGGAAGAGAGTTAAAAAACTCAATAACAGAGAAGATACAAGCGAAACAATGGCCTATAGAGAGTATCTTAACCCGCAACAAACAGTGTCAACATCTGTGAGGAGTTCATAGACGGATGGAAAGCTGCGTTTGCCATGGACAGAAAGAGGCCTTTCCTTGTGGGCAGTCACACTGAAAAGGCCTACAGTGTTGTTTTGTTGTGGCTGAGAGGGATTTGGTCGCCGTCTCTTTTCAGCTGCAGTTGAACCCACACCGTGGTGCCGGCGAAGCAATTTTGTTTCGCCGGAGAGCCGGGGCAAGGGATGAAGCAAAGCGTTCGAGAGTGCGGCTTTTCTTCCCGTGGAAGGGTGAAAAAGATTATTGTCGAACATGCGGAGGAAAAAAAATGCATCAAAGTCGGCGCGGAGCGTGGCCTGGATTGAGAAAGTAAAAGGGTTGAAGTTACAAGGAGGGGAAGAATATGGACACATGTAGCGTGTGTGTGCTCGTGCAGAGGCCACACACCAGCACAGACGCGTGGGAGTGTATTGGATTCTCATGCGCTGTCTGGGAAAGACACTGTCCCCACTCTTTGCTCTTCAATCTCATTCCCTCTCAAGCATGCGGCCTCCTCTCATGTGAACACACTGCCACTATAAAGGATCCCTTCATCTCTTTCTGGACTTCTTTTCTTTTTTCTTTTTTGGTTGTTGTGAAAAGAGTTCTTTTACAGAGGCCCCGCAGTCTAATTCCCACTCATCCCAATTTATCAGTTACTGCCAAACTGGATCTAACTGGGAGCTTGTGGGAATCCAGGTGCTTATCATTAATGCTGCGTCTTTGTGGTTTGTGAGGATACGCTGGAGGAAATATGTGTCATGTTCCTGCATGTCGGTGAGGGGCTTCGCCAAACCGTGCTTGCCTTCAGTGCACACAAGCACCCAGACACACACACGCCCACACATGCAGAATCATATAGACATGCCTGCGGCGAGTCCTCTGCAGACGTCAGGCTGAAACACTCAGTAGCACAAAATCATCCGTCTCCATCTACATGTGCTTCTGGTCAGCTTAAAACAACATGGTGATATCATAAAAGGATTTTACCTCTAAATGTCCAGCTTTTTTTGAAAGCGTAAAAAAAAATCACCTAATGATGACCGAAGACAGACTGCGGCTGAGTGCATCATCTCAGATCCAAATCCTCCAGAAAAAGCCACATCCTAAAAAGTCACTGCCACAACAAAACCAGAGATAGACTTCCTGTTAGACGTTCTAAATGAGACACAAACAGACACATTCATGCTGAGATCAAAGGACAAGTTATGGGAACATCTGAGCAGACAGAGAAAGGCAGTGTTTTCTTTGTACACTCAGCATCTTCACTGTTGGACAACGTTTCGCTGCTTAAACAGTGAAGTAAAAAACATCGCTGCTTCAAATTTAAGAGCAGCATTTTTTTACGACACCTTTGGTATAAGGTAGTATAATTTTACTCAGGTACATTTCTTTAAGTTAATTTTTTTTTCCAATAAATGTAAGTTTAGGAGTAGTTTTACTACATTGAGTAATTTTATTGTGAAGTAATCTTACTAAAATAAAATTTCTGAATTCTTTACCTGCTGTAAGTAACTTCACTGAATGAACAAACATGAGACACACCTACAGTTTATAGTAAAGTGAGAACTCTTGTTTGAACTCAAGCTTTGTTAAAAAAAAAATAAGTAGGTCTTCTGGACGGGTTGTTCTTTAATGAAATGTTTTGTCTTTCTTTCAAGAGACTTCTTCAGTCTGAAGAGTTTCAGGTAAAAGAAGTCTTTTGGAGGAGAGGTGAAACGTTTTATTAAAGAAGAACCTATCCAGAGAACCTACTGAATTTTTATTTTTTTTTATTTTTCTACCTGGATTACTGAGCTGCATCAGGACACAAGCTTTGTTGTTTTAATTATATTTTCTATCTGTGAATATACTGTATAGTAAACAGTAAATGTAGTCACTGGAAGTACTTTACTCTATTCTGTCATATTTATACACACATTACCTACTGTGTTAGTTTTATAAGTTTCATAATGAAAACATTTAGGAAAAGTGTTTATGTTATTTATTTTTATGATTTTTTTATTTTAGTCTTTAAAAACAATAGAATATGCACATAATTTCTGTTTTTTGTCAGTCTGATGACATCATTTTAAAATAATAAATCAGATGTTATGATCAGTTACTCAGCACTGTTTTTATTTTTTCTCTTGAGTAATTTCTTGAACGACTAGTTTACTTTTACTTGAGTAAAAATATGCTGAAGTAGTGCTACCCTTACTCGAGCACAACATTTGTGTACTCATCCCTGGACATGAAGAACATATTTGTAGAGAAAAAAAGCTCGTCTGATGACTGAAATGAGTTTCAGTAAAAGTAAAAAATAAACAGTCAGAAAAAGTAAAAAAAAAAAGTCAGACCTTCATAAAATCAAAACCACTTTAAAAATTACTGACAAATTTGGCCTCTGAGAAGTAAAATTTAAAGAAAGAATGGATGAGTTTTACACAGCTCGGCAGGAGGTTCAAAATGTTGAGTGTTTTTGAGTTGCACAACTAAAAACATTAACATCTGAGTTATTTCCTGTTTCGCTGGATGAAGGAGCAATTCCTCTAAAAGTGCAAGACTGAAAAAACAAACCACTTTCCATGAGGTTTGTCATCCTACTGGGAAACTGCATGGGGTGTGTATGTGTGTGTGGGGGTGAACACCAGCAGCAAGTGTCTTCAGCCTTTCGGTGAACCAGACAGTAATGTTTATCAGTGCACCTAACCAGAGAGCAGGGTACATGAATGGGAGGCGCACCTTTTGTTCAGGAGAGGTCCAGTCAAATTAGATTTGGCTGACCTGAGGTGAATGTTGGCTTTGGTGAAGGAAAGAGAGAGTCCTGGTGGGGGGTGAAGAGAGAAGGAGAGGGTGAACAGTCCAAATTAATTATCTCTTGTATTCCTGGTGCTCCTTATTTCCAGCATGTCGACCCTTTATCTTCCTGTTGGTTACGTTATCAGGAGCTAATTACAGTTAATGCTTGTGGAGGTTGTTCCACTCAGTGTTAAAAAAAACAACTAATAAATGTCTAATTAGTTCAATTGTTGTTCACTATATTGAATCACTTGTATTTCTTTTTTTGCTGTTGTTTAAAAAATTAGGAAATTTTAAAAGAGGAAAAATACAGAATGACACAGCAATAATCTATTTCAATTTAATTATCAAATAATTTTATGTGAAAAATTACAATATTAATTATGAGATCAAGCATTACTTTAGTGTAACTAATACATATCACATGTGGTCCTAATATTAGAGCTTTAAACTAAAATCATCATAAGTTGACCAAAAGTAGTTCAGTTGTTTTTGAAAGAAGTTCATAAGATGTTTTGCTAACATACAGTGAGTTCTTGACGTGCACTTTTTTTTAGCTCTAGAGTATGTGTTGAGAGGACTCTAAGCTTCTATCACATCAAATTTTAGGCCATAATCTGTCAAATTTGGCAGAGCTGTAGCCATTTAAATCACTCAGTTGGGGTCTAAATGAAGTGGAACTGCAATGCTTATCAGAGTTCCTCCTTGTTGTAACTCCACTATCCCCTCTTTCACCCCTTTTCTGAGGTGTCTCGGATCAACTCGTTTTGAGGTTGTCTCTTTAAATCTAAAGCAGGTGTTTCACACCCCGCCCCCCCCAGCTTCCAGACCAGTTCATTCTGGTTTTATAGAGGGGTTTACGACTATATAGCAGAGCAGAACCGTTTTATTTGCAATTTAGTTAAAAGATGTCAACAAGGGAAGTCTTGTCCATCCAGTCTTACATGTGGGAACCAGAGTCTGACCCAGAGGAGAATGAAGATGACCAAATTGTAGTTGGTAATTTCAGACCTTTTTTGTCAGTTCTGTCACATAAACTGACATAAAATTTAGATCACAAGTGAATAGAAAAGTTCATAAAACACAAAGAAAACTAAAAAGATTAAAAAATATGACTCAAACAGAATATAAAGATATCTATGTAGCAACAGCTAGGAGAGACTCCAAGTATACAACAAAATGCATTTAACGGTTAAAAAAGTGGATTTTGTGCCCTGACCCATTTAAAGAAAAAAAAGCGTAGTAAAAAGTTACTTACACCAGAACTTAAATTAGTGTTTGTGGTTGTCTGTAAAACTCTGTAACAGTGGGAAGACAAACTATAAAAGTAGTAAGTTGTTGTGAACTTTTTTTTTGCCCAAAAAAGAGCAAATTCAACTGCCCTCTTTTTCCTCTTCCTTCCTTTCCAGTGCAGCAGGTAGACATTTAATGCAAGCTCATACAATCTGAAAATACACACTGCGACAGCTCAAAATCCCAAAGAGCTCTCTCGTTAACCTTAATGAGGCCAAAGGTATGTGTGTAAATGTGTGTACACTGAAGCTAACACCTGGACCAGCTGCTAGCTATAAAGCACCAGCGATGTTGGGGACTATTAAAGCACTTTGTGGGCTGCCTTCGTTCTTCCTTCCCCTCAATCTTCAGCGAAGCTCCTAAAATCGCTTAACAACATTCTTCATTAATAGGCCTCCAATGAGCTTAAATTATTTGTGTGTGTGTGAGTGGGTGGGTGGGGGGCATTTTAACTTACACATGTGCATTCAGAATAAAACCACACACACACACCCTCAGGTGAGTCAGTATATTTCTTTCCATCTATAGTTTCCCACAGTTGAAGCAGGCAGTGGGGGGCAGGGATGTGTGTGTACATGTTTTTGATACCTGGTGGGGATGAATTTTGATTATTCCCGGTACGCACAGCCTGGTGAGGACCCACTGTTCCTTATAGGGACAAAAGCCTGGCCCCCATTGGGGGAAATACCAGCGGTGGGTCAGGGGTTAGAGTTAGGACTAAGGTGTAAATTGAGTTTAGGTTAGATTTAGGATCAGGTATGTACCTGTGAGGTTAGGTTTAGGGTAAGGGGTCGGGTTAGGCTATAGAAATGACTGGTAAATGAATGGAAGTCAATGCAAAGTCCCCATGAGGATGGAAGAACCAACACACGAGTGTGTGTGTGTGCAGAGCAGGCTTATCATGGCTCAGCATCAGCACTGGGATGATTTGTTCACAGTTAGCCATGTTCAGAGAGAGTACCTTTGTGCTCCTGACACAAGAGCAGGCGGGTTCCTGTCTCAACAGCCACCAGCTCCCAGAAACAATTTAATTTATTAAATGTGGAAGAATTTACCTTCATTGTATTTGTGCTGATATAAAATATGTAACAAGGTGAGCACTGCTATTCTCCTTTTAGAACTGAAGGCCTCATTTATGAATTAGTGAAAATTATCTAAGGCAGCCAGCAGACTGTCCTGCTTGTTGGTGACAGTGGAAATGAATGACTCCTTTTTAACAGGAAAAAACCTTCAGCAGAACCAGGTTCACAGAGAAAAGTCACCTGCCTTGACTAGGGGTTTGGGAGGACAGGAACAAGAAACAAACACTGCAGGATTGGTGTAGTTTGCAAAGCATGCGAAATTGACTTTTTTGAGCTTTATATTACGTTATGTCATTTCCTCATCCAGAACATACCCAGTGTGTGTTGCTTTGACTCATTCATCCTTGAATCTTCTGTGTTAGCCACGTGGAGCTGCCTAAAATCCTTGCTGGTACAAAGCACCGCCTATTTGTACAAAGCTCTTCCCTGGAACTCAGCCTGCAGTTGAGCTCCTGTCCCACAGAGCTCCGCCCCCTTCAAAACGGAGGTTCTTAAAGAGACAGAGGCCAAGAAGGCATTTAGATAGATTATGATGCAAAGTCAAATTTATTTTTGACATATACAGCTTTTTCATATAACAACTGAAGGTAACATAGTTACTTGATTGTGGTATAGAAGTGAACTATGTGCATGAAAAAAAAACATACCCCCCAAAATGTTTTCCACGGAACAGTCCTTAAAAATATTTGAAGTATATGCCTCCGAGAATAAGACAGCAAAAACATATTTAAATGAGCTGGTTTAGTTTGTTTACAACTCGACATCATGTCTTCTGGGTGCTCTGCAGTTTGGTTGTTTTTAGTTATTAAAAAAGAGGGAGTGGTCATTCTAAATTTAGGCAAAATATCCGGCACATGTACACCTACAGTGAACGTCCCACTCTTTTAAAACTACACATTCTGTATGTGAAAGAGAAAAAAAAAAGATAAAGAAACACATTGAATTCACATCACAGAGCAGTTAAAGGGGAGGCAGGAAATAACATCAGAAATAAGGCCTAAATGCTTTACTGCTGGTGTCTGACACTTGACCTCAGCTGAAACGTGGTGAACCCCACACCTGGCTCTCCATTAGGGGAAAAACAAACAACGAGAATCATTTGTAAATGTTATTCGACTCTGATGTGTTCAGCAGCTCAGCTGGGTGCACGCCATCCACAAGTACATGTCATCATGAGGAAGATTTACTGCCTCTGAGGCCCAATACGCCAAGGAGTGAGACGTTGATTGACTGAGTATGTGTTGGGATCAAGGACGTGTGAGTGTGTTTCGTGACAGTGCACGAGAATATGTGTGTGTGTCTGCTGATGATGTGATGTCTGCATGTACATTTAGGCTGTTGCATTTACTGAGTTTAGGGATGTGATAGTGTGTAAATCTGCATTGTCTTGAACGCCAAACCGGTTAGAGCAGCGTCAACAGCTCATTAACACCGATTCATTATGGACCAGCTCTACTTCCCTCACAGCCAGCCACCATCTTTCACACACACACCCATGCATTGAAGCCAACTCATCAGCAAAGAAGGGAAGCTGATGAGAAAGCCACATAGTTTGAGAAATCTTACCTTTGTGTTTGCAGCCAGTTCATACTTTTACACACACAGAGGCCTGCTGCAGAGTTGATTAAAGAACAAACAGAACGCAAGTTAAATAAAAATTCAGGCACTTGTCAGATCATGATTTTGTTCCATTTAGCATTTGAGTGTGTTTTCTGAATGCAATGCCTAAAAGGTCTTCAATAAAAACACCATATTTATTATTATTATTATTACTAATATTATCTGTTTGATTCATTTATTTTTATTTAATTTTTGTTGTCTAAATGAATGGCAGAAAACACAAGAAAAAATATGTAAAACTTTTTTATTAGAAAGCATTGTTGGGACTTTACTTGTAATTCAATGTACATAAATGGTAATTATAAAAAATTAAAACTAACTTTAACAACAGTGGTCAATAAAACTTCTTTTCATTTGGTCAACTGCTCTTTATTGCTAAGTTTGTTATTTTTAGACTAACAGGATAAAGTTATAAAGTTAACCAAACTGGTACAATGTTTTTGTTTTTTGTGTTTTTTCAGCTATACACCAATTTGGAAGTTCAACTCTTAATAAACAGAGTTCCGTAGGCAGACGTTCATTCTTTCAAGTGATTAGTCCTTTTTCTAGTGATGCATGGATTGATATTGAAATACCAATAGCACCAATACCAGAACTGTATGCTCTAGAATTGATACTAAAACCAAAATATTGATACTTTGGAACTTCACTTGATTCAGGTAATGTGGAACACAATGGAAAGTAACTAAACCATTGAAATCTTGTGTAAATCATGTGCAGTTGGAGGGAACTACTTTTTCTTGCTCCTGGGTAATGCACAAGTGCAGCGGCACATTCTCAGATGTTACATGTTCTGTATTTTCATGCTAAAATGTTCATGTCACATAAATTAAGACTCAAGTTTTTATTTTTATAGTAGTTTTTGATAATCAACTAATAATTTTTTTATGGTTTTATTATTTTACCAAATTTTTGTTGTTTAAAACAAAATTTCCGCATATTTTGTAGGATTTTTTTTGTTGTATTAGCTTGGCTATATTATAAATGAAACTACATCAATATACTTCTGTGTTTAAAACAAATAAATTACTCTTATGTCTTGTATTCTTAATAAAGTGGTGACTTGAAATACTGTTTTTTTAGATTTACCACATTAGGTGTATTTGCACAAAGTATCAGTATTATTGATACCAGTTTTACTCTGTAACAGAATCAGAGAGGAAATATTTGGTATCAAATGTCACTACTTTTATGCTTTGTTTCAGGACACAGTGGTTTGATTTTTGTTTTATTTTTTTCAAAATTAAACTCTCTGTAATTAATATTTTTAAATTAAATGTCTTGTGTGTTTTCTGAAGAGAACAGAAAAAAATTTAGTCATTCCAGAGAGGAGAATAGAGGAAAACGACACCTGCAAATTGATAAATAAGGATTCAGCATATACATGAAATCTTATACTTTTATTGTCAGTAAAACAACATGAGCAGAACAATCAGCTCAGTCCTCTGAGTCCCTAAATGAAGATAACAGGGAAAAGTTTTTATTGTTGGATCTGTTTTTTGTCATTTGTGACACAGCTGCAGAGTGAGTCCCTAAAACGCAGCTGGAGGTGTGGAGGAGCACTGAGGGAGTAGCTCTATGTACACGTATGTCAGTAATATGCCCCTTGGTATTTTTACCCTCTCAGCACCTTCATTTGTAACAACGGACAGGTCCATACAGAAAAGGAGCCGAGACCAGAGATCAAAGAGGTAAATGAAAGTATCAGATGCAAAGATATGTGGACAAGAAATCACGACCCAGACCTTCGACCTCACTGGAGCTATTCCTTTACAAAGTAAACAAAACGCCAATAATCTTAACTCAATTTGTAGACAAAGATTTATTTAACTTTATGTTTTTGGACGTCACAGTCACTGCTGTGATGGAGCATGTTAGGGAAAATAAACAGTTCAGCGGTCAGGTCTTATTATGCCCTGAGAAACCGTGCACACACTTCTTACCCGCAATGCACATGGAGCTTTGTATTACTGTCATCAGTCCTAAAGTTGAGGACATCTTTCAGTCACAATGGCAACTGATGGCCCTCTTGAGAACTATCATCTGTCCCTGCTTCAAAAGCTGCCCATTGTGCAGAGAGAGAAGAAGAAAGAAACACAATCCTCTTATTATGGCACAAATGAAAAGCAGCATTTGGATTTGCCACTCACAAAATTTCCTTAGCTTCTTTATAGTGAACCGTTGAGCGCAATTTCTTGAGCAAAACATATTTAGACTCTCAGCCAAGGGGTTGATGAGGTGAGGGATCATTACCTCTTAAGTTTTTTTTATTTCTTTTGAAGCCTACATTTCCTTGACCTCCAAAAATGGCAAAGAAGAAAAGCCATAAAATCTATTTTCCATTATGTCTCTTTAAAGCATTGCCCACAAGTGAAGGGACGGAGGAGTAGCGGAGAAAAAAAAAAAGAAGAAAATTGGCTTCTGGATACAGTTTACATCACTCACATGTCAATGCAAATAAGGTGATCTGGCTGCTCAGCACTTTGTTTACTGCCCAAAACAGAGAACATTAACAAGGCTCTTTGTATCTCAGATGGTGTGATGAATGCGTTTGTGCCCATATATCTCCTTTCCCCTCTTAATTACAATAAGTTGGTGCCATAATAGGATTGTCAGCGACCAAGGAGTGACAGCTTGAAAGAAATGCTTTCCAGTTGAAATGTGCCTTTGAGGACCGATTTTCCAGAGCTTTCTTGCTTCACTTTAAAGCTCCATCCAGTCCAGCAGTCCTTTCAGTGTAGCCGGGATACAAATCCATGCCACCGCAGCTATCACAGGCCCAGAATGAGCATAAAAAAGCTGCATTACATCTTGCTTCATTTTTAAAGGTTCCCTTTTGGCTTCTCATGAGCTGGAGCCCTCCGTAGTGCAAAGCAGCCCTATTTTGGTTTGCCAAGCGTCCGAGTTACTGGGATTCGTCATAGGGAAGTCAAAGAAATGCGACGCAGACAATGCCGGAGGGTATCTTGGTACTTTGGGCGCAGGCTCTTTATCTTATTTTTCAGAAACGTCACTGTCTCGTTGCTGCTTGCCAATATTTGAATGAGCAACCAATCAGCCATCTGCAGGGGGATTTTCCTTTCTTCTTATTGTGTTTTTTAAAGTTCTTAACGCTTGTCTCATCTCCTTCAACAAGTTGACAGGTTCCAGGAGTGCTGCTTTTAAAATAAAAAAAAGAGGCAGCATGAAGTGATAACCATCCACAGCCAAGGGCCACTGCTGCACTTTGAATCCATTTGTGGCTGGTTTCAAAACACCAGCCACCCTCCAAGTGCAAAAACACATTTTGTAACCTTAAATACAGATGTGCCAACACTTCCATGGGAGATGGTGAGAGAAGCAGACCTGCTGATGGTTTTCACTTGTTTAGTGACTAACTCTGTAAAAGCAGAAACAGATGTTGAGAAAAGGGGGAGGGAGGTAATGAGGCCGTGGTAAAGATGCCCCGTAACCATTCCTGGTGTCAGCAACACAAGATTAATTTGTAGGGGACATGGTTTTTTTTAGGTTCTTCAAGAACATACACTGACTTTAGGAGACAAGTTTTTTAGGGTGTATTCACTCTTGACACATTTGGTCCACTTTAAATGGACCGGAGTTCGTTTCCCCTGTTGTTCCGGACCTTTTATGCAGGTGTGAATACACTCATGCAAACCCTGGTGCAGCTCAAACAACTGGACCAAGACCCGTTTTTGATGTGGTCTCGGTCGGCTTCCGAACAAACTCCAGTGCGGTTCGCTTCTGGTGTGAATACAGACGGGCTTCGAACCAACTACAGGAAACATGCACCTTTTTGGACTTCACGAGCCACCGTTGCTAAGCAATGCGATAACAATTAGCATTTCAGTGTTGCTAAAGCTACCACTGCGCTACAAATAATGAGCTGTTGTGGGTCAGGGAATGCAAAGCATCTTGTCTCCTTTGGGTTGTGGCATGCATTTGCCAATGCTGTCCCAAAATTAGAAGTATATCATCGCAAAACTGCCAACTTGAAATTCTAAATGGTGTTTCAGTCTTAATAACAGCACAATCTTTATTTCCAGGTTTGTGTTCGTCCAGCTCCCATCTTTTTTGTCCAATGGGAGCAATAACCGTCACCTATGTGGCTTTGTTTGTAAATTATAATCTACTTGAAAAAAGCGCAATGTGAATGCAAACCGTACCAAACGAAATAATTAAAGTCCACTTTTAATCCATAGGCCAAACAATTGGACCAAAAGACTTGACCCAGGTGGACTTCAAACTTTACCGTTTACTTGGAGATAGTCAATCAAGAAACTGTAGGTGCTGAATGTTTTGAGCTCAAATTCACAAAGAAAACTCAACCAAATCACGCTGAACACTTGAAATTCCACTTTTCTTTTTTGTGTCTGCAGAAACATCCAGAGATTTTTAGAAGACGAAGTTCCCGGCACATCGTTTACCTCTTGCTCCCCTTCGTCTCCATCATCCACAACTCTGATAAAACTCGGAGGCCCATGGGCTGCACAGCTACCAGACATGGGAATGAGAGGGGAAATCGTAAAACATAATCAGATTTTATGAGGACCCCTCAGGGAGGTCTGTTGAAGGAAAGGACATTTCTGACTTGTTGTTTGGCTCCAATCTAAGGGAGAGAGAGTGATCCGAGTACATAAGAAGCTCTGCAGAGGGCGGCGAAGAAGAAAACGTTTTTAAATTTGTTTAATTTTGTTCCAAGTGTAGCATAAAAATCTGGTACATTGTAGAAACTTAGACTGTTTATGTTTCGTGGAAAGTAGGAATAAATTAAACATGATCTCAGAAACATGATATGTATGTAGAAGAAAATCATAAAATTTGTTTTGATTTTAAATTTATGGAAGTGTTAAGTCTCTTCTTCATTCTTTGTTTTTAAATTTGTATTTTAATTAGGATTAAAAATGAGCAAAGTGCTAACATAAGCACCAAAGTTGTTTCAATCAAGGTGTCAAAATTTGCATTTGAAAGACTTTAAACTTGTGTAATTAATAGCTATAAAAGAGGCAGGAGGTCAAACGCAAAAAGCTAAATGCTAACAAAAATAGAGAGATGGAGCAGTACACAAAGGGACCAAGCTAAAAACTGGGCAAAAAAACCCCTCACACCTCAGTTAGCTGGTGGTGCTGAGGAACAACCAAGCCTCACAGATATAATCTTCATGAGCTGTTGTGCTGCTTCTTCTAGTCCACCCTCTGGCTCAGCAGTAAATACAGTTTTCAAGCACTGGGTCACAAAACAAGGAAAAGGCCTTGAAGCGGTTCTGGTGGACACCCCTAAACACTTAGACGCTGCAGAGAAGACCATGTTCGGGCCCGCGCACGGTTTAATCTCTGCAGACATTTAACAAAGCCCAGAAGTGCAACACAGCCAGCCCTCTGGATGGGACACCTGCAGTGAAACAGGATCTTTACTGGACAGAATGCAACCTGAACCGCACACAAATGGAGGGTTACAGGATCTGCTACGGGGTCAAGGACACAGACTCCAGATGAAGCTGGCTTTGAAAAATGATTACAGGTTGTCCAGAGTATAAAATGACGTCAGTGCCTCTGAATGTAAGGGTGATATCAGAAACCTGTGGTGCAGTGTGCAGCTGTCATACAGTGCATACCACATGAGAGCAACAACTATATCTGGGTTTGTGTTTGACCTGCTTTTATCTGAGGCTTTAAACTTCAAGTCTGATCAAGTTGAACATTTGTATTCCTAGTTTATCACATACTGATGCTGGGTCAGACTGGTTTAATCGTCACAAAGAAAATCCAGGTAAAAACCTTTCCATCCCCTTCAGTAAAGAAATTATTTTTTTTGTTGTTGTTGTTGTTGCTCAATTTGGTGATTGTTTTCTTTGTCGGATGCCTTTCTCAACGCAACCTTGGCTCGAACCTGCAGCTACAGAATTACAAGACCACAGCACTGACCACCAAGCTACCACGGCTCCCCTCGAGTAAAGACATGTAGGTTGCAATAATTCCAGTCTGAAACTCAAGTTTGAACCTAAATAATGAAGTGAAAATAACTAATAGTGTACATTTTTCTATATATGAAATAAAAAAAATTATGTTTGAGTTTTTTTTCACTTACAAATGAAATAGAACATTTATGAGGCACAATAACTATTATCAAACTTATATTTCCTGAATTTTCACAAGGAATTTTATATATATATATTTTTTTAGTTTTATGCAAATTTTGCCAGTTCAGTTACATCAGTGTTGTTTGGTTTGGAGAGAATGTTGTTAACTTGAAATTTGATATTTGTTTTCATGATATAAGATGAAAACCTCTGTAATTTGGCAATGATGGTCCACTAGAAGGAAAAAAGCAAAGACTTTAAAGAGCAATATGGAGACATGAAGAGAAACGTTTGGTCTAATCGGGTCCACAATGTTGGACCACAATGGAAATAAGCTTTGTGCTTTATTGTGTTATCCATTTACATTAATGTTACTGTATATTATGTGCAGTGCCATTTATATAATAAATAAAATGAATGAAAGGTCAACAGACCTTAATAAGCATTGTTGAATCTTGCAATGTTGAGTCTAAAACCTTTCCTCAACTTAATTCTTATTAGTGTTGCAACAGTCGGTTGGTTACAGAGGGTTCTGCCTTTTAATGTTGACCTCTGGGTTTGCTGTTTGTCAGGTCTGCAGGCCTTTGAATTTTATTAATTTCATAAAGATTATGTAATTAAATATATACAACACTACAGAGCTGAAGTCTCGGGCAGCACAAGTTCTAAACGTGAGAGTCAAATACTAGCCGGTTTCACTTGATGAAATAAAAGACATCAGCTGTCTGTAAAAACACAAACAAAAGATAGACGTCCTTATTTAGAACATGATGAGCCAGCAAAGATGCGAAAGATACCTTCAACTCATGGCAGTTTATGGCTGAAGACGAAAGCAAACAGGTTAGTTCAACCTTGCAGATTTTTTTCCACTTTGTAAAATAGTACCACACAACTTAAGAGGGACTCTTACCAGCAAATAATTGGGATGAATTTAACCTGTTCAGCATCAGGTTTTGTATTTAGTGCAAAACTGGTCATATGTTGTAGAAATGCAACCCAAATTTAAACAAAAATATTCCCCCTTGAACAGAAGGAATGATGCACACTACATGGGAATGTTGGGGATCACGGATGCAACACAATACACCAGTCAGCCGGCATTATATCCACCAAAAACTGGGTGTTGCAGAGAAGTCAGTGATGAATTTGTCGGCAGGTCTGGTTTCGGCAGCACAATGCAGAGCGCCGTCTCAGATACAGAGGCTGTCACTTCGTACCACCCAGGGTCACGGTCTCTGCTCTGAGCACCATGACTGCTGCGGTAATTACCTAATTTGGTGAAGAAAAAAAAAGCTTCAGCATTCCAGGAGTGTCACAGAGGCTCGGTTTATGTGGGCAGAATGTGAGTTGGAGTCTCTGATTCCAGGGTGGATGTGAAGGGCTTTGAGCATTCAGGAATTTTCCTTTCTCCTTATGCTCCCCTGTAACCGTCCCACCCATCACCCCACCCATCCCTTGATCTGCCTCTGGTTCCCAACAGAAGAGGAGAAAGATGGTGGGAGGAGAGAGACGCGCTGGAGGTCAAATAAATTATGTGGTCAACCCACTTGGTCAGTACAGGTCAGTGGGTTGGGTAACTAAAAGCTGGGGAAAAAAGCATAGCTGCTGATACTGTAACAAAAAGTCTAGACACATCATATTGCTTTTATTATACTTTATTAGTCAAATTAAACTGTGTCGGACTCAGTTTTTTGGCTCCAGACCTGGTTTTTGTTTTTCTGTTACACTTCCAAACTCCTGGCAGTAGCAGCTGCAGCAGCCAAACATGCTCCTCAGAGACAACAAGCCAGCTAGCGTCAGTGGTGCTAACAAGAACCACTCGTTCTCTATTTCCACCAGGCCTGCCAACTGTTCTCAGACAGGGCCCCATTTCACGCTTGCCTGCTCAAGGTGTGTGACCAAGTGCGGGCCCCACGCTTGGTAGGGGGCATGACAAAAGAATAATGTGTATTTCCAGACAAAATTTGTGTACGTGTCAAGGTTTTGTGACTTATGAGAGCACTGTAGCTACAGTATTTTCTGTCTGGGAGGACTGTTTGTAAGCTTCATAGTGGAATTTACATGTCATTTTTCCTTTTTTTTTTTAAATTTCAATCAGCAGGTCCTGGGACCGACCCCCCCCTCTGTAGTCATGCAGGAGTTGATTTAGGCCTTTGCTTGAGGGAAGCACACAGCTATTCTGACAGACGCTGGCCTCCTGCTCAGACTGAGGTCTGCAATTACACAGGACATAAACGCGGTGTGCCGCGGCCGGGCTGGCGCAGGACAAGCTGGAGCTCCGAGGGCCCCTGGGAATGGGAGACGGACAGCTTTGGGGAGGCCGCAGAGACTTTGGCAGCCATGGCCGTTGCGTGACTGTGGGAGAGGGATGACTTGTGTGAAACACTGAAAATTTCAGAATTGTAAAAAACACACAAAAGGAAAACGATGAACAACAACAGGCAAAGCCTGTGAAAACAAGGCACAGAGATGGATTACAAACTAAATTTATATTCATCCTCTACGACTTAAAGCATAAAGTTCTTGTTTCATATTACACCTCAGCTTGTTTCTTTCTTCAGCAAAGTGGATGTTTAGTCTTTTAACCCAAGAAAAAACTCTCTACGACCTACAGCAATAACCCAATAATGTGGACTAAATAAACTTCCATTGTAGAAACAATGAGACACCTGCCCCTGCAGTGAACTGACCTGAGTGTGGGACTAGGCTGAATACAACAAGCCTTGAAAGGATGTCAAGGTGCGTAAAAATACTTGAGCTACAGAGAAAATGTTGCCTTGTGCCAGTGAGATCATATTTACTCACAACTCGGCTTGCTTTATGTATGCCCGTCACACATATCCTACACAAATACATCAGGGAAAGAAGAAGCATCCGTCAAACTTGAGTATGTTTTCCACAGTTGACTCAGATCGGGTCCAGACACAAGCATGGGAAAGCTAATAACCTGGATTAGACTTCTTCAATGGCTTGACCCTGTGAGGGATGGAAGTAGGAGGAGAAGACATAGGTCAGAGTTTAAGTGTGGGTTTGAGGTTTTTGACTTTTCAGGTGAAGCCTTAGCAACGTCAACAAGAAGGTAAATGCTTTTGTGTGTGAACATACCAGCAGGGGCGGAGCTTGACTTTTTTGCAAGGGGTGGCCATGGTGTTTTTTAGGGGGCAAGTCAAGTTTATTTGTAAAGCACATTTTAGCAACAAGGCAGTTCAAAGTACTTTAAGAAAAAAACTTTGGATTTGAAAATTCAAGATGGCCACCACAGTTGATTCCAAAAGACTTTCATTTAGTTGTTTTAAGAAATACTAAGCTGAAATTTTGTGTGATCATAACTAAGAACGATCCAAAAAATACACTGAATGCGAGTCACAATTTAGTATCCAGCTATTTTTAGACACAAGGCTAAACATTAGTTTAGATTTTAAATATATTAGTTAAAATCTTTGCCAAATTTTAAGTGCTAATCAAAAATTCAAGATGGCCACCACAGCTAGCTTTAAAAACCCATAATTCAACTATCTTAAGAATTTTTGAGATAAAATTTATTGTGGAGTAGCTAAGAACGATCACATGCTGATTGCTGATGCTAATTAAAATTAAGCTAACCACCAATGCTAATGCTAATTTTACATAGGGCTATAAATCAGCCATTTCTTAACAAACAGCTGAAAATGTATATAATACAGCACTATCAGTAGTTACAGTATTATGCAAATACAAAACCCAAGATCTCCACCCACTTTTCAATTATTTAGGAGGGGCACCTGGGGTGACAAATAAGGTGCCAGGGGTGGCACTTGTCCCCCCAGCCACCCCTATGGCTCTGCCAATGGGTACCACTGCCAGGGTGTTAGTACACGTGCATCTCTGTGCGGAAACTTTTTGCATCCCCTCTTTTGAGTGCAGCTGAAGTTCACCAAAAAGACGTCTGTGTTACATTAAACCCACGAGTGCACCTCGGCTGCTAACAAGCACAGATGATTATGAAGCAAGTTTCCCCTAAAACGTGAGGGAATCCGACTGCTGCAACGTTTAAGAGCTTACAGAGTCTGTCCAGGGCAATTTATAATGTACACAGAGTTTAACTGCACACGCAATACATCATTTCAAACCACAACAAAATTAATGGTGCAGCAGGCTAATTTCCCTCTGACGGTGCTGTTAGGAGCGTCAGTGAAATCCTGTTACACACATGTGCTACATACCTTTGTAGGCAGACTCTAATGCTGACATGACTTGCACTCAAAACCCCACTGAACAGCAGGAATGTTCACAGCTGTATGTCTGTATGGGGGTTTGCAATAGGGGTTTAAGAGTTATTTCCTCCACTCTCTATGCTCTATCTCAACTTTTCCATCTTTCCCTCTTATCTTTTCATATCAAAAAGCTCACCCTCCCTTCCCAAGAATCACGGTAGCTTTCCAGTTTCAAGAAAATACACACACTTGCAGGCACAGAGCTACACACAATACACAAACACATGCACACAGACATTTGCACATGCAGGCATGCTGCTCTCCCTCAGGCGGTCTGGCTGTAAGATGATACTTCGTCCCAGAGCATTTCGCACATGCCTTCCCGGACAGTTCCCACACTCCACGCCGCCTCAGCCCGTCTGACCTTTGCCAAGCCTGCCACCCTCCCCACTGGCCCCCTCTGAGCCTCCTTCCTGAGCCTTCCCTCCGCCTCCACCTCATCTTCTCCCAGGGCCTGCGGTTTGGACAGCTGTGGCCAAGCTGGCTGCTCAGCTTGTGGAAAACATCCGCTACACATGGTGGACTGCGGTGATGCTTCTTGGCCTCTGCTGGCTGGTTGGCTGGATGGCTGGATGACTGGTTGCCTGTTTCCCAATCAACACATCGTTAGAACCATCTACTCCTCAATGTGCCCCTTTGCCCCCATCCAACTTGAGAAGCTCACCTACTAAAAATAATTTTCAGGGCAGTTTATAATGTGAGGCAATCAAGAGCTTCAAGAAGTGTGGGGAAGGAGAACAAAAACTTGCCAAGTCTTAGCTGCTTAGTCAATAAAACTGAGGGGCAAATAATGGAAAGTAAATGACAAATTGTAATCACACTCACACAATATTGTTTCATAACAACATTAAAAAAACTTAATTATAGCTTATTTCTTTGTTACAAATAAAGAAATTAAAGCAAAATTTCAACAATATTTTGATTTTAACTGAATTCAGTTATTTTATAATACAAATGTGTTTTAATCAACTGAACTGTGATTTTTGTTTCAAAATTTTACTAAATGCTTATTTTATTAAAAGCCACAAAGCTCATATTACTTTATGGTGTAAAATGATTTATTAAAGTTTCCTTACAGTCAGTTAATTTCACCAGGATTGAGTACACCAGGGTCCCGCCCTCACCTGCCACCTGGCCTGCACAAGACCTGACCTTGACGGCTCTGGCTGTGTCAATTCAGGGGTTGTGGCTCACATAGTCCACACCCTACAAAGGCCGTGGGTCGCCTATGTAGGCTGCATAAATGGTAAATGACTTGAACTTATATAGTGCTTTATCATGTCCTTACGGTATCCAAAGCACTTTACACTCCAATCATTCACCCATTCATACACACACTTATGGTGGTAAGCTACATTGTAGCCACAGCTGCCCTGGTACACACTGACAGAGGCAAGGCTCCCATACACCGGTGCCACCGGACCCTCTGACCACCACCAGCATAAAAACAGCTGTGAAATGAGACAGTCTACGGATGACGTATGTTTGGGTGACCACACGATGCCCTGTTACCATGGTGATGCTGTACATTTTATATCAGATTCTTTCAGTTGTCACAAAATCAGTATATTATTAAAAATAAGTTAACACGAAAATAAATAAAAACATCAGGTTTAGCTCTGGTATCAGTACTTTTAATTTAAGTAAATTTAACATCACCATGCAGCAAATCTTTCATCAGTTAAGTTGAAACATTCATTTAAAAACAAATTCTTCAGTCTATGATAATTTTTTTCTAAACTCTGCCATAAAAACAACAACAAAAAAAACTTTGCTCTCTTTGTTTTTCTGTGTATTTTGCTGACTGTGCAATGAATCCTGGGATATCGTCAGCTGCATAGGAAACTCAGATGCATCCTATGTATTTGGTGTTTTGCTGGCCACATTTGTCGGCTGCATGAATAGGCATCTGCGGATTGGGACAGCCTAAAACAGGGACGTAAGTGTCCGACAAATGCGCCCTACATGGGCTGCAGCCTCTGTCTGCAGATGGTGGCTCTATGGGCAGGTGGCTTCCTGTGACATTTTCAGCCTCAACCCAGACCCAACTAGGCACTGGCTGGTGAACTCTGCTTCAGGAGATCCTATTTTCTGGTTTTGGTCACGTGTTGAATGGGATTGTCTTCCTTCATGAAAGAGCCAAGCAGCTGAAATGAGCTTCCACTATAAGGGTGGATTTAAAGTTAAGGTGAGGAGTTTTGTCTGGTGAGGGGAGCTCCAAGTAGAGCCGTTGCTCCTTTGCATCAAAATGAGTCAACTGAGGTGGTTCAAGAACCTGATTAGGATGCCTCCTGGACGCCTCCTATTGGAGGTTTTCCTGGTCATCCCACTGGGGGGAAACCCTGGGTAGACCCCAAACGTGGTGGAGAAATTGTATTCGCTATGGCCTGGGGATGTTTTGGGAGCCACTAGGAGGAGCAGGAAAGATTGGCTGGGAAGAGGAAGGTCTGGAGTTTCCCTCCTAGAACTGTTGCAGAAAACAGATGGTTTGATGCAAAATGATACGATGCAATACATTCTAATACAATACAGTATAAAACTATGTTGTTATCCTATTAAGAGCTGCTGTAGCTCAATAGTCAGTGCCTATTCCAGGCCAATGTTTTGTAATCCTGTAGCTGCAGATTCAACTTTTCTTTATTTTACTCTTTACATTTATTCTCCAGACTGAATCCAAGTGAAAGCCTTGTTAAGACTGATATTTGTAGAAAGAAAGACCTAATCCCCTGCAGCATGGCTCCAATTTGAGGCTTCACCATCATCACATTGCAGCAGACAGACCCCCGCCTCCCCTTCCACGACACACACACACACATACTCCCTGACGGTACGCAAACCTATCACTAAAACGTCTTCCAGCCTTCACATATGAGACTAATTTTATTTTGGAACTGTTTTCTGGCCACTGCTTGGAGCTTTTTCTTCTTTTTCATGCACATACAAAGATAAATGCACACATGCTCGCACACAGTTAGTGTAGTAAATACGTGTACAGCAGACAAAATCTGACAGAGGAATTGTCGAGTACTTTGTTGGAGCTGTAGGCAACCCTCCTTCTAGACTGCACAGAATACATATCTATATTGCATTGGCAGATATAGACACAGCCTGGCTCTGAGCTCCATCTGTGATTGCGTTGCTGGCGACATCCTCTTTGTTACTCACACAAACACAGTGAAGTCTTTCCTCCAGTTTCCTCACCTTCCCTTCTTCACACGCGGATGAAAAATGAGGTGTGATGAATAAAGGGAATTGTGTAAGGAGGAGGATTACACCCCTGGATGGAATTTTGAAGGGAGTAGCTTTACAGTAAAGACAGAAAAATACAATCTTGATGGTGTTGCTGACACCTTGCATCACATTTTTCCCCCGTTCGAGAAAGAATTACGGTGTGGAGTCAGGGTGCTCACAGTCTGACCTAAGAGTATAAGGGGATTCCTCTGAGTGTGTGGCTGAATTCAGTCAAGTTCTCGTGAATATGTACATCTCCTACTTAAACACTCATGTGTAGACACACTGTAAGGAAAGATAGTTTGTCAAAAAATTACATATTATTCAAAACTGGGATGATGGGCAACTTAAATGATGAAAGGGGCCCCAATTTGTTGTTCATACTACCAGCGAGCTGTATAATGCTGCACACTTACCCAAATGTAGTTAAACTGCCATTTTAAAATGTTTGTGGTCAGTGCTTTTAAATGTTTATTAAACCAACATACAGTGCAGTAACTTAAGATACTGTATTTTATGCTCAAATGCTTGTACAGTTGTACTCTTGTTTAATGAATATGAATACAAAACGTATGAAGCAAACAAAAAATAAACACTTATTTTAGTGAGCTGAAGTGCAACGGTATAACATGCCTTGAATGCAGACTCCTGTGTGGTTAAAAGTTGCTGTTGTTTATGTCTTTGTGACATCAGTAAACATTTTATATTTAGCTTTGTGCAACATGTTGTAGTGGAGACTTTTATTAAAATCCTTCATGGCAGACATTGTCTCTAAGCAGACTAAACACATAGGTTTACCTTCAAATTTGGTGAACCTCCCAAAATAAAAACAATTTAAAAAATGTTTTTCTTTTCTTAAAAAAGAACTTCTTTAAGCAGCTCGTAATTACATCTTCATAGTGTTGGACGAACTTGTCATAACTTGGCATAAGTTGTAATAAATGTTATAGTGTGACAGGGTCTTTAGATTTTAAAATAAGCTTTAAGAGTGATTTTAAATAAATAAATATTGTGGGGTTTTTTTTCATTGGCGGCCAGACTGATGTCACCTGCGGGCCACATACGGCCCGTGGGCCATCAGTTGCCCATCTCTAATTTAAATAACTTAAGTTATCTTTGTAAACAGGTCTTCGTCTTCCTAATTTACTCAGTAATAGATATAAAAATTAAAACAAAGCTGCCGACTTTTTGATTTGATACATAAGAAATGACTATCTGTCCATGTATTTTTTTATCCAATAATTTGTTTGCAGGTTCATGTTGGTGCGTCCGTCTTAGACAGGCGAATATAGTTTCTTGCAGGGACAAACAAGACAGGCAACCAGATCACCACACTTACACATAAACATGCATTAAAACAGTCAACTACTTTATTGCCTACTTTGTTTTCATAGCATGTTTTGTACCTTGGGAGGAAACCAGATACTTGCAAAAAAAATAAAAAATAAAAACTGCACATGGACCATAACAGTCTCAACCAATGTTTTTGCAGTACATAGGTCAGATCAGTCACAACACTATTCTTTCAATGCTAATATAAAGAAAACTTTACATGTCTGTTTTTTTAAAACATCCTGTAAATAAACCACATGCAACCCTGTTTATTTTGTTCTGGTACATTCACAAGTTTTCTTTTTTTTATTAAGGATGCTGTGGTAACAGACTCTGGGGAACAACAGAAGACTTCCGATTTAGGTTTTTAAAACATTTAAATTACTGTCTTCAAACTCTGGGGGGAGGGCATGATGGCACAACAGTATGAAAATCTTCACACCCACATTCAGACTGCAGCACTGCACCCACAAAATTTAGGCATACACCAACACAGACACAGATTCACATCAGCTCTCTGTTCTCTGCCCATCTTTTGGCCCTCCTCCTCCTCTTCACTACTTCCATCTATCAACCAGTCTCCCATGAGGAGCTCTTGCTCCAAGGCTGCGGTGGAAACGCGTACGAACAAAAAAAAAAAGAAAGCTTGGCCTGATGATGGAAAAAAAAAATGATACCCAAAAAAAAAAAAAAAGGAGAAGAAATGTAGGAAAAAAGTGTTAAGTTGAAAAGCGAGCATTTTTCTCTCGCTCTGAGCTCTTGGTCCAGGCACAGAGCATCCCTGGATGCCAGAGTCTTTCATCATTTGGCAGCCTGGCTCTGTGGTTCAGCTTTACCTCCTGGCTGGAGGCAAGAGAAGCACCACTCACTGTCCTCACAGCAAGGAAGAAAAAATAAAAAATGAGGGAGCGATGGAGACAAAGGAAGAGAGCGCGAAAAACAGTCTTTCATGCAAAAACAACCTCTGGAGTCATCCTTAGCCTCACATGGGCCTCAGCCTTTCTTTTTATTGTGTACTCTTCCCACTGCTTCTCCATCTCGCTTCTCTGTTTGCTTCCTTTTTCTGATGTGCTTTTGCACCAGAAGTAAAATGCTTATCATTATATAATCTTCGGCAACGGATAGCTCCCAGTGATGGATATGTTGAAAGCAAAGTGGGGGAGGGAGATGCTGGTGAGGCAGAACAGCGTGACCTCTGATGTGCCCCTCTTCTTTTTGGAGAGAAGCAGTCTCGCTGGTTTTATTGCTAAAACACCCAAAACAGACATGTTTGGGGGCTTGAAGACAGCGACGTCTATGTAGGCGTTTTGAAAGTACACCTGACACCCAGTTTTGCCTGTTTTAAGTCTCTCTGAAACCAAAACTCCTCTCCAGCACTTCAGGCTGTTTTATCTCCTCTTACCATTGAACTTTTGCATCTTTGGTAAAGTAACAAAACCCTCAACTTCTGTTGAGATGACTGGAACCAGGACGAGTAAATTCATTGTTTACAAGCAAGCACAAATCTTGTTTAAACAATTTTAAGAGATAAATTAAAAACCAGAAAAGACAATGATCTAAATCCAGACATACAGCAGAGAAACAATATGTGGAGAAATATGATCACAACCTCCCGCCAAGCAAAGTAAATCTCACCAACTGGGCTGAGCAGTCTTTAAACGTTATCTACCGCTGAGAGCGAACACAGATTCCCACAGGGCTTCATAAAGCACCCCTACCATATGCATTCTTTCGCCATGGATATGCCACCATGAACGGGACATTCGGCCATGTCAGGCCAGGCTGAGGGGGATGACTGATGTGTCTCATCGTTTGGAGCAATGGCCAACCCCTGCCGCGAGATGTATGTTTCCGCTGTGGCGGCTCAGCGGGACTTAACTGGCACCCCGCTAAGAGCTCTGGGAGTGAAAGCATCTGGTGGAAAACGTCTTCTTCCCACTTGGTCTCACATGCATATATGCAAACACATAGGTGTGTGTGCGCTGATACATCCATTTAAGAGTGCAATACACACTTATGGAGATGCATAAACAAAAGCTTGGCGCAAAATGGGTGCAATCTGGCCCCCGGGGAGCCTGCCCGCTGCCTGTGGCCCCTGCTGAGTCTGCCCAGTGGGAGCTCAGGGGCTAGCTGCTATCTGCACAGCGGGGTGTCTGGAAGATGCTCTGTCCTGGAGACTGGCTAGAAGTGATGTTGTGACCATGAAGGCCAAATGTTTCTCAGACGCAGACATATACTTTTAGATGAAAACGATTGTGTTGATGTCTTTGGAACCGCTGTTCCCATGGCCTTATAGACCGAAGGGGTCCTGAGAAATTATTTTAGAGCTGGTGATCTTCATTTTCATCCAACATTGAAAAGAATGACTTTAAGAGCAGATGTTGGCCAGAGGTGTCGTCCCTGGTGAAAGTTAATACATAATTTAACTCAGACAACTGTTTTAAACTTTGTGAGGTGCATTAGAGCCAACAAGATGCTGACATCTTACATCATAAACAAAATCATTAACTATATCAGGTTTATATTTTTGTACTTTTTATATTTCCAAAAGGTGTTTAGAAATATTTTTTGGCACTAGAGAGAAAAATTATATATTTTTAAGCAGCAAATGTAAAAAAGTGTGGCCTACTGTGTATTTGTGTGGGGATTAAAATTCTTTATTATATACAACTGGAAATGCATAAATAATGTAATGTATACAATATATAAACTCAACAAAAAATCTGTTAGTTAAAAAAATCTATTCAAACCAAACTTTCTTGAAATATTGTTTTAAACAAGAGTTTTTTGAAGGTTAACCTCCGTTTTTCTTTGACTTTGGCTGCTTTCAAATATTAATTTATCACAAAAAGTAAGGAACTTTGTGCAAGGAAGATTGTTTCTTTTGTGTAATAATGCTTCGTGGCAACAACTCTCATACAGTTGAAAAACCTGGTAATTTCCCTTTTAAATGGTGCAACAGAAAGAACAGGTACTTGCTGGATGAGCAGTAGAGTTGAGTATGTGAGTTACAGCAGGTGCTTCCACTCAGGTTGCCAAGGAGTTTTTACAACAAAGAAATAATCTACAAAACACAAATGTTCTTACTTTTTGTGCTAAGTTTATATTTATATATTTTACTTATTTTCAGTTCAGTACCTGACCACCTAAACGTATTTTTGTTGATTGCTTTTTTAAGAGTCTTAACTGGCGTATAAACAATTCAGGTATAAAACAAGGCTCCGAAGCTTAAGGCATGAACCACTTTTGTGTCAAAGCATAACAGACTATTTAACCAAAGAACCCAGTTTTAAAATGATCTTTAGACATTTAGGTAAAAGCAGAAGATGATCAACTGAAATATGATGCCTGACACTTTTACGTCCTCCACTTATCATGTATACAGATATTTCTTTTAAAAAACACACGCTGCACAACAGTTTTTTTTTTCAATTTGCAGAAATTCATTTAGAAAATTACAAATTACAACAGTTAAGACAGGAAAACGATTGTAAGTCTCTTAGAGCCTGTTTCATATCCCCAGAAAAGGATCGGCTGGTGATTGATGATCCATTTCATCACAGTTACCTGCCACTACTCAGAGAAGACAAAACTTTTGGGCCGGGCCAGAACTAACTTAATTCTTGTCATCCGCCCCTTTGCAAGGTATGGGAAAAATAGTCTGAACTGAAGAGCTTTGGAGATGAGAGAAGTGGGTCTTGAATGGAGCAGAAAAAGGAGAAAAGGAGCAAAGGAAAAAGGAACTTGGTCAATGGAAAGGGGACAGCAGAAGTTGAATGCGACGTTCTTCGCTCCACAGTGTTGATATTTCCCTTCATGGTCTTTCTAAAGTGAGTGTTTTAAACCACCTCGACACACTAAATTTGCTCTTTGTGCACCAAGAGGCCCCTAGCTGCAATGATGCAAGGTGAGGAGGCACTGGGGGGCAGATGGAACCTGCTTGTCACCTCAATGGTCTCTATTCTCCCTCCCCCCCCGCATGCCCTTCTTGGCCCACCCCGCCCACCGAGACCATTCACCCGGCACTCCAGTGGGAACGTCCAGAGATCGGGCGTTTTAGGACGGCCCCAAATAATGAGCCCCTCTGGACGGCTTGAATGTGGTGCCATTGTTCTACCAGGGGCCATTAAACCACCTCCTGGGCAAACAAGAGCGTCCCTCTTCCTTTATGGGACCCAAGAAGGCAACAAAGAGAGGAGTCATTGAGACACAGAGGGGCCGCCCTTTGTTTGGTGTCCTTTTTGCTGCTCCTCAAAGCATGGGCTGGGAAGGGGAGGCTCCTGTTGGTCTTTAGCGCTCCTCATTTCACCACAATCCCTTGTTTGGTCAAAGTGGAGATGGGAACTTAATTGACTTGAGTGGCTTCTGTGCATCATGTAGCAAATAACTAAGATGGAGATATAGAGAAGGAGAGAAGGTATTATGCATCTAAAATATCTGTAGGTGTCTTGAGAGTGGTGAAAACCTGTGAGGAAAGGTTTATAACCTCTGTGGTTCCAACTGATGAAACCCAGGAGAATTTTCTCTCACCTGAAACGTTTCAAACTGAAACGGATGACAGCACATTGAGAGATGATGCTGTTGTCTACACTTGTAAGTGCCAATGTAAACTAGACAATAAGCAGTTTAAGCGACGATAAGGTACGTGTTAGAGAATTAATGAAACATAGCAAGATGTTTTACATTTGTGAGACACATTCCAGCCAGTAAGAGGATTAAAAATGAAGCATTCAGGTTAAGTCAGTGACATTTCCTTTTTGGAACCTCTCTAAATGTTTTGAATTTCTTATTTATTTGATACCAAATCAACTAATTAGCTATCTAAGACGTATAACATCAAGTCTACAATAATTTAAATTTTTAACTGTTTAGAAACCTTGTTGCTTGTCTTTCATGTTGAAATTGATTCTTGCTACATTTTTGTAATAAATTACCATAAAAGACACAGCTGGTTCCTCATCTTTATTTTTGGCCTGAGATAAGAATTCCCTGCATATCTTATAAATAAATAAATATGAGTCCAATTAAAAAGGGTGAATAAATATTGGTCAACAACAGGTCAAAAAGTGTCCATTCTGCTTCTCTCCTCCCAACTCGCTACATTGATAATGAGCAAACATAAAAGCCTCAAAGCTGGAAATTCAGAGGTCAAAATTTTTTTTGACAAGTTAAAATCAGTGAAATATGTGTGAACATTCCAAAAAATTGATAAAAAAAAAACACTTAGTAAGACACAACGTGCACATAATGAGTCAATATTTAGGGTTTTTGGTGCAATCTTTCAAATTCCTTTATTTATTTTAGCTTTATAATTATTTTTAACTGGGCTAAAAGGACTAAAGGTTTCATCCTCCCTCACATCCACCTGAACCTTTCCCTCCCCGTCTCCATTCTGGACAGTGAGGCTTATTAGCAGAGGGCAGGTGCCAAACGTCGAGCTCCCGAGGAGAGGTTAAAGAGAGGAGTCAGCACCTCCCTGTGTGCTGCTGCCTGGCCTGCCGCCACCGTGTCATCCATCCTGTAGTCTAATCGAGTTATCATATCAACAAATCTCCCATCAGGGGCCCCCACGGATGACACTCTGAGAATGGAAGCCAGAGGGGGCCGACAAATTTCTAGCTGCGGGACTCTGGGGGGAAAAAAAGGAGTCGGCTTGCCAGGCAGCGATAAAAAGTACCTGCAGCCTCCGGTCAAGCTCCCCTGTGGGGACGGCACTCACGCTGGGCGCCATGCTGAGGCAGTTATTCGATTAGGCCGCGTGTTATGTAGGCAACTCCATTCTGCGAGCCTGCGGCCGTGTGAACCACCCACTGGGAAAACAGTTCGAGTTACCATGGGGAGAGAAAGAAAACTGTCCAGGATGAAAAAGGTATCGAATCAACTAGAAGATCCATTTGGTGAAAATGACAGCTAAGATTTGGGAAGATGGATGTGAACAAAAACTAAAGCATTACAACTTTTTGATATATTGTTTTCCTTAAAATTAATTGATTTTTCTTTAATAAATTAAACTGATAAAAAGATAAACATCCAACTGTTTTAAAACTTAACTAGATCAATAAAAAGTGATGCAAAGGTTTAAGCATTTTTCAGTTTTTGTTTTAAAATTGTGCATTTTGTTGAATTTCTCCCAGCTATAAAATGCTGTTTTGCAATATTACACTTTCAGTTTTGCCCAAACTGCAGCAGGGGTCATCAGGAGAAAAGGCTTTTGGAGCTGGCCTGAGAGTTGACCTGCCACTCTGCTGCTACCTGCTGCTACGACACAAAGGAACCCCTCGGTGAGCTGCGTCAGAAAGAAAAGCAAGGCAAAGAATGAGTCAACTCCAGCTCTGCAGAGAAGAAGGCCCTCGTCTATCCTCCATGACCACTCCGTCATCCATGAATACTAGTTACACCACAGGAAGTCTTTTCTCTAATAGACCCCCCTCCCTCGCCTCTTCGCTCTAACCACTCTCCCAGGAATCTTTCTTGTCTTCTGTGTTCTGTCTCATCCTTTTCTCTCTCTCCTCCTTGTTCTCTTTTACAGGCTTAATCAAGAAAGATGCTCCCCGAGCATTGCAAATTGATTAAAGATCAGAACATCTATTACATGACAGCTGGGGATCTGCGTGGCAGAGAGGCGCAAGAACGGGAGCGTGCTTTGGGGAGGAATGTGGACTCCCTTTCAGGGTCATCGTCACCATCACACATTTATCTGGTGTCGCTGAGGATGACGACAACAGTGCATACACCTCACACAGGAGCTGCTAAATAAACGGGACAAACTACGAAGACAATTAAATCAAGTCTTTTAAGCTAAAACAAAAGAGACAACTTCAATACTTGGTGGTATTTTTACTTCAGCTGAAATGTTAAAAATGTCTCAGAGGGATGAAAACACTTGAAGTCACAGTTTTCTATATTAAAACATTCAAACTTATTTAAACTAACCCAGTCATGCTGTTTTTAAGCGAGCTACATCATGATATTAAATAAATGTTTTTGTTTTTCAGTTTTTCAGTTTACTAAGAGTCCTTTGTGGTTATTGTTTTAACATTTTTTAAAAGTCTGAGATGAGATTAGATTGATGGTCCAAAGGAAAATGGTCACAGCTGTATACACTGGCTGCAGCATAGTCCAAAATCCATAACCTCAAAGTGCCTGTGAAGTCCATTTTTTGTAATAAACATAAATGCAGTTTTGAAACATAACATTGATAACATATTGCAAAAAAAAAAAAATTCAAACCACTGAGATGAACAGTTGTTGAGATATTTGCATATGATGTAACGGGAAGTGATGTCAAAGAGGAATGTCTGCATGTTAGCAGACCATTGCTATAATATCTGACAACACAGACTATAGAGAAGAATCTGATGTTTCTTTAGATTATTTTGATTCACTATCAGAGAGATTAAGAAGAGTCAAAGTTCAAATAATATTGTTTCAATAAACAAAGACCAGGAAGTTATTTTTCTTAAAAAGTTCCCCTTTGAGGTCACTTCCTGTTTAACTTTGAGTTCAAAGGAAATGATACTAGTTATGTGACAAAATGGGTAAAATCATATTTATTAAGTTTCTTAAATATAAAGATTTTTTTCTTTGACTTTCTGTATTTGAAGGACATGCATGTCACAGGCACTTTAATATTATATATAATATTACACTTTAACATTAGATTCACACTTAAAAACCACTTCTCAAACAGATACTTAATGAGAGAAGTAAGTAATAGTATGTAAAATACATAGTAATACAGCTTAAAATCTTATAAATATTATATACTGTTACATTTTAGTGTTTGTTATGGCTTTGATAGAAAAGTGAATACGTAAGTTCTAGTAGTGCTTCAGTCAACATGCAGGATTTCTGAGGAACTGACCTGAAGGGAGAAATTGATTCTATGAATGAAGGACATGGTCTGAGATGATTTTTTGTGCCTGTCTGCTTATAGTTTCATTTAAGAGGGTCTGAAATGAGGTACGCTCCTTGACTCCCATCAGCTTCATAGCTCTATAAATACTATGACCCAGCCTTCAAGTCAAACAGCCCCAGAAATATAAGAATAATTTAATGTAACTCTGCAGTAAAAATCCAAAAAAATGTAATCAAACTGCTAAAATTAATTTATATTTTTTGCCTGCATAAGTTGCAAAAGGACAGCCATAAAATTTTGAAAGTGCCCAAAATGTTTTTTTCCCTTCAGTTAACTTCATGTCTCTCTAGTGAGAAGTTTGACTACTGCACATGTAATAATGTCATCATAGACTGTTTCACCTGATCCTTTTTTTCCCAACATCTCTACTCGTCTCTGTAAAGACTAGAGGCAGTGTGGGTGGAAAACAGCAGCATTCTCTGGGGCTTTTCAGTCATTTGACAGTCTTAGACTGCAGAAATTAAACAGCAATGTAATACCACATTTAAAGAAACTGTGCAAGAGTCTGTTTTAGAAAGGAGAAAGTGTTTTCACGTTATGAATCAGTGAGAATGTCGTTTAAATGCAAAGTTCATCTGGGAAACCTTAAATCATGACTTGATCATCAGCATCTGTGAAGTTCTCTGTCAAAGCAGCAAAGGAACATTTGAAGAACAGCTGTGTAGTTAAAGTCTCCATCCACCCACCCATCCATCCATCCATCCATCCATCCATCCACCTTTTGTTCATGGTTGAGGGTATCTGGTGCCTAAATCTCCAGCAGTTATTAAGTAGAGATGTGGTCCACTCTAGACATGCCACCAGTTCATCACAGGACAAAATAATTTAAGATTATCTGTCCTGAAACTGAAACTTAAACCAAACTCGTCATGCAACAAAACAACAATCCAGTCCATTAAGCTGTAAACCATGAAATTACTGGATCAGCTCTGTTTTTTATTGATTGTTTGAACCTAAAACCAGGTAAATACCAAGTAATGTTTATTACATCACATATGAATGGAAACCCAGTACATTCACTTATTACAAACCTGAACATTTCTGCAGACAAAGCACACCTGGATTAAAACATCACACTCTGCAGGAGTGTCCAGTGTCTTGAGGCTCGCTGTCCTGCATGTTTTACTTGTTACTCTGCTCCAACATATTTAATTCAGTGACTGAATTACCTCTTCATGTTCTACAGAAGCCTGTTAATCACCCATTCATTTAAATCAGGTGTGTTAGAGCAGAAAAAAAACTTTTAAACATCCAGTAGAGTGTCCCTTGAAGACCTGTGTTGAACACATCTGCTCTATTGGCAACAAAAAGGACTAAATAATGACTAAATAGGTAAATAAAGTGTTACACAGCGTTCAGATTTCCTATTTCTCTAATTCAAACATCACATTTGGAAATACTGTGTACCTATCGGCCCCACCTGACCTGAATTAGCTGCCAAAGGCCCAGTACCATTAAACACATTAACCCAGGGGTATTTTCAACAGGTAAGGGAACAATGCAATATTTTCTTGAGTGTTATGGTTCACATGCAGACAGAGGAAGGTTTTGCTGTTCTTTCAGTTTTTACAGACATGGCTATTGCAAAGCACTCAAATGTGATGCATGCAGGTGAAGCATTTAACACAAAATGTTACTGACAAGCACTGATATGCACTCTAAGATGATAATCATACCAAACAATAAAAAAGCAATTTCATTTTAAGAAGTTAAATAAATAATCTTCAAAATTTAACAAGTATAGGTTTATTGTAGTTTTGATTTAAAACAAAACCTTGTTAGCCTGTTAGCCTTTTTGCTCTCGATGCATACTACACCCATGGGTAAAGAGTGGGAATTTTGAGGGTGACCTCTATTGTGGCTGGTTTTAATCCTGGCTGTGGCACCTTCCAGTGGGACAAAAGGACAGTTAGCAGCAGGATGCCAGGCCTCAGTCCTCCTGGTGCAACATACAAAGCTACTGCCCCAGTGTTATGATTAGAACGTCAGTGTGGCTTGCGGGGATCTTGCTGAGAAGGACGCGAGCTCAGACCCACGCCAAGCCAGGGCTCCGACAGGAGTTTAAAGAATAGAAAGTGGGTGAAAGAGAGGGCAACAATGAATACCTAAGAGCCGCCATTCAGGGAGACCTTGAGAAGCACAGGTTGCCTCGGTGGTCGGTCCTCCCCTGTTCTCTTGTTCCCTCTGTTCTCTTCTTCACCTTGGGCTGAGAATTTGCCGAGGTCTGCAGCTTCCAGAGAACTCTTTGAAATGGAAAGAAGGACGACAAGACGGGGGGCAGACATTTACAGAATAGCTCTGTCAAAACTGGCGTGACCCAGACCAGGCCCGGGATGCTTTAGCTGCTTCTCTAATAGCCTGCATCAGCGAAAAGACAATTATTAGATTTCAGGGCTGCTGCTGGCGACCCAAATGGAGTCATTGTACACAGATGGGCTGGCTGGAGGTTAGCTGAGGTTCATCAGCAAACTAATACAGGCCTGAAATAATTAACCAAAAACAGCTATTAATCTTAAGCAACGACAGTGCCTACAATAATGACTGACCAATCTAAATTCATGTCTACTCTGGGAATCCTGGACCTTCAGCTTTTTCAGGGTATCCATGACGCTAAGAAGCAGAGACTGAGTCATTTACTTACAATGAATGAGCCTGACGGAGTGCAGTGATTAATGAAATGTAACTCTGTGAAGACAAAGACTGAAAGACACGTCTCACAAAGGCCGAGGGACAAATTTAACTTTAGTTCTTTGCTGACACATGACAATCAAACAAGAATAAAAGAAATATAACCTTTTACATTAATAAATACTGTAAATAAAATTGATTGGTCCCTTTCTAGCTCAAGATGTTTTTTATCTACATATTTTGTCCAGAGCTATAAAATATGTGGATGAAGCAGTTAGATGTACAGTTTCAGTAAACTATCTGCTTCTGGGTCAGTTTTATTCTTTTATCTTTTAAACAGGAGATGAGCGTTAAGGGCAGAGAGAGGACAACGAGTGGAATGAACAGAACTTGGTGGGGAGGTGGTACAGTATGTGGCAGACCCCTGGCACACATGCCACCTCCACTTTCCACGCTGCTCACTCTCCAGACGCTCAGATCCCCCGGTGCCCCTGCTCTCCCTCCGGCACCGCTTTGTGCGCCCGTATAATCTCCCAGCAAAGGAGACGACGCAGGTGGTCCCACCCCAGTGAAGGTTTGCACACACCGCCCCCTCCATCCTCTATCACGCTTTTTTCTTAAACTTGCTGCCTCTTCTTGTGTCTCCTGGCTGCCTGCATCCTCTCCTCCTTCATCCCCCCAGCATGGCGACACAAAGAGACACCTCCCTGGCAGAGATAAAGCTATTTTAGTGATGCCGAAGGGGGGAAACCTGATGTCCCTTCCCCCCATCACCACCACCACCTTCTCCTGCTCCTTCGCTTCTTCTCTTGCTTCAGAGAGCGCTGTGCTGTGCTTCAAGCCCCATTAACGCCACAACGGTGTGTGTATTTTAGTGTTTATGTGTGTTTGTCTTAAGAAGGATCAAAGGGTGCTGCCTCTATAGCTGACTACTCAACCTGATCCATAGGGAGCCACAGAAGAAGTGGATCATTTTAAGGTTTAAGTTACACATAGGTAGAATACATGTCACATGTCAAAATGTTACACGTCATCTGGAAATGTGCTTGTTACTTTTAAAAATCAACTTAAAATGCTGACTTTTTGGGAAGCTTGTGGGCATTCTCAAACAGAAGATTGGAAGCTTAAAAACAGCATCTTTTTGTGTGTGTGAGAAGTCTTTTCTGACAATATAATTTTAGATGCTTTTGAACATCATTAAAATCAAACTACAACATGCTTTCACATGAGCTGAAAGTGAAGCTAAGATGATGGATGGGCAATTTAAATGAAAAGGGGCAGCAATTTTTTGACAATACCAGAGGACCACATCCTACTTCACATTTACCCAAATGTACTATAACTACCATTTTAAAAATGTTTGTGTACATATATGTTTATTAAACCAACATAGAGTGCAGTAACTTCACATGTCATGCTCAAAGGCATGTCTAACTCTTGTTAAAAACTGAAGACAAAATGTTTGAAACAAACAAAAAACAAACACTTATGTTAGCGAGCTGAAGTGCAACGACATAAGACGCTTTGAGTGCAGGCTCATGCCTAGTTTTGGTAAAAAGTCATTGTTCTGTATTTACTTGCGACTTCAGTGAACATCTCATATTTGGCTTTGTGGAACGTGTTGTAGTTGTGACTTATATGAAAATCAGTCATGGCAGACAACGTAGCAAACTAAACACGTAGGTTTGTCTTGAAATTCTGTGAACACTGCCTCCTAATATTTATTTAATTTTATTTAAAAAAGGTTTTAAAGTTTAGTAAAAAAAAAAGAAAAGGGTGATAGGGAGGGGGGCACTCATTGGCCGGATGGAAGTTACCTGCAGGATGGATATGGCCCGTGGGCCGCCAGTTGTTTTTCCATAACTGCAGAGAAACAAAATAAAACAAAACAAAAACACTGAAAAAAAAAACCCCAGAAACATGAGAGGTCAAATCACTGGTGTTTTAAAAACAACAGGACTGGTGATCCATCTGAAGAAGTCTGAAAGTTCACATAGCTTCCCAACATTCAGCCAAATGAAGAACAGTCAACACAAAATATGCATATCTTTATCCATGTCTAATAAAATCATCTGCTTTGACACAGAGCTCAACAGATCCAAAACATTTTGCACATAATCTATTGCTGAAGTGAAAAAAATAAAAGGCAAACCGAACAAACCAAAACTGAAATGCCTGTCATAGGTCAGAAAAGCTCATGAAAGAAAGAAAGAAAGAAAGAAAGAAAGAAACAAGATGTTTTAATCTCACTTCCAGTCTACCAACAAAATGCTGACAATGATGTATTTATGTATGTTTTTATCTTCATTTATTTAATCTGAGCCTCTAAAAAACAAAATGAAGTGTACTTTTGTGCCATCACATTTTTTCCAGCCTTAAACAGTTTCACCTGAATCATGTTCAACAAAAATTAACAATGAGAATCATGACCTCCTTCGAGGATATAAAAACAGTTTTACTCTGGACTAAGGTTGTTTCTGTTTGCCCTTACATCATTATCACACCTACCAGATCTTCAAACAAATCAGTCGTGGAAAATCGTCTGGTATTCCCCCTTGGGTGCTTCCAATCACAGCATCAAAGACATGACGCAAGGCCAGAACAAAATGGAAGCCATTAGAGCTCATTAGCTGCTGCCCCTTTAAAGCTTGAGGAACCTGCTGGAGCTCTGCGTGTGTCAGAGCAAATGCCACCGACAGTTCCCACACTGAGGAGAGGGAAAAATAAAGTATTTAGCCCTAAAAAAAACTTTTTTTGTGCAACAGTGGAGGAAGTGAAGATAAAAACAGAGAGAAAGGGGCGAGCGGGGTCAGAGGAAGATGAAGCAGGAAAATTGGGGGTGGGGGTTACGCCAATGAGATACACGCGATGAAAGAAGCTGCTGGTTTCTGCACGGACATTCTTCAAGCTCATCCAAGCAGAACTCTGCGCCTGCACACCCCACCCACTTCCACTAAATTCACTTTTGCCCAGCTGCATCCTTTCGTCCCACCTCGGTTTTACCACCTGAAGCTGCTGCTCCATCAGCCCTGCTCGTCTGTCATCGTGCTCCTATGGTTTCAACTCTACCCCCCCGTGCACGCGCGCACACACACACACACTCATTGATGGGAACTGATAGGCAGAGGACACACATGGTTAAACAACACTAATACACAATGGAAGTCAAACACATGCACATCTAGTTAAACACTGCATGCCTCCCTGGGCTGGCAGCCCGTCTCAGCCTGTATGTGCAGGTATCCAGGAGTAATCGCTTCTTCATACACTCTCGTTTTTTCCATTTCGCTCCTCTTTTCTTTTAATGGGGCACTGCTTTATCAGCAAAACTTCTGAGGCAAAGTTGAACTCAACGTGTTCAAATCTTGAACAGAATTAAAGCCGAGAATTTTGCAGGCCAGAGTTTTAAGTTTAAATCATCTTGTTAGAGCCAGTTTGGTGTAAACCTTGGAAAGAATTTTGTGTGATGCTCAAATAAATTTTAGCTTAAAAATCTATAAATTCATTGCGATGGAGTCAATTTGTTTCAGTGTTGATCAGCTGTTTCATTAAAAATCCCATTCAGTGGCTCATGAAACATTTAGCTTACTAACATGCAGTTGATTCTAATAGTAAAACACAGATCTGTTCTCTCTCAGAGTTCAAGTTCAGGGTTATTCTCAGCCACTATTGCACTAAGTTTGGATTTTTTCTAGTTTCATCAAAATGTATTCAGTGATTCATGATTTACTTTGTTAATAGTACAAAACAAACACTATACAGGGAAAAACATTGCCTCCGCTGTTGGCAATGAGAGAGTTTTAAAAAGTTTTAAAAAGCTGTAGAATGTAATCTTTACTTAAAATTTAAACTATTCTTCACACAAAACAAATCTAAAACTATGTTTTATAAAAACATTAAATAAAAAGAACAGCAACAAATATGTTTGTGTTTTATTTGTGTACTTTTGCTTTTTAAATTCTTTGGGTTTGTAAATGTGGCTTTTTGTAAAAAAGTTGTTTACTGTTTTGGTGTATTTTGCACCTCAGGCACACGATCATTTAAGTATAAAAATAACATCTTTTTTCATGGTGAAAACTAATCTCTATGCAACTGTACTGTGTCTCTCTGAAGTTAATTCTTCATTCATTTCATCTTTAGCTTTAGCCTTAAAACTTCCTGGACCACCCCACATGTTTCATGTCTCTGAAAACCTTCTAAGCAACAAAAGTCAAGGCCTCGCCCGCCTCCAGCTCCAATCTGTTCTTCTAAATGAGCGCCGAAGGATGAGTTCCTGCTCGATGGAATCCAGAGTCTTTAACTTCCTGCACCAAGGCTAGAAGGAGACCTGCACAGGAGGTTAGAGGTCCTGCATCTTTTCACACATCTTTACAGACATAAAGAGCCAAACAAACCTTGGGGGTTTTTATCACTGAAATCTAAACCTTCTCGCCTGATTTCGTGTCTGAGGGTTGAAGTTGGTGGTTAGGGGGGGGGGGGGGGGGGGGGGTTTTTTCCACCTGTT
>JARVJO010000227.1:11910420-11922742 GCA_031762555.1 Cynodonichthys magdalenae | reverse complement strand
ATATGAGGGATCAGGGTTAATGGTTAATTTTAGGTACTGGGGTCAGGGATAGGATGTATAGAGCTAATAGACGTTCAATTTAGGGTCTGGAATGATTAGTTCTCATGCATTTCCCACTCTTCTCAAAAATATGACAACGCGCTCCTCCTCTTCCTTCTCATCTCGTCAATAACTGACGCAAGGGGGTTACCCGACGCGTCAAAACTGGGACTCAGACGGTACCTGACCAAGCGTCAATTTGTGACGAGTTGGGAGTGAGAATGGGTTGTTTATTCTCTCAATATAAAATGCACGACATGTTCCTAAATATATTTTGTGGTAAAAGATCTAAAGTTTCCTTCATATCAATTGACAAATTTTATAAAAATAACTTTTGAATGACAGGTTTGAGCTCCTTATTATTTTCTTAGTGTACTATCACATACTACTTTTTAATACTTGAGCAAAGTTTCCAAATTAAGTTTCTGTCGATTAAAAGCACTCAGATTTTTTTTAAGGAAAAAGTTTACTGCATAAACAGCTTTTAAGTCATTCAATAGGCTTGATAAAGGCCCACATTCTATAAAGTGTATTTTAGATACAAGCTCGGATTTAAATGATTGATTTGCTCTAAAGACTAAAACATCCCCCCTTCCACTCATCTTAAATCATTACACTTTTAAATTTAAAAAGCGTTCCAGAGTAGCAATTATTAAAGAAACTATTGACTTACACTCGCTTTAGAAAAAAACGTCTGACATTTTCACAAAATCTCCAAATAGCCTTGCTTGGAATCTCAAACACCACCCACCAGCAGCCAGAGTGACCCATCACCCAAGCTGCTCGTAGGGTTACAGTTTACAGAAGGCTGCGTGGAAACGATTAGCGCCGACAACTGACAGAAAACCGTACCAGAGTCTGTTTTACTCATTCCAAAGTGTGCTATAGCAAGGAAAGATGGGGAGTTGGTGAAAGTGTGTGTGTGTTTGTGTGTGGGTGGGTGCGTGTTCACAAACATCATTCCGGTGTGGAATAAATGTGTGTTGTTAGTGGGAGTGGAGTAGGACCTGTGCTCAGCTGCTGTTAGCGAGGCCAGCCAAGGCTTGGAGAGCAGGATCAAAGCCGGGACAAAGCGAGAGGAGGAGAACTGACAGATCCTCCGAGCAGAGAGAACAGAAGGAGGAGAGACGAGAGGAGATGAGGGGGTTTTGGAGGCTGTCCAGATATAGCCACACACATCTTCCTTCTCTCTCTCTCTCTCTCTCTCACACACACACACCCACACACGCACACGCACACACACACCCACGCACACACACACACACACACACACACAGAGGAGCCCTGAGCAGCCTGGGAGCAAGGAAAACAATAAGTACAGTGGAGATGCTCAGACTTCCCTTTTCCAACACACACACACACAGAAAAAGATCAGCATGGGTCACTGTAAGCCTCGCAGACACAGGCGCAGGGGTCCGTTTTAGCCGGCTAAAACACTGCGATGTTTTAAGGCCTCAGTGCAGGGCTGTAGATCAGAGGTTCCCCAGACGGCTGCCACGGCCTTCCTTCACTTCAGAGACAGAGCTGCTTCCTTTAGGGGCTTTTCTCCCTCCTTGCTTACCCCCACCACCCTCATCAGCAGCAGCTCCCCAAGCTTCCAAACTATCCACGGCGCTCCTCCTGCTCTCTATTCTTTTCCTGCATCACTTCTATTTTTCTGATGCCTCCTGGAGCAGACCGGCACTATTTGCATGTGTGGGGGTGGAGGTGTAGCGCCCAAGGTGAGAGGTCATGGTGAGTCAAACCCAGCAGCTGTGGAGAGGAAGTGGTTAGGGAGAGGACCAGTGAGTTGGCCCGAGTCTCTGGTTAGCATGCCCGAGGCGGCGGCGGTGGACTGGGAATACATCTTCTTCTGCCTTTTCTGTGAGGCTGGTGGGGGTGTGGGCCACTCATGCAAATGAAGCAGAATTTACAGGATTTTTTGACATGCTTGTGCACAGAGCTCACGCTGTCAGGAGAAGCTGGAGATGCTGCAAGATTTGGGTTAGATGTTCACCACCACCGTTTCAGCTGAGGGTTTACATTTTGTACAGCCGTTTTCTAACTCATCAGAAGGTTCTGGTCCAGTTATAAATTGCATAAATGAATTTAGTCTTTAGATTTCTGTAAATCGACAGTAAAGCAATGAAAAAGTCACACAAAAAGGCTAGCAGTTAGCAGCTACAGGTTGAAATACTGACCTCCGGGTGGAGCGGGTGCACAGGGCATGCATCACGTACTGTAACTTTATTTATTTTAAACGGAAATTAATTTACATCAATATTTGTTTAAAAATGAGTAAATTATATTGTTCTTAAAAATTAAAAACTCACGAAAAAGCATGAAGAAAAAGATTTGGATGTTCCTTACAGTACTGCAATATCACAGGGATTACCACAAACTACTTGCAGTTAGGTTCCATGCAAAAATCCACAAAAAAGACTGAGTTTGCCAACTGTGAAACACAACTTTGTAGGGGTTCACTGTATTATAGTGGTCTCTAGCTGATTATTCATCTATTTTCTGTTTTGATCTTGTACTTGACACCATCTACAGCAGATAAACAACATCTGAAAGTCATGACTTTAACAGAAAAGCTTCATATTTCACCATTCATTTGATTCACTTTGTATTCTAAGAGTTCAGCTGTCTCTGGTGCTAAAATAGTAATTTCTGGTTGTTAGATTGTTATCCTTGGTATTTTTTCTTCAGTTTGTCTAAGTTAAGTCTCAACAAAACACCAGGAACATGTTTATCCCTGACTACAAAGATCAGAGAGTCTGACAAACAAACTTAAACTCTGAAAATGCTTTGTTACTAAACTGAAAAGGGGTGAAAAAGCAACTAAAATTTAAAGAAAACCTTTAAAAAGCCACCTGAAACACTTCAAAACAATAAATAAAGTCCGCAATAAAAGTTAAAGTTTGGCTTCTTGAGGCAAATTATAATTGAAACCCAGGGGGTGGTGGTGGTTCAGCTCTTGGGCCAGTGGTTCATGGACTGCAGTGAACCACTGGCCCACTAAGCCAGCGGTCCACCGGGGATTTCCCAGTAGCCTCTTATGCCAGTCCGCCCCTGCGTGAAATGAAGTCAGACAGAACCTTGGAGCTTTTCTTATTTACCCTCAATAAGTGCTGGAAAATTTGAATTCCAGGTGAATGAAGCTCCCACGTTTTGTTGACTGATGAGAAGGGGATTGGCCTTTGAAGAGGCAGCATGCGTACACACACTGTTCCTGAGACTGACAGCTTGGTGCTGTGAATCAATTATTTTTAATAGGCCTTGTTTAGAGTAAACAAATCCTATCATGGCAGATCTCTCCCATTCATTCGACGACACCCCATCATTACGTCAAGATAAAACAAATTCGCTCATTTTCATAAAAGGTGCGTATCGTTTAAAGAAGTGTTGGATTATTGTAAAGATGATAAAACAACTTTGCGTTTCTAAACAGATGTTTGATGTTCAAGAGGAGTTGTTATTGTCCTCCTAAAAGGTGTAAACAGTGATAATGTTTGTTTCTTTGTATTGTTAGAAAAATGTCTCATGAGCCACTTAATGGATTTTAATAAAACTGTCAGAAAGTAATCACTGGACGATTAACTACAGCTTATTAACTTTTGGAGATTAAGCCATTTCAGGAGGTTTGCCATTGCAAAGCAGTTGCAGTCAACACAAACATGTCTAAGGCTGCATTCACACTGCAGACAAATGCGACCCATATCTGTTTTTTTTCTGACATTCTGACCCAGGCCTTTTCAGTATGTGGTACTGAATCTGATACATAATTGATGTTTATTAAAGTGACTGTAGTCTCAACGCTCATGTTGCATTTCATCATACATTTACTTCAATGAGGTGGGGGTGAGCAACTACGTATTTAGAACAGGTGTGTCAAACCGGTCAGTGCAGGGATTACGCAGATTTGACTTATGAAAGAGGCTTCATTTTCAGTGAGGGAGAGCGTCATGGTGGCCCTCAAAGGACCTGTTTAAATGAACTTTGATGTTTCGTGTTTAACTTTGACCAAAAAGGAAACGTTACGTTCCTTGTCTCATTGCTACGGCTGTGCACCGCTAAACAATACCTGAGCTCTACATGGTATTTCCTGCATTGAAACAGTGTTTTAACACTCCTCGTATAAATACTGAAAAGTACTACATGTATGACTGATTAAATGTGAAATCAATAATACAGAAATACTATTAAAAGTTAAAGAGTTTCACTCACTGTTGAGTTATGGTGAGTAGGCGCCATCTTGAATTTTGAACTCTCAGATTCTGACAGGGAATTCTTATGCATAATTTACATGCATTGTGTGAGATGTAGTTTTTGGTCAACGCTGGCTTTAAAGCAGCTTATGTTAAGATATTAACACAAGGCTGTTCAACAAATATCTCAGGGGGCCACAGTTACTCAAAGCGAAGTAAATTTTTTATTAATATTTTTTACAATTGAATCCATTCAAAGTTTACAATACATGTTCTGTAAACAACATGCCTAATGTGACGTCACGCCATCTTTTATGCATGTGGGTCACATAGGGGCCACAGAGAGTTCACATTTAAAACATCGGATTTATGGAAAAAATTGTAGTTGTGCATTAAGACCCGCAGTGTCTTTTACAGACACGTATTCCAATTGTTAACAAATCACACAAGAGATTACAATGTTGCATGAGATTGAGCAAGTTTGACCAAAGTGGCTTTAACTCTATCCCTTCTCAGAATAACACAATTTTAGTCTAAAACAAAAAAAGCCAATGACTGCAGAGAGCATGCATTCATTTAATAGTGAATATAGCTGCATAATCCTCAGTGAAATCATTAAAAAGTATGGTAAAAATGAGCTAAAGTTAAACATGTAGATGTGTCAATATCCTGGACAACATCAGCACAGAAACATATAGTTATAGGGTTTGTTTGTAGGCTGCCATGGCCTTGTGTTAGCAGTGTCCTTGAACAAGGCAAGGAAGTTCTGCAAATAACTCCTGCTAACAAACAAACAAATGTTTTTCACTGGTGGAGAATTATTACATTTTCATTTATTTGTGCTTTTATTGCTTCAGTTAGAATTGATCAAATCATTGAAGCTCTGTTCCTGCACTGCAAAGATGCCCTCAGAGCCCCCCCCCCCTACCTGGGCCAAGGCCAGCCTCATCATACACAGGGGTCTGAGGATTACCTCTCCCCTCTGAGCAATCATCTCCCTCCTGGAGAAAAAGGGCAGCTTTCCTCTCCATCCTCGATTTCACCTCGAGCACTCATCTCCCCCGCTCCCCCCCCCCCCCTCCCCCACCCCCCTTCACCCCCTCCCTCGGCCCTCAGCACTCCACCTTTCCCGTGGGAGTTTGCAAAGCCAGGATAACCTTGAGACCTCAGCTGGTCCGCTGCCAGAAACATTAAAGAAATTCCCTTCTTTTCTCCTTCCATCCTCACCTCTCCTTTTCACGCTCGCCCCTCCTCACCAGCCTCCCCCTCATGATCACTGGCAAACTACTTTTTTTTCGTCTTCCCCCCATCTTGCACTTTCTTCTCTCTCCTTTCCTTCATTTTCAGCCTCTTCTTTTCTGCCTTCTCAGCCTCCTCTGATTGTTACTAAGATTATCCCTTTTTCTCTCTTTTCTCCCTCCCTAATTTCCTCCTTTCTCGTCGTCGACAGGAGAGAGAGAGAGGGTGGGGGCTTGAGCGGCGTGAAAGAAAAGAGCTTGTCACATGATCCCCCGCGTAGCTGACTATTATCTGCAGATTGTCGAGCTGCCAATTTCAATTTAGCCAGCCCTGTTATCAGACCAAAAATAAACGCCTCATTTGAAAAGTGAAAATCAAACTGTCCCGACAGGAGGGATGACTGACGTTGATTGCAAACTAACTGTTTTGGTGGCAGCCTGCACTTTGTGTGGCTTTTGTCTCTTCGCTTGCTCCCTCCTTCGCCTCTCTTCCCATTCTCTCTGTCGGCTTCACGGCTGTCATATTCCTTTAGTGCTGGAAAGGTCAAGTGCTGCTTGCTGCATGTTAGATCTGAGGAAGGTTGCCCCCTCTACCCTCCCCACTCCCACCTTGCTTTGAGGCAACAAACGGTCTTGCTGCAAGCTCCCCTGCACCGGCAGCACTAGCAGCAGCAGTAGCAGGTCGGGTTGCAGAGGAATGCTGCTATCCCCTGTAGTTAGTCCACTCCTTTCATGTTCCCGGCTCCTCCGAGTCGATCTGTTTTTCAACACACCGCACCGAGAGGGGCCCCGTGCTCCTGCAGGAGAGCAGCAGGGATCACTTCACAATGTTTATGGTCAAGAGAAATGGTAAGTAACGAAGACAAGGGGAGAGTGAGAAGATGAACATCAAAGGAATTGTAATGATTTACATCTTGTCCGAGCTGAAGTGCACTTTCACTCAGAGTTTTCTCCTTCAGCGTGGTAATGTTACAGTAGATTCCCTTCGGATGAGCTGCGTTTTTATTCAGGAGTTCAAAACTGTATTTTTTTTCATCTGGCCCACAGATTTCTGCAAGAGACAGAGTGAGTTTACCAAACAGGCAAGGTGGGCTTTGGAAGAGTTTCCCATGACATCATTACTGATGGGGCCTCAAGAGGCTTGAGAACAAAATCCTCTCTAAAGCAACACACACACAAACATGCGCAGGTATGACCTCATCACTCAGAGTTTCACATTGCTTCCTCCCATCCCCACCAAAGTGTTGCTTTCAAACACGTTAACACCCTTTCTGCTTATCTGTGGACCATACACCCCAAACAGCCACACCCAGCTCCTGTTCAGCCTCACCTTTCTGTGAAGAAGCAAAAGAGCAAAATAATGTTTTAAAATAAATCACAGCATCTATGAGTTTTAATTGATTTCAGTTATCACCTTCACCTGAAAAGCCTTCAGACCATCACCTATGGTCTTAAAAAAGGAGCATATGGCCATTAACATTAGTGAAGGGAAATCTCTAAAAAGAGACAGCTCCCAAGTGACTCCTGAAAATTTTAGTTGCATATTACCAAAGTGTGTAAAATAATGTAAAAATGTACAATATATTAAATGATAACATGTATGGCACTACAAAAAAAACAAAACAAGAATTGTGAGCATTGGTGACAGTGGTAAGCATTTGTCTTTAATGAGGAAACAGCAGCTCTGATGAAGATGACTTAACCCCCCCGATCAGTGAATCAATCAATGACCAACAGTAGCTGACGTCAAATCGGGTCATGCAGGCCGATTGGAACCACAGCACTCGAGGTACCGGAAATCTGGGTGGACCATTTCCAAAAGGGCTAACACAAAAACGCAGCACCCTAGGTTAAACCCCGGCCAGGCTGGCAGTGCAAAAACATCTTCTATGCAAAGTCTGTTGATAACGTCAAATCTGGTTTTGTGAAATTTAATTCATTGGAGTTGATGTCATAGTGATTTCATGAAGTGCTCCATGTTGCAATAAAATACTTTAAACACAAGTAACCTCACTTTGTTGGGGCAACCTTTTCAGATGGTGATATTCATTTTAAGCTCTGTTGACGCCACATTTAACAGACACCTTTCAAAACAAACAGCAGGATATTGAGCACATCCAGCATTCTTTCACTGCATTTAATGCTGCCGCTTCGCCAGGAGCTCAGCAAGCATGGTAAATAGTTGAAACAAAATGAAGAATCCTTTCTTAGTCCTAAGAAATTTGTTTTGTCCCCTAAGCTGTCCAAACTCCAAGCAGAAGGTATTTTTTGTTTTTATAAAAGTCATTGATTATAATTCAAAAGGTGCTCCTTTAATGTTTACAGCTTATTTAACTCTTCTTTTGCACGTTATAATTTATTTTAAAATAAGCATCACAAGACATCATGGACTATGTCAACTTCGGAAAAAAAGCAGTATTTGATCAAATAATAATAATTTAAAGTAAACTTGGCTTCCACGAGTTTGTTGCATTTATATAAGAAGAGTGCAAGAAAATTATTGCAAAAACCCTAGAGATAATGACTAAACAAACAACTGATCACAACATTTTTGCTAGAAGTAAAAAAAAAAAAAACCCTGATGCTTTTTTCCCTTTTGCATGACTATATTATTCCAAGGTATTGTTTACAATTTTAAGATATTTCTGTGTAGTGAGGCTTTTTGTTTGGCCAAGAAAAATTAGATTGTCACTTGTGTAGCTATTCTGCCTGTGGCACACAGGCAGGAAGTGCACCATCTTCCCTTAATGATTTCTGACTTTATTTTGAGGCCAGTGCATTTTGCCGAGAAAACAAAAATGAATAGGTCAGTTCACCAACACGCTTACTTTTTTCTTTTTTCTCTCTCTGTTTGTTAGCCTGAGTACGGTCAAGGGTTCAGAGAAAGGGCGTCGCTGAGGGAGCTAATGTCCTGAAGCAAGGTGCCTCTTAAGGATTAAACATCAGCCTATCAGATCCATTTGGGATAACATCTGTCAAAAGAACCACTTCAGTGGCTGGCCCGACTAACTCTTCTGGCCCCACTTATCTAGAGTTCAATCCTCATGTCGCAAACAGATCTCGACCAACATTAAAGGGTTTGCCTTTGGCACAATGAGCTTCATAAGTGTCTCAAGGCAGGAGGCAAAGGGCAGGGCAGGGACACAGTTTCATCGCCACGTCACAGCTGCATATTTTAAGCTTTTTTTTTTCTTTCCCACCTGTTGAAAGCAAGTGCTCCACCTCGCAGGTGCTCTCAAGTCATGCTTGGCAGGAAATAAAAAGATAGTCAAACAGGATTTAGCGATTTGGTGGCCTGTTAAAGGTCAGCATCCAGGGGGGAAGAGATTCAGGCAATTTTTGCAAGGGCTGCAGCAGGAATTTTAGTCTGATCTTTGTCTCTGTAGAATAAAAATGTTGACTACAAATGTTAAATACATTTAAACTTTGATTCAATTTCCTTTTTTTAAATGGAACCCTGACTACTTGTAACATTAGACATAATTAGAAAAACATATATTTTAACTGTAAAACAAAAACTCCAAAAATACTGTAGGCTGTTTAGTTTTTATAAATTAAAAAAAAATATATATATATTGCATATGCCAGAAGCATATTGGGTAAGCTAAATGATGATGTTCACTTTATCTACCCTATAGGTTAATGTTGGACAATAGTTGATGATCAGCCCTTTTAAATGAAACCAGAGCACCTTGACAGAAAGGAGCTGCTTTATGGAAGGAGAACCTCAGCTTAGCCTGTTAGCCTTTGCGTTAGCGCTCAAACTAAAGCATCAGTGGCTGTGTCTCAATTGATGGGCTGCATCCTCAGTGAGCATTTGTCGAACGCTTACATCACTGCCCCGCACCGAGGGCTATCCCAATTTAAAGGCTCCTCCTCACACAGCTGAGGAATGTGGCCCACAAAATCTCAAAAATCAAGGATGCATGTGAGTGTCCTTCCTGGCCAAGGATATCTCAGGATTCAGTGTGCCGACAGCAAACTAAACAGAGAAATGAAGATGGTGGAGTTTTAATTTTTTTTTATCAAGTTTGCATAGTTTGCATCTCAGACTGGTATTTTGAACACGACAATGAGTTCACTGTACTCAAATGGCCTCCACAGTCACCAGGTCTCAATCCAATAGAGAACCTTTGGGATGTGGTGGAACAGGAGATTCACATCATGGATGTGAAGCTGACAAATCTGCAGCAACTGCGGGATGCTATCATGTCAATATGGACCAGACTCTCTGAAGAAAGTTTCCAGTACCTTGTTGAATATATGCCAGGAAGGATCAAGGCAGTTCTGAAGGCAAAAGTGGATCCAAACTGGTACTAGCAAGGTGTACCTAATAAAGTGGCCCGTGAGTGTATATGTAGCTTGGGTGCTAAAACAAAAGCTAACAGGCTAAGCTGAGGTTCTCCTTCCATGAAGCAGCTCTGTTGTCCTCTATCAGTTTTTTTCAGTTGCAGCTGAGGGCTGTAAGATATAGTCCAACTTTCAGGGTGGACAGAGCTTGCAACCTCACAAAAAAAATAAATAAAAAAAACGGCCTCACAACTGCAGAGGACCTAGTTAACAGTATGCTTGGCAGTGTAAATAATATGGCACCGTACTTGTAACCATACATATTTTTTTATTTATATAAACATCTTACAGTATTTTTACAGCCTTTGTTTTACAGTTGAAGCAAAAGTTTACAACTAGTCAGAGTTCCCTTTATAAATTCCTATAAGAATCTTTTAGAGTGTAGAAGTACAAACAAGTGATGTTTCCCACACGTTGGCTGAATTCTCCCGAGATGGTTGTTAATCTGCCTCCACCCCCACCAGGCATTTGCCCACCCAGACCTTACTCCGTTCAATCTTCAACTTCGAGGCCAAAGCTTATGCTAAAAGCTTCACTTACGGAACAATATGAAAAGGCCTCAGCACCTATGACTTATCCCATTTTCTCCTGAAGGTAGACACTCTGCATGCCCGGCCCCAAACTCCCACTCTGATCTCACCCATTGAATGATTTCAGAGCTCTTAGTTGCAACTCTAGTCAAATCCTCTGACTCACTTGCTGATCCCCTTTTCCCTCCTTTTTCTACCAAGTAACTTTAATTGTCCTGAGAAAGTCACGGTTGGTCCACAGAACACAAAGAGCCAGTTTATAATTAATGTTACAGAGGAGGGATTACAGGAAGCGCTGGGCCGGTTGATCTGAGAGGCTGTGACAGGGAGTGTGTGATCTTCCTGCTTATGCCAGACTCGCAGGGTTTGTGTGGACGCGCATGTGTGCAATCCATCAGAACAATGGGAGATCTCCCTTCCTTGCACAGGCTAATTTATGCCTTCATCACTCAGACCATCTGCACTGGGCTCATCTTCTCCAAACAGCGCAGGAATGTGGGCAACAGGTTTCATTTAAGAGTGCGGCTCATGCAAACGAGGAACCAAAGAGTGTGTGTGTGTGTGTGTGTGGGGGGGGGGGGGGTTCCTGTTATTTTTCACTCTCCTGGGGGATACGGTGGCGGTTAATGGAGGAGCCAGTGGATGAGGGGTGGGACCAGAACTCCTGCCGCGCCAGGTGTGAGGCTAGGGGCCATGCATGTAAAAACATGAAGCAATGAAATCCACCAAACTGGCTGAAGGATTGCACTGAATCGTAAACATTTTTCGCTGCTCATCTCCAATAAATAAAAAACTTAAACCCTCAACTTTAGATCTGCTTAGTGGTCAAAGAAAAACATTAAAACAACTGGATGACATTTAAAATAAAAAAGACGGCAAAAATCAAATAATTTCCCTTCAGATGAAGCTGGAAAAAGCAGATGAGGAGGAGGATAAGGAACGAGTGCTTTCCTATCGGGTCTTGCTCTCTGGCACTAAGACAGGAGCCTGGCTGCCTGTCTTTCATCATCAGGATGCAGAATCAGAGCGTGTCTCACACACAGCTCCTCTGAGCGCCTGCGAGTGTGCTCGCACACATCTGTTTGTGTGAAGAGAGGGCACGTAAAGGCCCAGACTGCCTGCAGGTCCTCCCCCCCACGCAGATGAGCAGGGGCAGAGGAGCGCTTGGCAGGAGAAGGGAGTGTGTTGATAAGTGTGTGTTCGTGCATGTTTGTGTGTTCTCCGGGGGACGAGCACATGTTTGGTTGTGGATAAAGGAGGGATGCAAGGAAAGAGTGATTCAGCCAGATAGATTTTTTTTTGTTTCCCTCTCTTAATCCTCACCTTGCATTTTGTTTCCTCATCCCTCCCCTGATGCACACTCATTGCTTCCATCTTTTATTTCTACCCTACCACCCAACACACACACACACACAAACACACACATGCTGCCTCTCGTTCTCAGACAGTAGCAGCCGGGGGCCAGGAACCTGCTAGTGGAGGCTGCATCAATCTTTTCCCAGCTGTGGGGGTGGCTGCAAACACACAGCAGCTTGAAGTGGTCGCAGTAGATGTACAGTAAGGAGGGTCAGGGTTTCACCTGGAGTGACTCACCAAAATCTGCCAAAGCCTGCCTCACCTAATGTCTAGAAGAGAGTCCAATGAATTTAATCACATTTAAACTATGAGTAACATAAATGTGGCCTTAGTTGTTTATTTAAATAAAGTTTCATTTCATAATCCACTCTTAAAAATAACATTTCAAAGCAGGATTGAGGTGACTTTAAACCAGGTCAGTTGAGAAAACAGTGAAAAACATTGAAAATGTCCTGCAAAAGTGAAGTGGTTAATATTAGCTAATGTAAAGTTCTTACACACCAGAATGGCATTTTTCAGAAAAAATAAAAGTCATTAGATCATAGTGTAAGGAATTTATGAGTTGTCTTAATTACTGATTTTAAAACATTACACATTCTGTTGGTTTTCCTTAGGGGAA
>JARVJO010000227.1:11880558-11908428 GCA_031762555.1 Cynodonichthys magdalenae | reverse complement strand
ACCTGTCACTCAGCCCTAGGAATGTAAAAGGCGTGACCTAGGTTCTGAAGATGATGTGAGGAGGCCCTGAGGAGGGGGGGATTGTGTGGAGGGGTTGCACGAGGGTGCATTAAACACAGTTCCGACGGATTTGGTGGTATTTGTATGGTTTTTACACTTACATTATAATAACATCGTATCGGCGAGTCTCTTATCGAGTTCTGACACAAAATGCAGTTAACAAACACGCTTTTATTTAATAATAGTCTGCAGGATAATATTTGGATTTTATCCTTGCTCTATTGTATAGTAAAGTTTTTATATTTCATTACTTGACACCTCTGATGTCCTGTTTAGACATGCATTGTTTCTCATTGACCTGGTAACTATGTGTATTTGATTTTTCAGACAATTTATGCAACTCGTCAACACAGTCATGATCTGTCTTTCTGTGTACTTCCTGTTTGAAATCCCTGTGAAATTCAGTGTTTTTTTCCATCTTGTACTCCTCTCTGTCTATTCTCCAGCCCTGCCCTCCCTCACCTGTTCCTCGTGTGTCTCTTCCTGGTGTTCCTTGTTTAGTCCTTATTAGTTGGTCTTTATATTCCATGTGTGTTCGTTCATTATGCTGCTTACTCCAGCCAGTGTGGTTTTCACCCAAGTTTTTTCATATCTTTGTTGTTTGCAAAGTAAGCTAATTTTCTTTAGCTAATAAATATTTTTGCCATTATGTTCAGAGCTTTCCTGGGTTCATCTCCATTAAAGGGCCAATATTATGTTTCTCAGGACCCTACAGGATTTCTCAAACATGCATGGATGAGTCAAAGCAACACTGGACATGTTTTTGATGAGGGGATAACATTATAACATGACATGAAACCCAAAAAAGTTGATTTTACATGATATTGCCCCTTTAATGTGCTTGCGACATGCATATTCTTCAAACACAAAAAGTGAAAGAAAACATCTTGACTTTTAGGAAACTTGACATAGTACTTGTGATTTTACCCATTTTGTCACATAACGGGCATATTTTCTTTTCAACGTGGCTCAGCCAAAGTGAAACAGGAAGTGACATCAAAGGGGAACGCTTAAAGTAAAGAACTCCATAGTCTTTGTTTTTTGAAACAATATTATTTCAACTCTGACTCTTCTTCATCTCTCTCTGATAGTGACCTCTGTTCACATGTAGACATTCCTCTTTGACATCACTTCCTGTTGCTTCTCATGCAAATACCTGAACTATTCATCTTAGTGACGTAAATATATATATTTTTTGTAATATGTTCTTGTTATCCATCCAAAAATGCATTGATGTCATGGGGCACTTTAACGTCATCATTGTTATTGGTGAAATTTTAAATTGATTTAAAGCCAATAAAAAATCAATCAAGTATCCATCCTTCCAACATCTAAATAACTTTTCCTAAATAATCTTTTGGATTTCATTGTTAAAATCCTTTGTTTTGTTTTTATTCATATTTAATTTTCTGTGCCAAAGCTATCTGAAGACAAGATGACCAAGTTCAGCAGCTAATCTCTGCAATATCTTCTGTTATGGTTCACTGCTTCGCTTTCTCGGCACGCAGTGGAATGAAAATGGGCTAGGCAAGTGATGTTGGGAGCAGTTGAGGGGGTCTTAATCCTAGGAAAAGCCACTATCAAAGTGAAAAACATAGACAAGAGGGAAAAAAGACAAAAAGAGGGTAGGGGTGGAGGGTTTGGGAAAAAAATCTGGGCACTGATGAAAAGCCAAATGTGCGACATTCACAGAAAAGGAGGCCTGTTGTTGATGTGCGGAACCTTTGAAGAAAGAGAAAAAAAGAGGAAAGAGGGTCTGTGACTGAGTGCCGGCCGGGGGAGACGGGGGCTCACTGTATTGAGGGCACTTTATGTCATGGCAGTCAAAACAGCGTAAGCTGACAGGGCAGCACCCCTGCTGACAGCTTACACACACACAGATTTGTTTTTATATCCCCATCGGGACTGTGGATTGACTTCCATTCATTTTCTGGTTGTTTTATAGCCTAACCCTGACCATTTACCCTAAAATTAACCTCACAGGACCCTACCTGACCCTAAAACTAACCTAAACTCAATTCACACCATGGTCATAAACCTAACCCCCCCCCACCCGAAATTAGCATCCGTATACCCGTGGGGACCGGGTATTGGTCCACACAAGGCTGCCTATTTCTGGAAAATGGTTCCCACAATGTAGCAAGACACCCCCCCCCCACACACACACACACACACACACAATCATAAGTCTCCCCTGTCCCCCCACCCTCCACCTCCTGGCAATGGAGCATGAAGAGTGTGGGAAACAGCAGCCAAGGCACGCGCCAGATAAGATCTGGCCTCTCTGGAGATGCAAACAGGACCCTGTTGGCATGCAGCAACCCCCCCCCCCCTCCCCTGTACCCCCCACCCCCACCCATCCTTTCCCACCATGTACACAGGAACGCACACAGCCTCTTCAACCTACCCCACTCCACCCACCCCTGACCCGGTGCAGCCACGCCACAGAGTGAATGTCATCCACTTCCTCTACTGTTTTTGTTTATAAAATCACTCAGCCCACAGATTGCTCCTTTCCGACGTCTTTTCCTCCTCAAAGACCACCCACCCCATAATAAATGAGATTGTTCCTGATGTGTGGACGCTGATCAAGGTGGAGCTGTTTTTATAATAGAAACCGCTGCTGGATAGTTTATCTCAGTGGTTTCAGAGGTCAGGCAAGCTTCCCAAACAAATGATCATTCAAAATGGTAACTTTTCATTGTCTGTGAAATAAATGGGTCTTTTTAAAGCAGCAAAATCTGGGACAGATTTTTTTTTTCTAATTCTCACAAAAATGTTCTAGTCTAAAGTTCTGCTTGAATTAGCTCCCAATGAACATTTATTACAAATTACATTTTTCCCCTTTGTAGTTTAAGAACAATTTCTTATTTGAAGCTCTCAATGGATTCAGAAAACAGAAATAAACTTAGAGAGGTTTTATTGGAGGGACATTTAGCTTATAAGTATAATAAAAGGTAATTGACCATGTTTTCTAAAACAGACAACTTTGCTTGTTATTGAAAAGGCACCAAAAACCTTAACATCAGATAAGAGTCTTCTATCGCTCCATCAGTTTGACAAGCTAAAACCTGTAAAACTGCAACACTGTCCTTTCTTTACTCCTACACTGACATGTTACAGTGGGCATGTCAGTTTAGACACACCTGTCAAGTCTCTCACTAATAACACTGAACATGTTCTGTCACTTTGTCACAGTTATAGAAATAAATGTAAACACGACAAATTCCCTTTAAAACATTCAGATTTTTATTCATCTGTTGGCACCAGTATGGTGCTTTTAACCAAAGTCTTGTCACAAAAGGTCTGACCACAATAGATATGATAGATACAGATATAAGTCTGTGATAAACAAAAAAATATGAAAAAAAAAAATTGTAGTTTATTTGACACAATATGCTAAAATAGCATGAACAGATTTGTTTGTACCCTTGTAGAGACTGATAATCGTTGCATTCTAGACATGTTTTAAACTGAGTTTATGATCACTGGTGCTTTCAAGCTTTGTAAATTCAACCAACACATCACTGAGTATGGCATCATTGTATGCAAAACACTGAACATGGAGCAGAGAAGGCAAAAGGTCAGACAGAAGGTTATAGACATTCATGTTAGAGGTAAAGACTACAAGACCATCTCCAGACAGCTCCATGTTTCTGGGTCTACACATGCTAATGTTATTACAGCTATAAGGGACTGTAGCTAACCTCTGAGGATTTGGATGCAAGAAGAAATGCACCCCCAGGTTGAAAAAGCATAGCAAAATATTTCATGCATAACCAATCAAGCAAAATTCTAAGGTTGATGGCCCCACCTATTATAATTTGAGCTGAAATGGACTCCATAAGACGACTCAGGAAAGCTCCACTTGTGTCAGAATAAACAAACATCAGACTGGAGTTCACCTAAGTGCAGGAAAACAAGCCCCAACGTAGTTTGTAAAAGAGACAAAAATAGGAAACTGGAGCATTTTGGCTCATTGCCTTACTTTTTTTTCATTTCTGAAAGGATACACTTGTAGACCCCTGGGGGTCCTGGAACCCCAGTTTGAGAACCTCTGCTCTCTGCAACACATGCAGTGAGATAAAGCTTAATTGCATTTCAACTTTAAATAAACCATTTGATTTCTAAATATATTTTAAGTGTTTTTTTCTTTAGTACCACTCAGAATGACAAAATGACTTAAGAAAAGTTGCTCTAGAAGAGCTGAAAGTTTTTTCCCCATTCTCAATAGAAACTACAGTAAATGTAGATATTTGGGTGTAAAATGTGACTCGCTTTCAGGATGTCGGCTCATTCAGGGGGTGGTGATGACATAACAGCCATCATTGTCCTGATCATTGTGCTACCAGACAGCTGATATGTGGTGATTCCAGGGTTTTATCCAGGCAGACAGTGACTAAGCTCTGAGAAGGGAGATGGTCTACAGTTCTGTTTTTCTTGAAAAATATCTTTGACAGGTAAAGAGAGCATCTACTGTATTCAAGGACAACTCGGTATTAAAAAAATCTGCTACCAGTGTGTGAAATTCTACTAAAATTTTGTTGCACTACCTGTTTTTCCCACCGCTTTTGAGAACTAAAATAATAGTCAAACTGAATGAGGCTTGCTCCTGAGGCTAATCCTTCATTCTTTTAGAGAAGACAAATAACACGAAGCTGTGTGTCCTCACACACACACACGCAGAGTTATACACACAGCTTTGGCCACACTTGTGCACACTCCACCACACACTCCTCTTATACAAACACAACTATCACGGAACACACAGCCAGACGACGTCTCACGCTCTGCATGTTCGCTGACGAATTCAACCTCTTCCCTTCCCACAAGCCAAATATTTACTCTTGTTCAGATATGTGCCCGAACGATGTGAGAGCATTTCAACAGTTTTTTTTAAGTCCTCAGTCTCTTTCAGTCTTATACACTCCTTTTTTCTGTAGTGAACTGCAGATTGCTATGTCTTTGGTCAGATATTTAAACTGCCTTCCTATTTGCTGCCAGTGGAAATGCATATATTATGGCTAGTTCTAGCTAAAGCAGGGATGGGCAACTTAAAGGAAGGTAAGGGGCCACAAGTTTTTGTTTACACTACCAGACGGGCCACTTGTTTTTTTATAAACCAACATACAAAGCAATAACTTAACATATTTCATGCCTAAATGCATAACAGTTGTACTCTTGTTTAATAAATATGAATACAAAATTACTTGAAGCAAAAACAAAAACCAACAAAAAAAACACTATAGCTGTTATTTATGTACTTGCGACTTCAGTAAAATTTTCATATTTCGCTTTGTGCAACTTGTTCTGGTTAATTATATCAAGCAATTTCTGTTAAAAGCCTGGGACCTCAGGAAGAAGACACTTGTTGTTTAAAGAATGTTTATGTCTGTCTGCCTGTGTTTTGTAAGCCTATGTCTTGTCCTGTGGTGCATGACACAAATGGAAAATAAAATAAAATTTATTTACTATTAAAATTCATCTACCTCCCAAAATAAAAATAAATATTTTAAAAAATATTTTTCAAAAGCACTCTTAAAAAAAGCACTAAAGCATGTCTTAGATTCTAAGTGTCAAAAAAAGGTAGTTTGAACCCAAAATGCAGGCAGACTTGGTGAGTTGAATGAAAAAAACAAAACTAGTTTATTAAATAACAAAAGACAAAAGCTGGCATGGCAGCAAAGGACAAAAATATAACAAGAACAAGGCTTGGTACATGGAAAAGAGCAATGATCCACTGGAGTGATAAAGACAAGAGACGGTTAAATACTTCTGAGGATGATTGGGGAGTGGAAGCACCTAGGTGAATACTGACTATTGACAGGTGAGTGGAAAAACACCAAGAAGCTGACTGAGGGTAACATGTCAGGAAACAGAAAACAGGAAATAAGAAAATAAGACAATAATGAAAAACATCTGAAAAATATTAACAAAAAGAACCATAAAACAAGAATCATGACACTAAGAGTTGCTTAAAGAGAGCTTTTTTTAAGTAAAAGGGGGAGGGGCCTTATTGGTGGGCAAACAGAAGTCCACATAAGGCTGCCAGTTGCCCATTCCTAAGATAATACATTGTGTCCAACTTTTATCCCTTTTAAACCTTTTTTTTAATCAAAACACAAATTTGTATTACCAGAAAATAATTTAGTCCAAAAAGTAAGTGGGTTTGTAATTCGTTAATATAACAGACAAAGTAACATAATCAAAATCTGAACTTATTACATCCATATGTTTTAATCAAATTACAATATTTCAAACAACTACAGGATTTAGCATTGAGCTCACTAACAGCAGGTGTAAATGAAAGTTACGAGAAGGTGATGAGGTCATCTGGGCTGTCACACTGAACGAACCTCCTCTAACACACTCCACCCTTTCTCTAAGCTCCCACAAACTGTAATTTGGCCCTCACATCAAAAAGGCCTCATTAGAAGAACTCCAGAAACTGCTAATCTGGCGCCTTTACAAACATGGGATAGAATAGTTTTGCGGTTCACAGCGTCCAAGACATCATAAAGAAACATCAAAGCTTTCCTTCTTCAAGTTCCTCAAACCTCCAACCTGTGTGTCATTGTGCTTTCTGTTCACGGTGAGAGACGTTTTCTTTGCTGACAAGTCCTCTGGAAACAAAAGAGCACTTTGCTTCTAAAAAACACCGGACATCACTGGAAAGACGTCGTCACTTTTCAACAATGAGGTCACCATAATACGCCGTTCTGATTCACACCAGCGGAAACACAGCATCAAAAGATTTAAAGGTAGCTTTTCTTTTTTTTTTTTTTTTTGGATTTACTAACATGATAATTTTCTCTCTCTTTTAAACTGTTTGGCAGCTGGTTTCCTGGTGCCACCACTGACAAAAACATTGAGAAAATCTGGCAAAGGATGAGAGACATTCAATTATCAGACCACACCTAGATTGGTCATTACGAGGGAGTCACACAGAAACCTATTTTCAGACACACTCAAACACAAATCTTCATTCCCACACATCCCTTCCTATCTTAACTGCCCTGGCCACAATGAGGCCACTACAGTCCCGCTGACCTCTCCAGCCTTTGACACACTTGCGCACACAAACACAGACAGGCTGAGGATGTGCTGACAGGCAAGAGACCGCCGGCTCTTAATTAGCAGGAAGTTGTGGTGTCAAGGTGTCAAGGCATGCAGTGCAAAAGAGCAGAGTTGGCCTGTCCTTCGACCGATCCTCGGCAGGGATGCTTTGTTGTTCCTTTCCCACCATGAAGCATTCATGCAGCCTGGTTTACAGATGTTTTCCTTCTAGCTGTGTTGATTCTCTAGCAAATAAGAAACACGAACACTGAGAGTTGCATACATTTAACCCCACCAAGTATGAAAGCAAGATGAAGAATGAGGGCCTAAAAAACTGTAGACAGGACATCCTAATTGGCAATTTGGGAGTTTGTGTAGCGGATGGGTCCACGAGTAGGAAAAGATGTGGTGTGCCTTCTTTCATCTTGAAATGCCACATTCCCCCACGCGAGTTTCTCTTCTAACCATGTCCTTTCTTGCCTGTCAGTATGCACACATCCATCCTTCCATCCATCCATCCATCCTCTTTACTTCCATTCTGGGTCATAGGGGTCGCTGGTGCTCATGTCCAGTCACTGAGTGAGGGGTGGGGTACACCCTGGACAGGTCGCAAGTCCACCACAGGGCCACAGAGACAAACAAGACAGACAACTATTCACACTCCCTCTCAGGGACAAACTAGGGTTGCCAAATGACCTGCTTTTTACCTGCTTTTTGGTTGGCTTGACCACAACCATATTTCATTTCTAAATATGTTTTATTAACATTTTATATTGAGATAGCAAAATGTCAGCGTGCAATGATGCTGGATGTTTGAGTGACTGCAGAGCTGAAACACAAATATGAACACTGTTTAGACTAAATGTATTTCAAAGAACAACAAGTAGGCATGAATACATCTAGACCACAATGTATTGCAAAATACTGGCTTCATGCTTGTACAGTAGTATCCAAACAAAGGTTCTTGCAGACCAACATGACAATTATACTCTGGATTTAAGTTTTAATCCACAGTGGCACGATAGCTCAGTTGGTAGAGCTGATGCCACGCAGCAAGAAGATCACCGGATCGAATCCCCGCCCAGTTTGCATGTTCTCTCCGTGCATGTGTGGGTTCTCTCCGGGCACTCTGGCTTCCTCCCACAGACCTAAAACATGACTGTTAGGTTAATTGGTAAGGTTGTACCCCACCCCTCGCACAGTGACTGAACATGAGCACCAGTGACCCCCTGTGATCCTGAAAGGTAGAAGCGGGTATGGATGACGGATGGATTAAAGAAGGACTCGCATTCATCCAACACTTCACAAAGCCTTCATATATCTTATTTTTTTTCATCAGTGATTTGTGAGAATTTCAACTGCTTAATTCAGCAAATGTGTGCTCTTACTGCTTATTTGTGCTGGATACAATTACCTTTCAGCTACTTTTCCACTGTTTTCAGATTTTTTGGCTGTATTACAACAAATGGCTAAATTTTTATATTTTGTTTTTATTCTGCAAAAATCTTTCAGCAAACTGTCTAGTTTAGAATAGCTTTTAAGGTGAGATGACTTGCATACAAAGTAAACAGTCTGCTGCATCGGCTGACTGCAACATGATCACTTTCAACATCTAAGTGAGTCTGAAAAATCCTGCATGTGTGCTCCGCTTGTAGCAGCAGAAGTCTGAACATCACAGCAGGTGTAGGCCAGTGAAACAGATGGCTGATATCTGGTGACTGTCAGAGTATCTATTAGAGGGTTTGACTGGTGCATGAGGAGAACACATGTTAAAAAACACACACACACGAAAGACACATGTGAACACACACCCTGTCTTCCATGAGTTGCAGTGCTGGAGCCCCCATTTCTGTCCGTTTCATTCCTCCTTCCCTGAGTGTTTGTGCTCGGCCGGCCGTGGGGCTGAGGAATGTGTGAGAGCCATGTGTCAACTCCCCAGACTGTGGGAAAGTGCTGCTCTCTGCTGAACTCCCTCCTCCCTCCCTTCATCCTTCCCTTCATGCCGTCCTCCCTCGCTCCCTCAGTTCGTTGGACAGCTCTCCAGGCGAGTGCTCTGCCCTGCTCCAAACCTACAGCGGTGTCTGCGTGTGTGTTTATGCGCGTGCCTTGTAGCGCACAGGAAGTGAGCGGAGAACGTCTGCCAGCGGCGTGGAATTGCCGCTTCCTGCAGACAGTTTCTATGCCAACACCAAGCCCTCCGCAACGCACACACATATTCAAACTCAAACAAGCAGCCTTCTCTACAACTCATCAAGAACTGCCAAGATCATCAAACAGGAGGAACTCTGCTCTCTGTTTCTCAGTGTTTATCTCCAGTTTCCCTCACTCTGCCTCTCAAACACAAACACTGACATCTTTCTCATTTTGTGTGTGTGTGTGTGTGTGTGTGCCACTTTCATTGCTTCAAAAACTGCTCCGAGTTTCTCAGCTGCTTGCCAAAAACAGTCAAATAGTTGATACAAACAACAAATGCAGCATTCAACAACAACTATAAATCACTCCAACAACAAGCGGACACGTTTGACTGTCTCCTCAGGCCTGGAAGTGTTCGTGGGACACACAAAAACCAGCTCATATCATAAGAACAAAACAGTTTGAGCAGCACATACTTCAGGCTTACAGCATGTGTGGTCGGTATCTTTGTTCCTTCTCTGTTTGTCATATTGCATGAATATTTTTACATTATCTTTGTTTAAAAAATGTAGCTCCTCTTTCACTTTTACCATCAGTTTTCTTTGTGTTGCCCTCTATTATGTCAGTGTGGATTTGTCACAAAAAATTAAGTAATAAAAACATTTCTTTAGTTTCATTATGCAACATGAGAGCCTGCCTCTGTTCAATTTGTCAGAATTATCTGTAGGACCAAACTATACTTAGATCCTTCCATTTTTTGTCAGTGTTTCTTTCTCTGGTCAGCAGGTTTTACAACGTCTGTGCCAATCATTCTCCTCCGCAACAAGGCCTAAAAATACACTCGTTACACCTGCTGTGCTTCACCCAGCCTACCCGCGTGTCATAAAACATGTCTGTTCAGTCACACACACACACACATTTGCTCCTCGACACTCTATGCTGATGACATAAGCAGCCCGCCGCCCCTCAGATCAGTCTTCCAGCTGGAGGAAGACGAGGAGATCTGCCATTTCCTTCCTGTGACAACCAAAAGTGGCACAAAATAAAAGTTGACCTCTGCTCCATTTAAAGTGACTCAGATGTCAAAACACCGCCAGAAAACTCACTGGCCTCTCCGACATGTTTGTGTTTTTCAACCTCTTAACTGTTTCTTTAATCAAGCTAAATACATCTGTGATTCTGATCTTGTCTGTAAAAACTCTTAAAGGAGTCACAATATGAGCTGACATTTAAAATCACATTTATTTTACAATATGTGGATTGTGAGTGAAAGTGAGTTTCTCACATCAATGCGCAGGCAGCAGCGAATAGCACCACAGAAACACAATCTCTGGGAAAACTAGAGGAAAAGGTCAGGAGGAGAAATAATGTGAGAGTATGTCCAAGGGTGGGTGCAGTTTATCTGGACCAGTAGGGAGGATAAGTGGCCAAGAATCTCTCTCTCACTCGCACACAAACACCCCCACACACACACACACACCCTCACGCACACACGGTCCTGGCTGCCTCTGCTGGTTGAATAATCAGTCTCTGTGCTATATTGGTTTGGGCCTCCCCCTCCTGTGTTAAACCTTGTTAGTCTGCCAGCCCTCAGTCTCATTCCCACACTCCCATATCTGGCTCTGTGACTGGTGCTGGGAATCCCCATCATCACAAACACACACACACACACACACACCAGCATCATCTTGTTCTCTTTTTCTTGTTTGTACTTTATTTCTCTTATTTTACCATTTGCCCCACCAAGTTTCTCCTCATTTATCAGAAGTTATCCTAAATGATGGTGTTGCAATAAGAAAAAGCCATGCAGATCTACAGAGTTACAAATGTGTCCTGCTTTTGTGCTTCACAAATATATCAAATTCTTAAATCATCAGTGGTAAAGGCAGTGGCATAGTCTACATGATATGTGGGTATATTCTGTACAACCACTTTAAAAGCTCTTGGATTTGTGTATAACGACTTAAAATAAGCAGAGATACATGTCAATGCGCAGCTTATGTCCTTACTGGTCTTATTAATAAAAAAGGCTCCATTGCATTCAAAAATAAGTACCGTGCACTGTGTGAATACAAACATGTGGAATAAGTCATGGGCTGTCTCCAAATTCAATGGCATCATCCTTTGAAGGCCGAATTTGTCGGTCACTTCACTGCGCTGCGCCAAAGGCTGTCCAGTTTCTAAGACTCCTCCAATTGCGTCCCACAAATGTGTCCTCCTTTCTTCTCAATTTGAAGGATGGGTCCAGTGGATCCTTCTCGTCCCACTTTATCCCATGATGCACTGTGGGCCAACCGGAGATTTTTTTCTTCTAATGGTGGATAAAGAGAGAATAAAGGAATACCGTTATAAATAAAAGTCTGTTCTTAGTTCTTCAAATGTTGCCTTCAAGCTAATGTTGTTTCTAATACTAATAATACTAATATCAATTGATATTTTGCTAATTTTTATCTATTTTTGCTTCTGTTTAGGTGGTCATTGTTGCTAGGCGACAGGACAGAAGCCAGGGTAAGGGTGAGAATGAAGCTAAAGGCTAGACCATCCAAATTCACAGACAATTTTTTTGGTCTTTGAGGTCGACCAAGGACCCTGTCCACCTAGAGTGGGCAGGATCCTTCGAAGGACGCAGCCCATGGATTTGTGCTTAATTAAAAACTTGTGCTTTAGATACAAAAACTCAAAATTTTGTTGCTTTCTTAGTTTTATCTTGGAAAATGCTGTTTCAGACCTCGGGTCAATGTCAGTTAAGACACCTAAAGTACATGTTTGGCTTTTTTTTTTTAGATTTAGATTTATTTTGGTACATTTACATTACAAGAAAAATAAACCCAAATGAAACACTATTTACAATCACAAATCAATAATTTACCAAAAAAGGAGTAGGCTGAAGCAAATGCTTATACTTGCCTACCATATTCAAATGCTCTCAGTATACAAAACAAAAGAAAGATGTCTACTGTCCACAGACATACATACACCTTAAAAATACATGTGTATACATATACATATGCACATACATATACATATATAAATATACATACATTACATGCATACATGGTTACAAAATGTTTGGCTTCAATTAGATGCTTCCACAACATTACAAATTCACAAATTGCACTTGTTGAAATAGATCATCGAGGTGTTAAAAGGGAGCTAAATAACCAGGGAGAAAAATAAAAAAGGATTAAGATAAAGGTAGATTGCTGTTCAGAACTCCACCTGCAATTTGTTTGCGCTAATCTGAACCTAAACCTATCAGCTGTAAATATTCAACATTTATGATCGCCACAGTCTGCAAAACAAAAATGTGCTGCAGACCTTTGGCATTGTGTCATGTTTGGGATGACTACAGGTTAAAAACAGGGTTTTATTTACTGTCTTTCATAAAATGATCCATTTTACAGCTGCTGAATGACTTTGCATGACGTATCTGAGTGATAATGATTAATGCACAAGTCATTACCTTCTACTCCCTTCAGTCCTGCTGAATGCTGTGATTGTTTTCATTGACTGATAAGGTGCTACACTCCCTACATACTGCTGCAGGACTGTTTCCACACCAACTGCTCCTGCTTTTATTGTGTCTGGATGTATTTAAACCAGACATGTTTTCGGTTCTTACTGGGGTCGGTACGGTTTGGGTCGTCTTTGTTTTACTAAAAGAGCAACGTTTTGAAGTCATTGGGGTTAAAATTAGACAATAACATCTAATTTTGGAGTTTCAGGGTGAGTGTTTGACACATTTTTATCTGGTCTCGGCTCCACTTCAGCGCCTGAAAATGTGAGGAAAAGATTTTTCTATATGTAGCAATCCTGAATCTCTTTCAAAAACGTGTTATGTTTCATCTTTTCAAATCTGATGGGGGAATATACCAATAAAACTAAAGTTGAGTTTATTTTTCTTTATTTTGCAAACATTTTTTTTTCTAAAGACAATGTTTAGGCTCATTATAAAGGCATTATGGCATCATCAGGGCTATTCAGCTAAATTGCTCCAGGGGCCACAGTTAAATCAGCCCAACAGCACAGGGGCCAATCATCCAGCAATTAAAGTCATTATACAAATAAAACAAATTAAAAAGATCTGTTACATTTGAAATAGCTTATTTTGCTGCATTTAATCATGAATACAAGATACAGAACCCTATGTAATAAATGTAGGGATAACAATATATAAAAATAACACATTATGCCTATTTAACACAAATATTATTTTGACATCTCTGACTTGCCAAATTTTTAAACCAATTTTATTTTCACGTTCATAGTTTTTTATTCAAATGTTTCAACTGTCTTGGATGTTCATATAAATGTTTTTACCAGCTTTTAGCCAAGATTCTGATGTTTCTGTAGATACCACACATGTAAGTAAAAGAACACATAGAAAATCAGGGGTTTGGGCTTAAGAAATGAATGAACTGGATGTGGCCCGCGGACTGCCAGTTGAATAGCCCTGCTTTACACCAAGGTCAGATTACAAAGACTTGTAGACAAAACTTGTAAACAAAACTTTGCCTACACCTGTTAATATTAACAACAATCAGAGTTTGAGACACTAATGACAGTTTCAGGGTTATTGTTTAACAGCAGAACAACAATGTGTGCATTTTCAGTATTCAATATCTATGCAGAACAGGTCACTGATTGTTCAGTATAAAATAAGTGGAGTAGATGACAAAATGTGTAGTCACCATAGGTTGAACGAGCGAGCGTTAATCTGTCCTAAAAGAACAATGAGCAGAAGTGAAGTTTAAACTTTTGACAGTATTTTCACCCAACCTGAATCTTTAGTCAGGATGATGAAACTCTGCTGTTAGCAGGTGATATACCATTTAGCACAAAGGTGTAGCTTCAGATCAAAGTACAACTGATGGAGTGGAATGGATGGAGTATTGCTGTTGAGCCTTCGACGGTGTCTTGTGTGATTAAAAAATCTGCAGTGATGTCAGATTATTGTGGGTACTCTTTTTTTCAGTTATTAGGAATAAAAGACAACAGGGGGCAGATGTTTGGAGGACGGGAGGAGCTTTTAAATCCTTCTTTTTCCACATTTAAATAATTCAGTTGGGGGGTCTGTATAAAGTGGAACAGCAAAGCGTTGGTCATAATTCTTCCTTATCCACAACCCCTCCTTTACCGTTTTTCTGAGGTGTGTCTCAAATCAACTCATTTTGACGCTGTCTCTTTAAAAGTGGCTCCTCACACCCCTCAGCTTCCAGAGCGGGCACGACTATGTAGCGGCGCAGAAGCTATTTTTTTAGATGCAAAATCAATTTTATTTTTGATATATACAGCATTTTCATGACACCTGAAGGTAACGGTAACTTGATTGCAGCATAGAATTGAACTCTGTGTCTGGAAAAGACATAATAACTCCCCATTTCAAAGACATGTATTGCAAATTCACAAAAAAACTGTAAAAAAGTAATAAAATTTACCTATAGAAACAGGTGAAGTGACTGAAAATTGATCAACAATGATATCAATGGAAGCATTTGTGATTAACAAGTCTGATAATTTGGACGTACATGTTTGCATTCAGATTTGGCAAGTAAATATGCATTACCCCCCCAAGTCTAACAGTTTTTTTCACTTTTTGTGCTTCATGATTGATTCAGTGAAATAAATGTGAGACAAAAGCATGAAAACTCTCAAGTATATTTACAACTGCTTATAATTTAAAAAAATGTTCATCTGTACAGGCTGAAACTTGCACTGCAATCCTGCCAGTTGAAGTGTGGCTTTAAAACGCTGCAAGGGTCAAGAGAGGGCAGATGATTTACAACAGGCAGAGGCGGGGCGCGCTCAAACACCAGTAAATAACCTGCTGAACTGAGTTTAAACAATCTCAGTTGCCACTGTTACCCATTAATTGGACATTAAATCATGACATCATAGAAATAGTCAAGATAACCTAAAATAAATTTGCTCTGGGGAGGCTTGGTAAAAGCAGAAAATATTTTTTCTTGGCGCTGAGGTCATGCTGATAATGTGGTGTGAGGTCAGTGTGATTTTGGGTCTTCAGGAGGTAGTTACATCTATGACTGAGGTGGAAAATAATTGAAGAGGGTTGACAAAGCAGAGATGGGAGTAGTGGGTGGGGAGAAACAGAAGGAAGGAGATGTAGCGGGGGGGTAAAGTGAGGCACCACAGTCATTTTATCAGCCCCGCGAGCCGCAAATGATCTAAGTGGGTTGAGAGAGTCAAGGAGGGCCTTGTTGTTCCCTGCAAGACTTGTGCTTTATGGCATGCTCCTGATCTCTATCAGTGTGGGAAAAGACTGGAGGGCCGGGAGGAAACGTGTGTGTTTGTGTGCGCGTGTGTGCACGTTTGAACATGTTTGTTTAGTTTGTGTGCCGTTTCTGCCGCTAAGGCAATCAAGAGGACAGAGGCTTGTGTGCATGAATGCGGAGTGTCTATGAGGGTGTGTTGTTTCATAGTTTCTGCCACTAAAGCAATCAAGAGGGCAGGGGCTTGTGTGTTTAAGTGTTTGTGTGTGTGCGTGTGTCTGATATGGACTCTAAACATTTAACAGCAGATGGGTAGGTTCACTCACACTACACGAGAGACAGAACTTTGACCTTTCACAAGTCTAACCATTTCAAACACACACAGGGTTTTTAAATCAGGTCATAAAGTAAAATCTGCTTCTGTGTGTCTTCAATTTAATCTAACGTCACTGTCATTCCACTGCTTGAAGCACTCAAACTCGTATCGCTCACTGTGAGCTTCAGTCATGTGAGTGTCTTGTCGCCAGATGGCTGTAAAACAGACTGATCACTCATTAGTAATGTCCTGTGATGAAGGCTCCAGACAACAGTGATCATTCATTTCTGCTGGCTTTAACTGCCGCCAAAAGATGCTCACGCTGGTTTCACTGGCTGAGCCCACTTAGAGTCAGCCAAAACTACTGTCTGTGTGTGTGAGTGCGCACACACACCAGCCTACTCAACACCCACTGCTCTCTAGATGCTAGCTGAGTGATGCGCACTCTGTCGTGTCTCGAAAAAATACGCAGTAAGGTCTGTGGGGGTGAGGAGGCCACAGCTAAATCGGTGGCACGTTTAGCTATTAGTTGAGTCACAGATGAGTTCATAAGAAAGACGCACTCGAAAGAGGCTGGGGGGTGGGGGGGTGTCACAGGGTAAATCATGCTCTTTTTTACCAGCGCATTTAGCTGCGTCGAGGCACGCTGACGCAACACAAAGCCCAGACTCAGCCAGGCACCAGACGCCGCGGTGGCACAGTGAGTCACCTGTGCGGGCTGGTAGACAGGCAGCCCGAGGCGAGGAGACACAAGATGAGTGTGTGTGCATGCCTGGCTCCAGTGATATCATCAACAGGAGACGTCGAGGGCCGGGCAGTCTGATGGACGGCACACTCCACGGCCCCTGTGATCGAGCCACCTTTCACCCAGAACTACCGTCTTCACAGTACCTCATAAAATATTGACAGGACAAAGAAATGAGATAAAAGAGTGGAGAAAGTAGTGAGTAAAGCTGGAGAATAAGCAGCCAGGTCTTGGCCCTGTGTTAGACCGGTCCATGATGTCTCCACAGGGAGGACACCTGACCTGCATTAGGCAATTCGTAGCCATTTAGACACTAAACTTAAAGTGGACAGTGAAATTAAACAGTCATTACATCAATAGTATGGATGTGCCATGCTATAACTGTGTATTTATCATTGTTTTATGGCCAAATAACCACGATGAGCAGCAGCTTTCTATACTGAGATCAGGGCCAATCCTAGCTAATTTGAAACCCTAGGCAAGATTTCAGGTGGCACCCCTGGTGCAATTTTCTAAATTTCACTGCAATTTAGAGATTCACATACCAAATTAAATAGTTTTATTTATATTATTTTTTATCTTTAGAGTAGGTTGTCCAATTAAAATAGTTACCAGAGTAACTCGTACTTACAGACTAAATCAAATAAAACCAGATAAAAAGTTGCAAAATATTTTTTTTTGTTCTCCATTTGTTGCACAACCTATATGGACAGAGCCCTTAGAGTTTGCCTACACTGCCTATGCCACGGCCAGCCCTGACTAAGATAGAGGTATCAGGAGGATAAAATCACATTTAACAGAAATAAAACTTCGTCTTTATTACAGAACTATGATGTTGCAGTTCAAGTAACTTAGCTGCAGTTGTTATACAAATTCTGTATATATCAAAAATACATTTGACTTTGCATCACAGCCTTGAAATTGGCCTCTGTCTCTTTTAGAACCTCCTACCGTTTTTGACACTCCCACTTCAGCACATCTTCATAACAATGCTTTGGGGGAGGGGTGATCTGTGGGGCAAGAGCTCAGCTGGAGACAAATCTCCAGGGAGGAGATTTGTAAAAATAGGCGGTGCTTTGTATTAGTAAGCATTTAGGCAGCTCCACATGGCGACCATAGGACATTCAAGGATTTCTCAAATTTGCATGAATGAGTCAAAGCAACACTGGGTATGTTTTTCATGAGGGCATGACACTATAACATGATATAAAGCTTTAAAAAAAGTCTATTTAGCATAATATCCCCCTGATGCTGCTGTGTGAGGAGGCAGACAAATACCTCGGTGCAGTTTAATTACTGCAGGTGCATCTCATTGCCTGCTTACCTCCTTGAAGCTCCCTGATCAACATGTGGTACACATCTGCCAGCTGCAAAGAAGTTCAAGATTAAAAGTGCAGAAAGGTAAAACTCCCAGGTAGTAATATGTTTAGGCATCAGGTAAGACGATTAACTTGAAGAACTGCTTTTCTTAAATCAGACTGTCCAATTTCACATTTAAATCATTTAGTTGGGGTCTATATAAAGTGGAACTGCAATGCTTTGGTCCGAATTCCTCCTTACTGTAACTCCACAAGCCCATCTTGCACCCCTTTTCTGAGTCTCGGATCAACTCATTTTGACGTCTCTGTAAATCTTGCCGAGGAATTATGCCCCCCTCCAGCTTCCAGAGTGGTCCATTCTTGCTTGATAGCAGAGATAGGGCTATATAGCGGCACAGAATGTTTTTGTTTACGAATTAATTAAAAGATGTCAACAAGGGACGACCTGTCCATCCAGTCTTACATGTTGGAGCCAGAGTCTGACCCAGAGCCAGAGGAGAATGAAGATGACAAAATTGTAGTTGGTACATTTAGAAATTTTGTTGCAAATATTGTGATGTAATAGTTCAGAAAACACCATAGAAATAGAGAAAACTGAACAGGTTGAAAAATATGACCCAAATCGAATATAAAGATATCTACGAGGCACCAGGAAAGCAAAAATTAAACTTTCTGCACTCCTACAGACTCCAAATACAAAATAAAATGTATTTAACGTCTAAAGAAAGTTGATTTTGTAGGTTTCGTCTCCTTTAAAGGTTTCTTACATGATCACTATTTATTTATTAAGAATCCCAACGCAGACGTTCAAATAAAAACACCTATAACATAAAAACTTTGATAAAGTGTTTTATATCACACAAAATACTTAAAGCTCTCATAGAATTTAAATGTTAAAAATTTTTTCATCACGTCAACCTGCTTCTCTGGTGTTCCTAACATAAAAAGCAAAACAAATCGAGATAAATAAACGTTATTTTCGTTACATTTTTTTTTGCATAAAATCACACCAGAAATATTTCTCACGCTTGTTTGCTACGCTTGATCTCTGCGATACTCATGCAGGCAATAAAGTGCAACATGATCATCCCCTTATTTCATAAAATTTTAACAATGAGCCTGGCTGTTCGAGAAGGCCCTGCAGTAATTTATTTTATTTTAACTGTAATCTTGGCTCCCACCAACCTCCTTCCTGTTTGCATCAAAACACCCAGCCACATGACCAGGTCGTATTGCCTTTAGCCACCAGTGAAGCAAAACCTCTAACTGGAGCATAGCCAGGGGAAGACCATAAAGTAGCTAGATGGGTCACAGGACTCGACTCATCATCTCATTGTGGTATCACACACAGAAACCTCTGTCTGTCACATTAACATGAAATGCAGGTCAGCTGATGCAGTGAGCGAGGTGACTGAATAGATAAAAAGCTTGAATGAGAACGCCTGCTGCTGCAGTATAGCCTCTCCACACACACACCAGGTAATGTGTCACCTGGCTTAAAAGATGTTAATGTGTTTCACACCTCCAGGCTAAAAGCAGTGGTTTGCGTCACAGCTTCCTTTTGCAAACAGTGGCACCCATTTTATAAACTAAGGTTGTATTCGCCCAAACAAAACCCTCAGGCTTCTCAGCAATGGGAAGATATAGGAGTTTGTTTGACTGGAAGTTTGCCGTCACCCAAATTTACAGCCATGACCTCATGATGAGAAAAACATTGCCTTTAATTATAATTTATTTCCAGAAGTCAGGTAACTATTTACAGTTACTGTTAAACAAATTAGTTGATCAAATCACAATAAATCACTCAAACTTTGTAGATGGGCCAGGATTTAGGGTCCATATTTATCTAAATGTTGTGCCCAGTCCAGAAAATTACAGCTGCAGCTCTTTGCTTAGTCTTTTTAAGGGGGCATTATTTTATCTGAATGGTTTCTTTGTAAAATCTGACAGATGATGCACCTTTGGTCATTGCATAAATGCATCATGATTGTGTGCAAAATAAAATTGACACTGCCTTAAAACACACAGTTCTTGTGACTTCGTTCATTTTTCTGCATCATTTTGCACATTTCTATGTGGTGCTAAACTGCATAAACATGCAAGCATGAACAATTGCGGCACCACAAAAAGTGTCTTTTTCTGTGACAATGCATGCATGAAAACACTGAAGGAACTAAAAAAAAACCTTTATCATAATGAAACTCACTCATTAACATAGTAACTGCTCAGTCTTGCTCAAGTGAAGAAAAATATATTAATAAAAAATAAGGTGAATAAAATTAGAAGGTCAGAACAACTCAAAATAGGGAAGGGAACTCTGAGGTGTCACACATATTCCTTTGGTGTAAATCAAAGGAATTGTGAGCCTTTTTCTCTTTTTTTCATTATAGCTTAGTGTTTTTTCTGAGCATTACGCTGTAAATAACACCAATTCAAACCACGTACAACAAATGGTTGTCCTAAATATTCTAGTCTAACATAAACTCTTAAATGTCAGCTTACATCAAAACATCAAGGACCTGAGAGTTTAATTCTAAAATGCCAACTTTAAGCTTTTCTTTAAGCTGCTCAGCACAGGTTGACCTACTAGACAATGAGCTGAAACATTCACTCGGAGTGTAAATTCACCGAGTTCCACCTCTTCATTAAAGCTCATCTTCAGAACGGTTATGCAAATCCGTGCAAACGTAGATTCAAAGTTGACTAACTGAAGGCCCAAACGGCGTGGCAATTCTCCACCAGCAACAGCCGATCTAACATCAAAGACCTCCTTTAACATCTGCGAAGCTCACTCTGGAGTTTGCCTACTCCACCTAAACCTCTCCTTCGACAAAAGAGCACCGCTTCTTATTGTGCGAGTGACAGAGAAAGCAGAGTGTTGACAGAAAGGCTGGAGATAGCAGATTGGCTCATGTCTCACATCTGCCCTTCATGCTGAAGCTGCCGGTGTGGCAGATTTGAAGAGGGATCGAGGTCGTTCTCAAGTGGGTTGAGGGCAGGCTGAGGTCAGAGCGCCGAACGCAGAGTGATTAAGAGTTGGAATTAGGACGACAACAGCAAACATCCGAACAGAGGGAGAAACACATCTTTCTGTGTGAATCGAGTTGGGTAAGATTAGCGGTGTACCGTATTGTGAGAGTTTCAGCCTCCGCCTCTTCAATACACAGCCTGAAACAATGTGCTTTGCTGTTTTCAACAGTCAAAAGACCTCCCTGCAAAACAGGGTGGAGGTTTACCTTTTAAACGGTAAAACAATTGTTCTGATCCCATATTCTGTGGCAGACTGGGAACATTAGCATGTAAATAACCCACATTTGTTTGAGGCTGAACAGACATTGCAGGTCTTTGAAATTAATCGATATCTCCAATCAGAACAAAACAGAATAAAGCCAAAGCTATAATCAGATTTACTTATATTGTTTGGTCTTATATCATTTTATATTTATCAGTTTACTGTCTCAGAAAATGAAATCATTGTTGCCCATTTATCCAAAAATACTTTTCCTCTTTGAAGCTAAAAAATGTAAATCCCAAATTGACTTCGAACACAGATTTAAAAAGGTGTCTAAAGTATCACCATTCAGTGATTATTGCAATAAAAGACCAAAGTTTAACTTTAAAAGTAATTTTATTCTTTCAGGCAGAGGTTATGGACAACTGCAATGGGTGTTTTACATTTCAATTGGTGGTATAATCTCCAAGTCCTCATCATCACCAACACAAAAACACTGACATTCCCCTAATTCAGCCATTTAGACGTGCTAATGAAGAGACTGGCCTACAGTCTGTTAGGTTTGAATCACTGTTTCTGAAAATGCTGCAAGTAAAGGGAAGTAAATGCCAGAATTTTTGAAGTTTATGTTTCTCTTTTTATTTCATTGGGTTTTCTGTTGGAAAAATGTCATTGCTGTTACTTTTATGTGTATCTTGTGTGTGTTTTATTTTTCTGCGTGAGTAGATGAACAACAGTAACAATGGTGGACAGCAGAATGCTGTTTGTGCTACCTCATCATCAGTTCAAATGAAGGAAGTAACCACAGGCAGACTGGGGACAAAAAGTGGCCTGGGAGTTTGTGACAGACTGAAACACTTTCAAGAAATGGTACCAACTATATTTTGGTTGTCTTCTGGCTCTGGGTCAGACTCTGGCTTTAACATGTGAGGCTGGATGAACAATTTTTCTGTTGTTATGTTTTGATAAATGCAAAATGTTTGTGCTGCTATATAGTCGTAAACTCTTCTATCAAACTAGAATGGAACACTCTAGAAGCTGGAGGGAGTTGGGGTATGAAGTGCCTCGTTTGGAAACAGCCTCAAAACGAGTTGATCTGAGAGTGAAAAGGGGGGCTTGTGGAGTTACAATAATGAGAAATTCAGACCAAAGCATTGCAGTTCCACTTTATACAGACCCCAACGGAATGATTTAAATGTGAAAAAGGATTTAAAAGCATGAAATGTGTAAACAGAGTCTAAGAAAACCCTTGTCTCAGCTCAAACTCTACAAAACCCAGACAATAAGGCTGGTTTGTTTGTTGATGTCTGCATATAATGTTTGCTGGAAATTTCATTTTTATTGTCATTTCTTTTTAATCAAGGCAGAATTATTTGGCTTTCATAATGAAACATCCCAAAGAAAACTGAAAGGTCATTTAAATTAGAAGCTTTAATTTTTTGTGGCTGTAGGGGTGTGTTTTTGTTTGAAGTGTTACCACTTTAAAAGGCCCTTTTCTCCCTTTTGGTTTATCGGGAGTTTCCTCCCTGTAATGACTTTGTCCCTTTTCTGCTTCAAGCCACAATAAAACTATTCTATGATGCAACAGTTAGGTTTGTGTGAACTGGCATGTCCACAATGAACAGTGAGCTGTTAGAGTAGATCTCCACACTTTACAATCCATCAGGTCCAACCAGTGGGACAACAGCTCAGTCTAAATACCCACCTTTTTACATTTCTATGGAGCAACTCATTAGCTAAGTAGAAACCCCTCTTTCTTTCTGCACGTTGCCTCTTTGTCAAAGAGCAACTCTTTGTCTCTTCTAAATGACCTCACACAAGACCCATTTTCTGGTTAATACATATTTACAGCCATGTCAGGTTTTTGTGGGAATCCTGTAGTTTTATTTAGCAGGCCATCATTCTAGACACCATAAACCCATTACCAAGCTGTTTAGGGTAATTGTCTAACTGTATAGTTGTATTTGTGAAGCTCTGTGAGTCAGCATCTTTGGAGAGGACAGATGGCTAGACAACCTGTGTTAGGGATTCCCAGGGACAACCTGGTGCATTTGTAGATATGACTCACATTCTGTTGCTTTAACATCAGGAGCATCACTGTCCATTTAAAATAAAGTACATAGAGTGTCTTTGAACATGTTTCTTGCTAAAGTGTCACCAGGTGAAGCTTGGGCAACTGGAAATTTGGATGTCTAGCTTTGCATCTTATTTTTATGTAAGAAGCGGGAAGAAATGGACTTTGCGTCGGCTTTTACAGTTCCCTCATGGGGGCATAGGGTCACAGTAAATTAACAGGGCCAGCTGTGATACCACCTGAAAGGAACATGGAGGCAGACAAAAGAAGAGACCCCTGCGCTACCCTTGGAAGACAAAAGAGACAGAGACAAGAGGCTGAAACCACATAATCATCTCACCATCTACAATGGTCAAGCTCCTGTAACAAGCGGGATCAGGGGGTGATGTGTAAGCAGCTAAGCCAGCTGAGGCCACAGGTTTCAGTGCAAGCCATTAATTCCGCCCTTCTTAACACACAATTAATTTCACTGACACACAGCAGCTTAAAGTTTTTAGATAAGAAAGGGGCCAATTCCCAAACCAAGATTAAAAGGTGAGGCAGCACTGAGCAGATGTTTGCGGGCCAAAGAACTGACAACAGATGAGGTCATAATAAGAAACAGTAAACGGAGTGGAAAGCTAGAGTCAAATATAATAACATCTCAAATCATAGTAGCATAAACCGTGGTGAGCATTTGCCACTGGCTCACGAGTGACCAAACAATTTGTTAAAACAAACAGTCTTCCAGTCTTTTGTTAGTGTTGTCATTTTATGAACAGATCTGTTGGACTAAGTCAGGATTTAGATATTAAAGTCTCAACAAAAATGATGAAACAATGAAGTTAACCAAGCTGAAAAAAGGTGGCCCTGCTGACTTTTCTGTTTGAGTTAATGCGACCAGAGCTAATGCCCCTGTGAGCTTCATTTACCCACAAAAAGTAGCCAAACTCTGCAGATAGCTAATTATTGGTGAAGTAAAACCACCTGCCAGAAACAGAAGGAGCTCCAGCCCAGTGGGACCAGTGGTTCTGGATTAGTACCCTGGAGTGCAGACATCCTCTTGGCTCCCCTCGTCTTGTGGCCTAATGGCTACCCTGCAGGGTGCCGCGATTTCTGTCTGCAACCAGATCTATTATCGCTGAGAGATATTTTACACACAATGATGTCTGTGGAATATTCTAAGTTGATTTAGTTGATTTATTCCGAGTTTTAGGATGTAATGTTTTCATAGCTTTAAAAAAATAATTAATTTTAGATTGTTTTGTGTGAGACACCACAGAAATATTTAACAATTTCAAGCCTAATATCCAAATTTTCTCAGCTTGGAGGAGGGGAAAGCTACTTCAGTAGATGACAATATATAACTATGTTCTGACAAGAATACTTGTAGAAGGCAAGTGTCAGAACACACAAAATTAAAAATTAATATTTGTTTATAAGCAACAAAAATAAGCAATCAGTTCACAATCATAACCAGTCAGATCATAGCATTGATGTTGCTTTCTGCTAATATGTTGAGTCTGAGTAGCTGTAATGACACATTATGTAAATTAGACTAATCAAATTTATCAAAATGTATTCGTAACCTCCCAAACTTTCACATTGCTGCAGTGGTCAACAAAGCAGAGGTTGATGATGTACAGTAAATTATGCTAAACTTCCCCCAGTAAAGTCTACATTGGACAGACTCTACACAAAAAAGTTTGTTTGTGCAGTGAAATGTGTGTGTGTGTGTGTGTGGAGGGGGGGGGGTCACACTGTAGAAGAATGAGTAGAAGCAAAACTAACAGGTTACTGTTTGTGATCCACAAACCTTGTAATCTTATTTTCTGGTGGAAATCTAACACCACCCACTTCTATGTATGCCACTGAGGAGAAACACAACATCTTTAGATCAGGTCTTTAGGTTTTCAGTAGTCTGCAAGCCCACTGTACACCTTTGTCAGACCTGATAAAACATCTGTATTTTAAATTGTTTGAACCTTATAGGAGACATGCCATGTTTTCAAATCCTTTTTCATATCAAATTATAAATCATTCAGTTGGGGTCCATATAAAGTGGAACTGCAATGCTTTGATCTGAATTCCTCCTTATTGTAACTCCACAAGCCCCTCTTTCACCCCTTTTCAAGAGGTGTGTCTCAGATCAACTCGTTTTGAGGCTGTCTTTTTAAATCCAAAGGAGGCATGTCACACCCCATCCAGCTTGATAGAGGGCTTTACGACTAGCAGATCAGAAACTTTTTATTTACAAATGAATTAAAAAGATATCAACAACAGAAGACTCGTCCATCCAGCCTAACATGTTGGAGCCAGAGTCTGACCCAGAGCCAGAGGAGAATGAAGACCACCAAATTGTAGTTGGTACCATACCTTATTTATATCTTATTTGGCGGTCCCGCCACAAATTCTGTAATGTCATAGTCCAGAAAACCTCATAGAAAACAGAGAAAATGGAACAGGTAAATGACCCAAATAGAATACAAAGATATCTATGCAGCACCGGGAGAAGCTAAATTCAGCTTTTCTGCACTCCTAGAGCCTCCAAGTACACAACAAAATTTATTTAACAGCTAAAATAGTGGATTTTGCATGAGATGTACCTAATTGTAAGAGAAAAAACTCAAACAACCGTTAGCAAATGGTATTAATGTAAGTTAAAGAAAAACTTGAGAACAGCTTTAAGGTTTTCAATATCCTTACAGTGAAAATAGTTAATGCTTACAGTTACCATCATGGAGTCCTAAAAGCTGCTAAACTTGAGAGCATCAGCATGTTTTGTCTTGTTTTAAAAATGACCAATAAGATAAATGAAAAATAACCCTTCACAGTATATGAGCATTATGTAGTGTATTTATTGAAACTAACTTCTTGTCCTTAAAACACAGATTTTTGTCTGTCAGACGTTTTGCATTGACACAATAAAGTGATACTAATTTACTATTTTAGTCATCTATTCATTCAGGGCCACACAGGAAGCTACAAACGATGCATTGAAATGTTGCAACTATTTTATATCTTGACAAAAGACTTTAAAGTCTGTGGGATAAAAATAAATAAATGAGGAAAAATTAGCAAATATTTAAATTGTCAAATATTGTTTTTTATTCAGCCCTTACACCAGAAATAAATTCAAGACAAAATCTTCTTCAGAGCAACAGTGATTCAGTCAAGTTTATGGAACTTTTGATGGTAACTTCTGAGTTTTAGCATTTATTCAATCAAGAAAAGCACAAAGTCACAGTTTAATCTAAACAGATAAAGTGGTCACTCTTTTTTCTTAATCAGAAAACAACTGCCCCCACCCCAACCCTCCATCCTTTAAATAAAACATCAGTCTAACAGAATATAAAAAGTAAAACTTGATCTTTAAGTAATGCAGTACCAAATCGAGATGACCTTTATAAGCTCATCTAAAGATCTGATGTAAGTTTGTGCAATCATCCATCTCCATATGCTGGCACATACATGAAGGCTGACAAAGCGTCGCCTGTGGCCACGAATGGAAAAGAAAGTGGTGACCTGGGTTAAGTTGATGACTGATGCCCCACAACCAATCGATTTGCCAGTGAGGGTTAGAGATAAGAAGTCAGACCCTATGTCCATGACCCCTCAACCATCCATCTCTGTCCTCATCTAGTTCTGCTGAACGTTTGGCACTAAGTTCTTCCATTAAACGCTCTTCTGCTGACAAAGCAGGCAGATGCTGCCATCGGTTCGTCCATCCAGATTGGCCCTTTTAGGAAATAAAACCACACACACCTCCCTCTCCCTTTGCAGCTCGGACACTTTGGCTCATTGCAAAAGAAAACAGAAGACATAATGCTAACTTAGTCCTTTCAGTGTGACAGATTCCTGAACTAAACTTCTCCAGAGATGAGTAATGGGATCTACTGGCCCACATTGAAAATACTTTAAAAGCAATCCAGGGGTTTTAAAATGAGACACAAAAGGCCAATTTCATAGTGAGGTCAAAATGATGGACTTTGTTAAATCCCGCTTTTTTTTTCCCTGCCAGATGATTTTTTTTTCTTATTTTTTTTTAAGTCAGCAATAAAAGCATAAATAAGTAAAATATTTAAAAATGATTTTGAGAAACAACACAATGAACGAATGTAGCGTAAAGAACTGGCAAAATAACATATTTTTTTTGGAGAAAATACATTTATGCACACATTTGTGACAGACACATTTAGAATTTAAGAAACAAATTGTTAAATACTTTTAAATGATGCTGTATGCTCGTTTATTTTTCCAAAGACTGTACATGATCAGAGGTGTCAAGTAATGAAATATACAAATACTTTGGTTTTTGTAGAAATGTTGGTTATTTATACTGTACTGAAGTAATTACTTTTCAGCCAACTTTTTTACTTACACTCCTTACATTTTAATAATGCAAAACATATTTCATTTCTATTTAATTTCGACTTGTTTTGATTCCGGCTTGTCATCATTCAGAAGCCTTGTGGATAGGGTGAATTTAATTGTGGTTGGGTGAGAAGTATAAATACATACCATTCTGACTTCTTACAGGTTTGTGCGCTCCATCACATCTTATGACACAAACCACGTTACACTCAGGACATAGCAGACATGTGCAGCCTAGTATGCAGAGTTGTAAAGTAACTAAGTACAAATACTTTGTTACTGTACTTAAGTAGATTTTTTAGGTATCTGTACTTTACTTGAGTAATTATTTTTTAGCCTACTTTTTACTTCT
>JARVJO010000227.1:11845853-11865049 GCA_031762555.1 Cynodonichthys magdalenae | reverse complement strand
TTTCGAATCAGGCCGTTTCCATTCAGCTTTTCTGATGCGAAACTTCAAAATGCGAATTAAGAAACGTTGATGGAAACGCGGCTAGTGTGGGAGGAGGAAGGACTCCCCTGCTGTGTCCGGAGTGGACAGATGGGCAGAGAACTCCTGGGTTGGTAGTCATTCCTAGAATGTGAGGGCATCTCAGAGGGAGGTCATGCCAGGGGCTGAATAGCTCAGAGAGAGAAACCAGAGGTGTGTGAGTGTGTGTGTGTGTGGGGTGGGGGGGATCTATTGTAACTCCACTCCAGCCCTTTATGCAGATGCATCACAGAGATTGCGGCCTACAAACACACACCTGCAGGAAAACACTGAAATGAATATGAAGCGTGTCGGCAAATGGGCCGACATCTGTTCTGTGAAGCTACACGACCGTCCTCAGTGAATATGAATTACATCGCTCCAAATTTCCCACTGAATTTATTTGATATTAGTGGAGCTTTTTGAAGCAACAAAAAAACAACAGCTTGAGAGTTGAGTATACCTGCCATGCTCAGATCCAAAGTCAGGCTTAAATCACACCAGATTTACCCGTCGTCCGGCAACCCTGGGAGCTTATAGCCCAGAAAATAACTGAAGCCAAGAGAAAGTTCACCAATAAAACAGAGAGAGCAGGATTGGGTCCAGGTTCTTTTGTTAGCACAGCTATCGCCACAAAAATCACAGCAAAACTACAAAACTTTCTACGTCGTCATCCTGCCTTCGATGTGAGGCGACGGAAATGACAGAGTGGAGTTTCTCAGCGATGCTCATGCAGCTTGAGCTGGCACTCTGAGAGGTACTGAACATACAGCACAAGAGTTCATTCTCAGATGAGCCCTGTCCAAGAGCTGCTCTGGCTCCTCTTCCCGCGACTCCTCGTCATAATTGAATTAAACAGGATCGTTCAGGCCCAAATTGAGAGTTAATGGCTGCCGCTCTAAACCAGAGCAGAGGAACAAGCAACACGAGGGGCGAGAGATTGATAGAAATCAGAGGGAAGAGATGAAAGGTTGCGACTCGCCAGAGAGTCCGTCTGGGCTCGGCGGCAGCGCCTGATGGTACCGTGTCAGTATCATTACGTGTGTGTGCGTGCTCAGGAGCGGTTTCATCCCAGACGGACGTGACATACACATTCAAGCGCGTGTCAGGAGGCCACCCACGCTTGACACGGGGAGAGCGCCAGGCCCTGACACATGGAGCGTGGTGAGGCGACAAGTTCGTCAAGAGACGGATCGGTGCCTCCTTGCCACATGTCAGTCACTCCTCGCCACCCCTCCTCCACCACCATCCGTCATGCAAACACGCACAGCTCATTACTCGCGTTTCAGCCGAACGCAGCTCCGGGAACAAATCTGCTCTCGCTCGACTTTATGGCAACGAACTGCCGAGTTAAACGACAAAAATCTGACCTCCTCTGAGTATCAGTTTATGTTTCTAATCAGGATGATAGAAAGCTCCTGTTGCACATGCTGTCACTCTGTATCATTTATCCCAGCATCATGAGCCGAACTCGTTGTTCACATTAAATAACACAAGACAAGGTCCAGATGTGGAAGTTGGGGCCAGTAGATGATAGTGCCAAGTCAGTCTCCCCGTGCAGGACCCCTCCACTCTACAGTACCCATAACTGTGAACTGACAACTCCCCTCCTAAAATGTTTCTTGTGGTTTCTTTTCGCTTGCAACGGAGCCTCGTGTAAATTCTTAATCACTCAGCTTTATTGTTTGTCCCAAATGGCAAAATAAACTCAAGGCACACTTGGGCAGGCGTCTTAAACAAGCTAAGGAGGAGAGGAGAGAGTTTCCAGAAACAAACCAGAGCTTGCTGTAAAATCCAAGCCGGGGGGTGTGTGGAGGTTTGAGGGGAGGTTTGAGGGGAAGGGGGGTTGAATGTGCTGGATTTCAAAGGGAACTCATAAAAAGAAACAATCTGCTTTTTACATTTTGATGAAAGAGGCAAACGTGGCTGAGATCTCTGGCAGTCTCCAGAATGTGGGGGGCTATCGCCAGTTTTTACAGTAACCTGATTTCTGTTTATGCGTGACGATTTATTGCTGCTGTTAAATCACCATTTCTCAGTACTGCAGCAGAAAAGTTTAAATGATGAAGGTCTGCATTTCTGACACTTATTGTTTTTGCACCATTAACGACATGTTTGTTAGAATGTCATCATCACTATGCGATACCTGGACCCTGTCGTTCTGAAAGGCCTCAGCTCCTGAACCAACACACCGATTGGGATAATCTCTTGTCAACATGTTGCTGATCCTGGGATTGGGCTGCCCTGATCTCTCCTCTGCCTCCCTTCCTTCCCTCATCACCGGGTGTCTTTGGGCTGACATGGGCCCTACAAAGCCCTAATCCATCACCTCCTGTCAAGGAAGGCTGCGCTGCAACACCCCCCACCCCTCGTGGGCCCATATTAGCCTAATCCACTAGTCCTGGCTTCCATGAGAATGCAGCGTCCACATGGCCTCACCTCAGTCCTGTTTACTCGTCCCATCTGAGTCAACACACTTTCATGAAACGGCAGACGCCACAGAAAAGAAGAGCACACCAGGAAGTCTCTGAGCCTGTCCTGGACCTCTGTCAGCAGGAGATGCTTTACATTGGGTGATGAGGCAGTGAATCCTCTGGTTCGGTAATAAGATCCTTGAAACAAATCAGTGTCTGTCCACGCTAATAGCCCACACCTAAACAGGCTTTACAGTCGAAACAACCAAACATAAAACAAAACATAATCAACTGTAATCAAATCCCCCCAACAGAATACAAGCCAACAGTTTATCTGAAATCATCAACAAGGAACATTAATCATAAAACACTTTGGACCGCCAGGTGCAAGCAATTTCCCTAATTGCTGCAACCAGGTGATATTAACAGTTTCTGATGTTTGCCTGTGTTATTATCTACACTTATGTGTGCATATTTTTACTGGCTCTAAAGTGCTGTTTGAGTTGAAGCTGCCTTTGTTTACCTCAGTGATCAGAGACAACACCTCCCTCTAGTGGTGGAAGGGAGAACCGTAGGAACGCAGAAAACCTGAAGCATCTTCCCACTTGTTTGAATAAAAGGTGAGGTGTAAAAAGTACAAGTGGAAATTTTGGTTATTTATACTCAACTTGAGTAATTATTTTTCAGACAAACTTTTACTTCATCTTCTTACGTTTTGATGCAATTATCTGTACTTTACACTCCTTGCATTTTTTTTAAATGTAAGAAGTAAAAAGTTGTCATTGTTATTGTTAAAAACTAAAATCCTATTAAGATGAATTGTGTCTTCTGGATACAATAAATTAAACTGTGGTTGGATGAGAAGTATAAATATATACCATTCTGACACCTTACTGGGTTGTACAATCCATCACACCTGCAAATGACACAAATCACATCACACTCCAGCAGGACATACCATATGTAGTTTATATGAAAATAAGTATGGCAGGGTTATACAGTATATGCAGCTGAAACAAGTAGCCTAGTACATCCCAAATGTTTAACATTTTAATATAATAGTCATTATGACCTGTAGAATAAGTAGTTTTTGTTCGTCTTTGTTTTTGTTTTTTTTGGAGGTCACCTCCCAATCAATGTCATTTTAAACATTCTAACGACTCACTTTTACTTTTAATATTTAAATTTTATATCAGAAATTTACATTTGATACTTCAATACAGTATTTGTCAGATACTTTTAGACTTTTACTCAAGTAATATTGTCAGAGATAACTAACTTTTACCAAAGTCATTTTTTGGTAAGATACATGTACTTTCACGCAAGTATCGCTTTGAGGTACATGATACAACACTGGAAGAAAGTTTGTTTAGTTCATAGTTTCTTCAAAGGTGCTGCAAAAATCTCACTAGGTCTTGTTAAAATCAGAAAATACTCTCCTCGCAAACTGGAAGGTTTCTGCACACAAGGCAAAAAATTATTCATAATGTCTTGTAAATATTAGAGTTGCTCTCACATCCAATATCAGTTTTCCAAAACAGGACTTATTTGACTTTAAATAAAACTAACCAGTAAATAAGACTCAAAGAATTCCAGAAAAGATAAAAATGAAAGAATAAAAATGTAAAAAAATGAACTCATAGATTGAAGTGAATTGGTTGAAAACAAACACCTGTTTTCCTTTAAATACTCCCAAAGGGGTAAACCCACAATGAAGCCAAGAGGTGTGGGAGCCACGTGCAGAGGGACCTGAGCACACAGCTTATTTCCCTTTACAAAGTCTTTGGATGCTCAAATTACCTTAACTTCCACCAGTAGATCCCCCTCATGATGAGCACACGCCCCCCGAGGGCACATCTGCGTGGAGTTTCACATGCTCTCAAAAACACATTGTCTGGTCTGAGACAAACAGAAAAGAAATTCTGGCAGGAAGGGAGGGAAACGTGGCCTGAAGGGCAGAAAGAACTGGTAGGAGAACATTTCAGGATCTCCTGGGGCTTTGTTGGCATCCCACATGGTTTTGATATAAGCTCCAGAGGGGAGTTTATAGATATTTTAGGGGAATCCTGAGCTATACGAGGGGAGGAAAAGGCTTGGGAGAGATCTACATGAAAATGTGTTTGATTTTCTTTTTATGTTTAGGATTATTCAATTTTCATGTTACTTCAAAGTAGTGAAAGCAACGGTTTTTATCTAAAAGAAAATTCACAGGCTTTAATCTTTAATCTCCATTTTATATCCCATTTTTCTCTGCTGTTTTTTTTAGAAGGAAACACAAAATATTAACTGATCAGAGCCTTGATTTCATTCAGTTTATCTGCCCTGTATTTTAAGGGGACATATGCAAAATCCACTTTAGCCATTAAATGCATTTGGTTTCTGAACCGCTATACAGTCATAAAGCCCTCTACCAAACTGGAATGAACCGCTCTGGAAGCTGGAGGGGGGGCGAGGTGTGAAGTGCCTCGTTTGAATTTAAAGAGACAGCCTCAAAACGAGTTGATCTGATCCCCTCAGAAAAGGGGTGAAAGAGCGGCTTGTGGAGAAACAAAAAGGAGGAATTTAGTGGTTACTATACACTTTAGTAACAAATTTCTTTATTTTAATCAATTTTCTCTATGGCCCAGCAGTTACAAGAACCTACATAAAATCAGAACAGAAACAAATGAGCACAAAACCTAAAAGCTTGCCGGCACAAGACTGTTGCTAAAACATTGAAATACATGACACTAAAGTCAAATAAGTAGAATGAAAATTAGAAGCTAAAACAAACACACACATAGATAGGGGGGTCCCAATCCTGGTCCTTTAGAGCTCCTATCTCTGCTCCACCACACCTGACTACCTCTTCATGTTTTGCACATGCTCATTAATCACACATTCATTTAAATTAAGTGTGGTGGAAGAGCGAAACCTCCAAAACATGAAAGATCCTCAAGGGCCTGGATTGGACACCGCTGCTTTAGAGCCTCTGTTTCTCAGGACTTTACAAAAAAAAAAAAAACACGTTAGATATGGGCTCATTTTTCAGTGCCTTCTGGCTTCATGAACACCAGCCTGCTGACAAAAGCCTGCAGGACTGACTGTGTTGTGAGGCGTGGGGGGGTGTGTGTGAGCAAAACTCATGTGTATGACTTCATTTTCTCATTCAAAGTGCCACCCTGATCTGAGGGCAAAGCTGGATAAAATCCTGCATCCCTCCTTCCTCCAGTATTCAGAGGAGTTTTCCCATTAAAGAACTTGCTCACTAAGCTGCCCTTGTTTAATCTAGCCTTTAAAGTCTCTAATCGTTATTACGGCACTCCCGTGCACAATGAAATCAATAGAAACATAAAGCCTCTCTCAGCATGCTAGCACAACACTCCAGGAAGGCCTCCTCTCTCGACATTGTTGGGACTGTGGATTATAAATTCATTTTTGCAGGACGTGTGGTCAAATTCGTCCCTGGGAAAAGTCCTCGGTGTTCCCCTGCTTTCATCTCAGTCTCATTTTCAGGGCATCTAATAGTCATAATTGAGGCGGCCATGCTGGGCATGCATTTGAAGGAGCAGTCAAGAAGCCGCTAATCCCCTCATGCACCGTTTGTAGTGGTGGCCCACAATACAAGAGCTGATTTTGTTGCTGAACAGAGAGAGAAGGAGGAGGGTGGATTTGGTTTAGGCTCTTATGAATATACACACCCACACTTACACAAAGACTCAAATATTCGGGTGGGAATCCTGGGATTCCTGGTATTAAAGCAGAAAGACATTTCAAAAACATGTGCGTTTATGGAAATAAAAACTAAAGCAAGACAAGTTTTTAATTAACACTCAGCTTAGTGCTTATGACATTTATAGTTACTTAATTTGATAAATAGGCAAATAATTAGAAGTTAAAAAATCTATTAAAAAAACAAAAGAACGAGGCCCTCAGAAGGGTTATTTTTCTGACATGAGGATAAGATGTTGGTTTGTCTGTTTTAAACACTAAATGTGTTTTATAAAACACTGATAACTTTTAACAGACTTCAGGATGACAAGATTAAAAAAATGGCGTGGCCACAAAAATTATTTTTGCAATCGTAGAAACTGTTGATTGTAACCATGAACAAGTTGGAATTAGATTATTTTATTTTAAAATAATGAATGACATAGTTAGGCATAAAGTAATTGTTATATATATACAGTATGTTGCAGCTATAAGACACAGGTGACTACTTGAGTTGTATTTGTTCAAAAAAGCTTTATTTTTTTTAAGTTCAACACAGAATAAGATTCTTTCACACATCGTGCCTTGGCTGCGGAAGGAGTCAGTTATGTTATGTTTAGGAACAATAAAAAATCTGTTTCCTGACACACACGTAGGACGTTCATTGTCATTTCATAAAACTATGGAAGATGAAGTTTGAATACACACAAATATATTTGAACAGTTAGAAACAAAAACAGTGTTTTCATATATTGTCTGACAAACAGCATCTCTCACAAAGAGACAAGGCAGCTCAAAATTATTTTGTGGCCATGCATTCTTGCAGCCACGTTTTAGTTATCCTGTGGCTACACATTTACTTGTGACAACGTGGTATCTTGAGGCTACGTGTAATTTATCTCATGGCCACACATTATTGAACTTTTGACCACGTGTTATCTTATGGTCAGACTTTCTCAAGGCCACGCATTATTTACCTCAAGGCAACGTGTAATTTATTTTGTGACTACACATTATCTCGTGGTCAGACGTTATTTATCTCAAGGCCACTCAATAATTTGTGACCACACATTATCTCATGGCCAGACGTTATTTATCTCAAGGTCACATGTAATATATCTCAAGGCCATGTGTAATTTATCTTAAGGCCATGGGTAATTTATCTCATGGCCACATGTTCTTTAACATGTGACCATGCATTCTCCTGGCCAGACTATCTTGTGGCCACACATTATGTCATGGCCATGCGTTATTTAAATTGTGACGAGGTGTTTTTGTTGCCAGATGTCATTTACATCAAGGCCACTTTATCTCGTGGACATACGATCTCATGGCCACAAGATATTTTTTTTTTATCCTGTCACGGGCACTGTAAAAAGCCTTTTTGTTTAACATTAAAATTTTTCTGGGACAGTGAATAAGATGTTTTTGTTGTTTATTCTTTTTTTTGATGGATTCCTTAGTTTAGACCATGTGCACGTGAACGTTTTCGTGAACGTTTTATTTTCCTACAAAATCATTAAATATAAAACAATACAGTAAAACAGTGAAGTTAAGTCACTTCAAGCTGCATCTGTTTCAATCTGTTCTTGTACGAACACAGACTTCAGGTCTTTCAGCAGATTATCAGAGTCAAGTGTTGCAAAGTTTTCAGCCCTGAAGTCCACTCCTCTCTCAGAGTAGAAGACAGCAGGAGATATAAAGATGCCTCTCTTCAGCAGCTGACAGTGAAAGAGAGGAGACCCTCACTGCTAAATGCTGGGGGGCCTCTTCAGACAGACAGCGGCCCAGTCTGCCTCTGTTTCCACCCCCCCACTATCAAGTTCACCCTCTTCACAAGCACCTGGAGCTAAAGTTGGACAAACCGTCACTCAACGTGGATAAAAACATACATAAATATAAATATATATATATATATATATATATATATATACACACACACACACACACACGCACACACACACGCACACACGCACATGCACACGTATGACAGGGGTTAGTGTTGGAGGAGGAGCGGAGTCAAAAGGAGAAAAAAAAGGCAAAAAAGAAGGGGGGAAGGAAAAAATGAAATCAAGTCAAAGCAACATGTAGTGGGAAAAATTAAAAGGAAAAAGTTAAGAGAAAAAAAATTAAAAAGGAAAGATGTAAGAGAAGGAAAAGAAAGTGTTGTGAAAATCTCTTCAGTGGACCAGCCAGTCGGACCTCCTCATCCTCATCATGTTCCTCTGTGTTTTCCTGTGCCACCCTGCTTTTGCCCGTCCCCGTGAGGCTGCAGATTTCTGGTCCAGCAGATTGGGACAAGGCCACCATTAACTGCTGGGCTGTGCAGAGGGCGCTCGGGACAAAAGGCCCAACACGCCGTCCCTGCCCTCGGACAAGGCCTGAAACAAATGCGACAGGGCTGGCACAGAATGGAATCATCCGGCCGGTGTCACTGAATACATTTACCTACCTCAGAGCCCTTTCAGCCCGGGGCTTTGTTTTAGCTCAGGAAGAAGCAAGGGCGTGAATGGAGGGGCGGGAGGAGGAGGAACTCGGGGGATGGGGGGGTCAGCATTTGTTCGTGTGCATGTGTTTAGTGAAAAACAGCAAGAAGGGAGGATGGGAAGTGAACACGAAATAAGCGACAGAGGTTTCCACAGTGACGACTTGAGCCTTGAAAACAGTTTTGTGAGGGATGTGTGTGTGTGTGTGTGTGTGTCCTTCCCTCACAAAGATGCCAGGAGGTCTTGTTGATTGTTGCATTTTGTTTTTTCCCTTTAACCTCCCCTTTCTCCTCCTTTGTCTTACCCAATCTTTTCCAGGCTCTTTTTTTTCAAGGCTAATTGGAGACCTGGAGAGCAGAACAAACTTCAGACAAGACATCCTCTAAGCTTTTTGACTGCAGTTTGTTCAAATAATTAACAATCAGATGGACAAACAATCTGCAGACAGAAGGTGGAAGTCAGACTGCAGATCTGAGAGGCTCTGAAAGAGTTTGAATTCTTCACAAACAGAACCAAAGGAACTTGAGAACTCAAGTACGGTAGGTTCCAGGCAGGAGTTAGCATCATTCTCAGTTAAATGGTTTGGAATGTTTGACTAGTTTTTAAAGAGGCAGACAGTAAAGAAAAAACTTTAAGAGTTTCAGCTGAACAATATGTAGTTTGTACTTTGTAAATACTGTAAGAGAAGGTTTCTCCTAACTACACTGCTCAAGCAATAAAAATAGAGGGAACAGTAAAATAACACATCCTAGATCTCAATGAATAAAATATTCCAATTTAAAATATTTGCACTGAGAACAAAATTACATTATATAAATCAATGTAAATCAAAATTATTATCCCATGAGGTCTGGTTTTGGAATCATCCTCAGAATAAAATTGGTAGATCATATTACAGGCTGATCCAGCTTCAGTAGAAATTCTTTAAGACATGTTAAAATGAGGCCCAGTAGTGGGTGTGGCTTCCACTTGCCTGTTTGACTTCTCTACAACACCTGGGCATCCTCCTGAGGCAGCGGATGTTCTCCTGAGGGATCTCCTCCCAGACCTGGATTAAAGCATCAGTCAAGTTGACCATGTTGCCAACGTGGTGGATGGGACATGAGGTCTCTAATGTGCTCGAGTGGATTCAGGTCTGGGGAACAAACAGGCAGGCCAATCCACAGCATCAATGCCTTCATCATGCAGAAACTGCAGACACACGTCAACCACGAGGCCTGGCATGGTTGAAGTAACCTGAGGTCCAGTCCCACAGATGCATATTAACCTCCGACAGCCCGGCCCAGCTCCCCTAGAGTAACTGCCCATCTCCTGGAATCTCCTCCATGCTTTTAGCATGGTAGACACAGCAAACCTTCCGGCAATGGCACAAATTGATTTGCCATCTGGTTGGATTTGTACTGCCTGTAAAACCTCTGTAGGGTCCAGGTATCACCTCATGCTCCCAGACACTAACACTTGTCAAATACAAAATTACTGAAAAGTAAAAAAAAAAAAAAAAAAAAAAAAAAAACCAAAGATGAGGGAAAAGAAATGTTTGGCCTCCTGCTGAAAAAAGCATTTCCGTTTTTGAGGTTCTGTTTGCAAATGTAAATTTAATTAACAGCAAAACAGCTGACACAAATAAACTTGCTCAATACGACCAAACATTTACCTGATTTGATATTATACTCTGGTTAAAAATTGTTCCTTCATTTTTTGGAGCAAGTTATTTTTTAGACAATTGAGAATGTGGTAAAAAAATGTAAAAAAAATGGCTTTGCTTTCCTTGAAGAAATGCATAGAGCTCACCAATCTTTTGCAAACATATTAAACTAAAATCCTCTAACAGTTTTCTCTTGTGGAGGTCTTGCAAGATTATTAATCAAAATATGAATAGAAGATGACTCTCAACTCCCACCCCATCAAACAATAACTCAGTGTCTGTAAGTTTGATTCGTAAGTTCGTCATTGTTGTGTTTGCTGAAGTCAGGAGGGGTGGCTACCAAAATTAAGTTTGGTTGTAGATATACAGCCAATATGTACTTAGAGAGATTTATTCAAATTGGTCTACTAGTTCCTGAGATTTTGTGTACACGACAGGACAAAAAAACTCAGTTTAAAATGACTTATTACAGGCTGCCAGAACTTTAACTAACGGATCATAAACTACTCTATTTGACTAATAATTTTTATTTTCCCCAAAACAGATAATATCTAGTGTCATAAATGCTCAGACAAAAACAATCTTTTACTTTCAGAAAAGCTGAAAATCCTCAGTTTGTCACCTCAAACAGATCTTGAAAATTAACTTAAAATCTAACCTAAAACACTTTTTGTAAACTGATAATAAAGTTGACCAGAAACCTGCTCAGTTCTGCATCAGTATAATGAAAACCCAAATGAATAGAAATAAATTGAATTAAAAGCAATTACCAAAATGTTCACCATGTGCTCCCCTTCCTTAAAAAAGACCCTTTCTATCAGATTCACTGCCCCCTCCCACCCAACAGAAAGTAATTAGTGTGTCATTTCTCCCATAATCCTTTCAGCTAATCTCCTCCAATCCACTGAGTTTGATTCAGTCATCTTTTCTCTTATATTCTAATCCATTTTGCCTTTGAGTTTTTGTGTGGGTCGCAGCGCGCTGCCCGGTCCACAAAGAGCAGTCACTGAGCTATGACATTAAAAGGTATTGTTGAGCAGAGCTCAGCCCAGCAGCCCCCTTATATGGGCTCACTGTGCAAGGAAGTGCGAGTTCTCATCCTTGTTGTCATGGGAATGGACACACACATGCATTTATGCACCGTGTCCTTGTTCTGATTTTAAACAAATCCATTCTTCAGTGAAGAACATGCCTGTTTATCTTCCACCGTGTCATTGCTTTCAGCACCTGAGCTTTGAAATATGAAACAGGAAACCTGTCGTATGACAGAGGTGGAGGTTGAAATATGCTTTATGATGGTGTGGGGAAGTGCTTAACTCAGCCGATGCAACCACAAACCAACTAAAAAGAGTTTCAAAAAGAGTTACAGAGAAGAGATGAGAAAGAGCTGACCGCTTTGTAGCTTTAAATATGACCTAATCTGAAAACATAAGGCAAGAGTCTTATAACATTGAAAAATATGAAAATGTATTTCATACTCACTGTAAAGACATACAACCAAACAATCTACTCACAAAAATGCTCCAGTGTTTTAGTAAAAAGCCTGATTCTGTCAGCAGTCACGAGCAATAAGGATGTTTAAAGTTACTAGAAGATGACTCAGAGAGGATTTAAAAAGGTGATTTTTATTCAGTTCTGAGGTGGTGATAAAACGGTACACAACACAATTTTTTATTTTCTCTCCTATTTTGTGATTATTTTGTGACCTTCTTTGACTGACTTTCATTGCCATGAAGTTGGTAGAGCTGATGCCTCTCAGCAAGAAAATCGCTGGATCAAATCCCGGCCCGGGGACCTTTCTGGGTAGAGTTTGCATTTTCTCTTCATGTATGTGTGGGTTCTCTCCAGGTAAGGAAGAAACGGGTATAGATAATGGATGGATTAATTAACCTGATTTGATGGATTGGTTTTTTTTTCAGCTACTGCCCTCTGTAGTGGTTGCCACAGCAAGGGAACTTACACAAAATGTGGCTTTTGTTTTGCAACAGATACTTTTCCTGATGCAACCCAGGCTTGAACCTGCAACGAGTCTGCAGCACTGAGCCACAGCCGCCAGTTGATAAAGTGGCCTCAGTGAAACAGCCAGCATCCTTCTCAGTCATATAAACCTTCTTATTTTTCTTCACTACTTTCATGAACCTTTTATAGTTTCTCTTCTCCCTGGAAGCTCCATACTCAAAATGCTTGATCCAATATAGCCTCCTCTGCACGTGTTCAAACCATCTCAACTTTACCCATCTTTTAATTAAAGCGACCATCTCCAAACCATCATGGCAGGTCTACAATTTTGCAAACCTTCCCTTCCAGGCTCCTCTGATTCTTGTCACCATTCACTTCACCCTCCTTTACCTTTGTTGTGCACTGTTCATTGGAAAGTTGACCGCAGGTATTTAAAACTACTCATTAATTCTGTTCTTCTTTGACTGACTTTCATTGCCATTTTCAGCAGAGCATACCTCCACCTCTCCAGGCTCCTCTCCATCTTCTCCCTACTTTCACTATAAGTCACAATTGTTTCTGCAAAACTGTCCACGGGGACTCTGGCCTGACCTTATCACCTGTCCATCACTGCAAACAAAAAGCAGCTCAGGTATTCTCACTTCCACACATCTCATCAGTCTTGCCGTTGTTGTAAATGCCCTGCCCCACCCTCACACACTTCTCTTCCACACCTGATTTTCTCGTACAGCACCACAGCTCCTCTCTTGGCAGCCTATCATTTAGCCTTCTCCCAGAATCAGAAGTCTAGACTGTGTCCATCATGTCTCAGAACCACCAAACAGATGTTTACCACACATTCACCACACCTGTGTGTCAAAATAAGGACACTATAGTCACACGAAACGCCTCCTTTAAACCTCTGGTGGCTAATTGAGTGCATCTATGAAGCGTTCATTGACTGTCAGTGAAGAGAGTCAAGTCTCCCCTCATCAGTCTTTCTCAAAAGTCAACACTGGGCCAGACATGCACACACATGCACTGAAAAACACACTACAATACAGCGCCAAGGGGTCTAGGACATCCCGCAGACAGCATCCTGTTCCCACTGAATGGCTCGTGTCACAAAAGGACAATTTAGCTTGATTCTGGCCTGGCTACCTGCATGGGATCCGAGTGTCTTCCTGGCTGACTTGTGGCTTCAGGTTTTTTGTGTTTTTGGTTTAGGAATGTCTCCTTTCCTTTATGCTCTTCCCCTTCTCTCCCTCTCTTTTCTTTCGCTTCGTCTCAAGTGGTCTGCAGAGGGTGTCCTGGGAACCTGGCTGGCTGCCCTGCTGACAGCTCTCCAGCCACCATCATCACTACGCACCCCCCTCCCCCGACCCCCCTAAAGGATGGACTGCTGAATTAGCCCGTCAGCCCCACTGTCTGTCACGCTGAATGCCACTAAAACCGGCACGCACCTGCTTCACAATAAAAAAAATCAGGCACAATAACAGACAAGCATGGTGAGAAGAATTCAACAAGCTGTTTGACGAGCAGTTCAAAAAGCACGGGAAGAAAAATATTTATCAAAGTGAGCTTTTCTGTCAAAGAAGAAAGCACAGAGACAGTGTCATCACTGTTTGCTTTTAAAACAAATCAGTTGATTAGTTTGCATCTTTGTGAATCGAGGTCAGCAGGCACTAATCAAATCATGTAAACATGTTTATACAGTTTGTATGATGCTGTCTAAGTCTCTATTTAAACTTTCCCCTATAATAATAATAATCCCATTTGTCACAATTACATTATTCTGTGATGGACTTGCGACCTGTCCAGGGTGTACCCCGCCCCTCGCACTGTGACCCCCGTGACCCTGAAAGTAAGAAGCGGGTATAGATGATGGATGGATGGATTGTCACAATTAATTGTGGCATTTAGTCAGTAACGATAAATATGATTAATAGATGACAGACTTAGCATGTAGCTGACATAGCCTTGGTCTGCATTTTCTGGCTTCCCTTGTACCCCAGTTTATGTCAGTGTTTGTTGTTAAACAAGTTTGTTGGGTTAGCGTTAGTTGCTCCACTCAGCCTTCAATCGTTAGGCTCACAGGTGCGCCTGAAAGTGACACAAAAATGTCATCACGTGGGACTAATTGCAGTAATTGAAAAAAGTGCCAAAGATTAATTGTTGACAGTTTTTGATGATTAGTTGCACACAATGCAATTTTGCTCAACCCTAATTCAAACTCAATAAATATGAGCAGAAAAACAATAACTTTTATTTTTTGGAGAACATATTAGGTATAAAAGGTATAAAGAAAGAAAACCAAGACTAGCGAGGAGTATTTGAGCACAGAAAAAAAAAAATATCAAGCTTGATGATTAGTACTGGATTTAAAAAAAAATCTGAATGTCTTTGTAGAGATGTTAAGTCCATGACAATAATTTTATCTGTAAATAACCTAAACAATGAAGAGCAAAAACAGTATATTTGACAGTTTATCAAAAAAAAAAAAAAATGCACTGTCCAACAAACAAATTGAGTTGAATTCTGAAGTTACACACACTACGTAAATGTTTTGGATATCTTGACTGGTAACTAAATCCCAGAGGAAAAAAATAGCACTTGGCAGAAATTGAAACAGTTTATGGTGTTTAAAATCGTGTAACCCCGACAGAGAAGCAGCTGGAACCTGATCAGACAAAATAAGTGTGTTTTTGCTCTCACATCTCTTTTGTATTTGAATTTAACATAAATCTAATACAGTAGCTCTTTGTCAAAGCCATGGCTACACTAAGTGTGTGTGTGTGTGTGTGTGTGCGTTGACACATGTCAGAGGAACATGGCAGCAGGCAGCAGTCCCCCCCTCATTACCCAGAGGTCACAGCCCACGCCTGGCCACTTCCTGCCTGACCTCCCTCAGGAGAGCGGAGCATGCTGGGCTACGGATCACACGTGCTGATCACAAACAATCCTACTTCCTGTCCGGATTGGGCGAGAGGCACAGGCAGAAGCAGAGAGGGAGAGAGAGAGAGTGAGTTCTGGCTTCTTTCAGCCACTTGCTGTTTTCACTTCCTCCACTCTCACGCTCTCTCAGAGTCTCGCTCTCATTCATTAGCCTCCTGACTATTCACCCTGGCCCAGTTGGGCCGGCCAGCTCAGCCCAGCCCCAGCGCTGGGAACCAAATACTCACTCCCCATCTTGTTCCAAACTTCCTCCCACACTCGACCGTTTAAAGACGTGAGTCATGTCGGCCTAAATCATGAATGAATGAGGAGATTTGTTCATGGAGACGTTCTCGGCACACTGAAAAACATTTGTGAACTGTTCCGTTTGGCATCACGTAACGTCCAAACCAAAGCAGGAAGGAACCCGGCAAGAGATCAGATTATAAGTCAAAGCAGTGTGGGTTTTAATTTTCAAAAAGTGAGCCACCTTTTCTGTTTATTTGTGATTAAACAAACATGGAAGGCCAAAACATTTTCTTAGTTTAAACAGAATGAAAAAAAGGTTCATCAGCCCTGACAGAACAGGCTTTATTTGTTTCAGAATTAACTTTAAGTCTTTAAAACTCTGTAAGATGGATCAATGTGTTTGATGTTGTTTAACAAAACTCTTCCCCTCAGAGAAAAACATCCCATATACAGTATTAATTAATACACATGATATGAGAGATCAGTGCAGACAAATGTGATACCACATGCTGCACTTTTTTAAAAGCCTTTCATCTAAATATTTCCTTTTTGTTTCAAACATTAAAAAAACCTTTCCTGACCTGTCACTACAAAACACGGAACATTTTGCTGGATAATAGACAAATTGTTGATATTTCCAGGGTGCAACATCCCTCCATGTCTGTATGAAGATTTCCATTTTCAGTTGTAAACTTGCATTTGTTTCAGTCTGTGTCCATTCGTCTTAGGATGCTGATTTATTATATTTCTAACTCACTGTTATTCAGCGTTTCTGCCAAATATATTTTTGGTTTGTTACATATGCATATACTCCAAACAGAAATACCAGTGGATCCAGGGGAACTGTTGCTTGCAAGATATTTTCAACAACTTCTTTAACCCTCCTGCTGCCCTCAGGTCATTTTGATCCTAGAGCAGCTGGAAGGTTAAACATTTCTTTAAAATAGATCTGAGCGGTCACAGAAGATGCACAAACATCTCCTATTTCCCCACGTTCTCATCACAGTCCCACAAAGAGCTCACTCACGTTTAGAGAGTATAAAATAGGTTTTAAAACATCTCCTTTTCCAGTCAAATTATTTTAATATAGAAACATCTTTCCCAGATTTTTTCCACTCTTTCTTCATAAATAAATATTTTGGGAGGCAATGTTTAAAGACTATTTGTAATTGTTTGAGACATGTTTTTGTTTAATTTGCGAACCTTTTTCTATAGTATTGATGATGTATATATGCCAGTCCTTTATGTAGCAGAAATTCAGGTTTGTATTGTTTTATTATGTAAACGCTTAATGTTCGCACAACTGAGATGATCCAATTTTCTTTCACATGTTTTTGGTCACAGAACTCAGTCCACAATTTTTGTGCCATTTCAACAATTCACATATTAAAACGTTCAGCTCCTTTCGGACATCCCAGCTATGACTTTTGGTATTTCAGCCAATTGAGATATTTAGGGGGGTTTTTTTGGTCATTTTTTTCCCTCATAGAGTCTTCAACATCCTTAAACCATTCATGCACTTTACATCTTTTGCTTTTTTTAACTACTTTGTGCTGATTTTAGCTTCTTTAATCCTATTTTTCATTAATATTGTTTATTCTGCTTTTTCAGCTATCTTTCAGTTAATCTTCTAATTTAATTTTTTGTGCTTCTATCAGCTTCTTTTTAACTGGAGTAAAGCATAAATCATTTGTCTGATTTTTATGCGTTAGCCAAAATTAGCAGTGGAGCATTGCACCTCCACAAAAGGGGGTAAAATAAGAAAAAGCCATATAAAATAAAAACTGAAGGGCAGAAACGCAGCTCAGGACATCTCATTATTGGCAGATGGACTTTGTAAGAACTAGACTGGCCCCCCAAAAAAGACCTTGCAAAAACATTATTGTTGATCATTGTGGAGCTATTGTTGATGTGGCATCTGTGGCTTACATACCAGCATCCTGCAAAATTAGGCTCCATCGGCAGGGGTGCGGCGATCCGCTTGCTTTCACGCTCCTATGGCCCCTGTGGCTTGACCACAAGCCCTTTGTCATTGGTCAGCGGCCCGCTACAATGAGCCGCCGGGAGACTGACCTCCTGACTCACCACAGGGACTCTAGCCAGCCCCGAGCAGGGTCAGACCCGCAGAGGCTGGTGGCCAGAGGGCACAACACTGGTGTGGAGGTCGGTCCGGGGTTGTTGACTCCAGTACCTGACCCTCGCTCACTCTTATCCTTTATGGGTCAGATCTGGAGCTCAGAGGACCGAGATCTCCTGTAGAGAGCAGGGGATGAGCAACTATTCAGCATGTGCCCCTGTTCAACGCAGACCACCCGGGACCGTGTGGGTCAGCCCGACCAGACTCCTGCTGCTGGCCACAGATCAGAGAGTGAAAGGAGCTGTGCTCATTAGAGAAGGCATTCTGCACTCCAGATATGTGTGAAAAGTCCCAATTAGCTGGAATTAGGTAACACCGGGCAGTTATGCACCAATTGAAGTATTGATCGGACACGCTGTGTTTGGTTTATTTCTAAAATTCAGCGTGGCGTGACAACAGGGTGTGTGTGGCAACACACGCTATGTAGCAGAAACTAAGAAAATCCAGATAAAGTCTGTCCATCTTAAACAATACATCAAGTGATAAAATTATTACACTAAACGGTACAGTTTGATTTTGTTGTTTCAAATCTTACCTGTATTTTACAGTGAAAGTCATTTTCTACTGTGCGCCTGAAAAACAAATACACAACTTCAGTTGTAATCAGAAGTGTTGGAATATGATGAGAACACAAACAGAATGCAATAATAGAAATCATTTAATAATATTGAACTTTAAACAAGTTACAAACACTGTAAAATATATGATTTATCTCAATGTGAAGTGAATCCATGTGAAGATTTCTGTTTTGTTTGTTCCGTTTGTAATCATATTTATTGTTTTGTAAATTTGTGTATCAATACTCATCTGTAAAATTAATGTAAATGTTATTGTGTTCTTTAAAATCGTAAATGGACTGAACTTATATAACATTTTACTTTACACAACAGACATTCACTCATTCACACACTGATGTGAATGTGATGTTAAAGCAGTGAATGACAGAGTGGTCAACCTCTCTTCGTATTTATTCCAAAAAGATTGTTTTTTTATGTTCTTTTCCTAATTATTTTCCTAATCTGTTTGTTGTTGCAGTTTTATTGCATTAAATATTTTTGGGAAGCTGTGACCAAAGGAAGGACATCCCAATGGTTGGGACTACTGAAGCGCCACAGTTTATCACATCTCTAGATGCTGTAACTTCTGGCTGTCTACATCCTGAAATGAAAACAATTGCAAAGTTTCACACAATGTTTAGTGCACAAGTGTATTCCCAAAGACATGTATGGCTGTATTATATAAAATAACTAGTTTATTCATGAAGAGTTCATCATCCTAATATGTTGAGAGTTTTATCTCAAGTGCTTGAGTTATCAACAGGAAGCCGATTTATTTATTTATTTATTGCCAGTTTGATGTGTAAACTTTACCTGAGCAAAAGCTGATGGTCAGTTTAGCTAGCTGGCAAACATTTGATGAGATTTATTGCCCAAGCTAACATGTGCCATTGTGTTATACACCTCTGCATATCAAGCTTAATTAAGAGAAAAGGCAGAAAAGTGCAGAGGTCATGAGGTCAACAGAGGCGAGGCTGTGTCTTGTTCCATAAGACGCATTCATGTCTGTCTGTCCCATCCATCCATCCATCCATCCATCCATCCATCCATCCATCCATCCATCCATCCATCCATCCATCCATCCATCCA
>JARVJO010000227.1:11799296-11843222 GCA_031762555.1 Cynodonichthys magdalenae | reverse complement strand
CCCCGACAACATAGCTCCTAGGATCATCGGGACACTCAAACCTCTCCACCACGATAAGGTGGCAGCCCAGGGAGAGAGGTCAAAACAACCTGTTCATGTAAACTCCTGTACAGCTAGTCAAAAAACAGTATCCTACTATCATTTTTAGTTGATTTATCTGTAACAAATGATTGTAGGGTGCTGCATAGCCAAGAAAACAAACCAAATCTGTCATTTTATTGCATATTTATTGATGAGAACAGAAGACGGTGATGAAAAACAGACATCAACCTTAAAAGGGAAGAAGATTAACGTTCATATACTTCATAATGATGCTGGCCGATAATTTAATATCAGGGTAGAAAATGTTTTGATAAAAAGGTGATATGACTTTTAAAGAATTTCGATTGATAGATGTTACACCAGAGCTCAGTGCTACAGATGAAATAAACTAAATTGAGTGGTGTGGACATGGTTCAGGATTTCAGTCTGCTGTAAAATATGCTGGAGTTTGGTGCTGACGAGCAGCAAGAACTCATCAAATCTGTTCCACTATCTGAAAAAGTTCCACTTGATAGAACTAAGTGTATGAAAATTAAGTGCTCTAAAAGTTTAAGTCCTCTTCCTAAAACATCCATGGCTAAACTGGCAAAAACAACTTGGGTAGACAACTTGGGTAGACAATCACTGTCAGGTTCAATACTCCCCTCCCTCACTTCTGATGTCCGTCACGGCGCCGCCTCGTGATTCAGTGATGTAGTCAGTGATGTAGTTGCAAAGGTTCAATGCTGACTCCTCATGTTACTAAATATCTCAATATGACAAAAATAAAGAAGAAATTTCTCACCTAAAGCTAGATAAAAAGACATTTCTCGTGATTTTTGACTGAGTTCAGATGCCCAACATGAAAAACTGCTGAACAAAATCAACAAGAGCATATTTTAATACAGATACGTCCATTTCTGATATTCAGGCATGATTTGATGCTTTAATCCATCATGTATGCAGACTCTCAGTTTTGGTTTGTCACCACGCTGAGCTGACCACAATGAAGCAACACATTGATGGCGTTTGAAAGGCAACGGAGCGCTGTGGACAGTCTGACCCTCCGCTGCCCCAGCCTTTCAGCACCAGCCCTTTCAGTGGGAGCCGGACAATACGGACCCGGTGTCCGGCCTCCGAATGGCCTCTGAGCCGATTAGGAACCCAACCTGCCACAGAAGAGCATAGCTGCGCTCTGACACCACCCACATCCAATGACAGCCCCCCCCCCTTTAGGGGGAGCCGCCAGGGGCCAAGGTCAGTGGCCGGGCTGACCTCTGATGTCCCGCCATGTTTGGACACGTCCACGCACAAAAAACACCCCAATGAGACTCATTAGAATATGAGGGGATGAAAGAGGGCAAGAGGGCTCCGGACTGTTTCAAGCAGTTATTTGTCAGTGTGTATGTGTGCGTGTATGATGTTGGCATGGCGACCTGGTCAGTGACTGCCAGACCACTGGACCTTCCCTGAAGCCACACCCCGCCCCCAGATGTGCAGCTCTTGTCCCGGGGTCTCTTTGTTAAGGTCCAGGAGGGAGGAATTACACCGGGGATGATCCGGTATTACTGAACCCGCCTGCCTTTCAGGTTGAGCTTAGTTTTGTTAGCTCGGCCTGTTTTATCCTCCTCCCAGTGTTGCCACCAGTGAGTTCACCTCTTTGATGTTCTCATACACCAACAAAAAAACTAAGATTGTTGCAATCCATGATTTTAAACCTTTTTAGGAAACCGTGTTGCATTTGATTTACAGGAAACAATTTGACAGCTGTGAGAATTGCTTCATGTAAGAAGTGAAAGTTTTAAACTTGTGAGAAAAAAAGTCGTCACTGTAAGTTATGATTAAGAGAATTGTTTTTAAAGTGTAAGAACACAATAGCATGTTGAAAGATTTAAATCACATGTAAAATTGAGAAAGTTTAACACTCAGCTGTCATATTTCAAGAGTAAAATTCACAACAAAATGAAACTTGGCCATCCAGATGATAAAGTTTCAGACATATCTCAGCTGTAATAGTTTTAAATGTTTAAAATAAAAGAATTAAAGCCTACCTTTCCTTAAGGCCCTGTCACATTATAACTTGTGTTCACCAGCGAGTGATAAAAACAAAAATACAATATGGGGATGTTGACATTTCGTCAGCAGCTGCTGCTATTTTCTTCCCAAACTGCTGTGACCAGATTGTGCAAGGCTGCTCTGTGCGTTTGCTTGTTATTTCCTCCTGCTTCGTTATTTCTACAAATTTCAACAAAGCGTGCTGACATCAGGTAGTTAGCTACAGCCTCGTCTTCGAGTTTTTAATTTTTGTCGATGCCTTTTGAAGAGACACTTATTTGAAAATAGGATCAAAGTAAATCACCCAAGTTTTTCTAGTGACCCCTTAAAGAGATAAGCTGCCATGAAGAACATTATTTTATCTGTAATGATTAGAAACTTCGAAGTATGTTTTTTTAAATCCGGAATAATGCTTGTTAGTTAAGTGTGTTGACGCTCATCTTTGTCACTTGACACATTTCACTCGCTGTCATTGGTTGAAGAGCTTTAATTGTTTACAAAACAGATGTCCACATGGTTTTTAAATTGTTTTAATTTTCTCGCTTTCTAAGACACATTAAGTTGATTTGATGCTGCAGTTTGCCTTGTAATATTATTTTATACCTTTTCTGCTACTTTTGCATTGGCTATTGCTATATCACAAAGGCCCCATTGGTTCTGCTGTGAACTGCAGCAACAAAACATGAGCTGATTTCACCTAAACAAACATCAATAACTTCCCTCCTACTTGAGATAATCACATGAATTTGGTGTTAGGGTTTTTAATGTTCTTTTTGAATCCGCTGTCAGATTTAATATTGGTGTGAGATAAAAAATGTATCCACATCCCTATACAATGACATGAATATATTTTGTATTTGTTACCTTTTGTTGCACAAACCAGCAGTGAAGCTTTCACTCATGTTTAAATCCAAAAGAAAATGCAAAAACTCTGTCCTCATAGTAAAAACAACAATGTAGATTAAAATAAATAAATAGATTAAAATAAGAATTAACCATAGGATAATGTGGCCCTGAGCTAAGGTCACCAAGCTGAAGCAGGAGTGATGATTAGCAAACGAGCACCAGGTGCAGAAGCAGCAGGAACAGACTGATGAAATGAAGGAACAATGAGAAAAATTAAACAAACTTTACATATTTAATAATGTAAAAGACTTATTGCAAATTTAGGAAAGTTAAGGAAACAAAAGAATTATTTTATCTCTGTGTGGATGAGAATTATGGCCTATTTTGCACATTTATACCCCAGAACCCCAAACAAACATCAAAATGAAGGGAAATGTTTTGTTTACTGCTGTGAGCCACAATGCTGCAACACCTTCTTTTGTGTATTTTACAATAAATTAATATACACACTCTCAAAGTGGCATGGAATTTTTTTTTTTTTTTTACACTTCTCAGTTTATGTCCAGTTTAAAGCATTTTAACGTTGAAGCTATGGAAAAAGATGAGTAAAACATGAGTGCACATTTATTATTCATCTTATAAATGATTTTTCAATTCTCAGACTTTATGAGACGTGTTCAATCCAGAGGTTGACCCTCTGAATCTGCACAGGACCCCTCTGCCTCCTGCAGCTGTTCTGTCCATTTGAACTGTATTAACCTGCGACCCACAGCTAACCCCTCACCTTCCAGCTGTGTATGGTGTGTGTGTGTAGTGAGATGCCTCGTGTGTGACCAGTGGTGCACTTTTACCATTTAATTCAGCGCTCAAAACCAAAGAGGAATGTGTGTGTGTGTGTGTTTTGTGTGTATGTGTGCAATAATCGCAGAGGGTCTCGCTCTGACGCCCCTGTGTGTACTCATTCAGCAGAGAGGTTGTGTGTCGGGGGTCAAAGGGTCCGTGGAAGTGGTCATGGTGGTGGTGGTGGGGGGTTGGGGGGTTGAGGAGGATGGTCAGGGAGGGGTGGATATTAAGCCTAAAGGTAGATTTACTATCTTAACTGGCTTTTGGAGACTTTAGGGAGAGAGTGTGTGAAGATTAAACTGATGATGTGAAAAAGATTTTGAAATATGTTAGAGGTATGTACACACATATTGTTATGGTATAACTTAATTATAAATACTTTTCTGATATTTGCAACCTTTAGCATATTGAATCTCAAATACATAATTAACAGTATTAGAGTATTTTATTGGCTCAAATGCAGCTTCAACAATCTGAGTTAGTTAATTTATTCTTTAAAAGAGCTTCTGATACTTGTATGGAAAGATTTATTGATTCATTGAGAATACTGATTGGTCAAGGTAACTTTTTGAGACCTGTCTCTTTCCATACTTCTTACCAGTGGTGAGCACAGTTCCGCTAATAGCGGAACTAGCTGCTCATTTAGTGGATTAGCATCTCTGCAACTATGGAAAACTGTTAGCAGACCAATTAGCTTCTGCAAAAAAATTTCACAAGTGTAAAACTTCTGTTTTTATGCCATTTATACCAAATTAAATAAAAACTATCCCCTCTTACAAGCGGTTTTGGATGTGTCAGGCCCTGTGTGTGTAGCATGCAGCATCTTCAGAAGCTAGATTTCAAACTAAGGGAAAAACATTTAACAAATACAAAAATTGCCTACTGATAAAATATAGTAGAGAAAGTATTTGCTGTTTGTTTTTTGACTATCTTCAAATGGTATTCATAAAAATACAAACTGAATCAAACAAATGCTTTTATTCTGAAAGGGTTAAACTAGAAGTATCACAAGTTCTGGTTTGGATTTGCCAATTTACCACAGTGATCCTGCCGATATAATAAAATTTATCGGTAACCAGCTGAGGGGATCGGGCCGTCTCCATGGTTACTGAATGATGCACAAGAAAACTATAGCTCGTTATCTCAAGAAAACCATCAGGGAATTTACTTATCTCGGTAAAATTCTCCCTTTTATATATGGAAAAAAATTATATGCTGAAAAAGGCGGCTCTCGGCTTCCATACACCCACCTTCAGATTAAACCAACAGTAAACTAAGGTTTGTGTCCTTCCTATCAGTCTTCAACTGGAAGGACATGAAGAAAGTCATTGGTTAGCGTTAGCGGTGCTAAGATTTTTTTTACTTAGCGGAATAGTGGAAATTTGACCATATCTTTGTTAAACTTTAACATACAAACACGTATGACACCAGCTTCCTTAATGTATTTTTGATTTAGTCAACAGCTCCTTGAAACCAGGAAAGCTGCTGACTACACTCCTGGGTTGGACAAAAAACTAGCCCAACATAATTCTTCTTTATGCTACCTATATCTTCTGTTTTCTGAGAGCAATTGGCCCCTTGAATGTGCATCTGTGTTTAAGCTGCCATGTCTCTGTTTGTGCAGGGACAGTCAGTCTTGTGCCTTTACCACATTATCCACCAATTAAAGTTCTTATTTACCTTCCTCCTCTGAAAAGGACGAGCCGTGTCTGTTTGATGAAAGGCCACCGAGCTTCTGTTCCTCTCAGGGCTGCAGAGACAACGGCGACTACAGTCAGCGCTTGTTGGCAGAGCAAACATTCCTGAGCACCCAGGATCACACACTCGCACACGTGCAAACACACAACGCAGAGGAGGCACACCGACATAAAGCTCTGGCTGTAGCTCAGAGGAACAATCTGATCAGCACACAAAACCCAAGAACTTAAACACACAGGCAAAAACGTGACGCAAACGAAGGGAAAGTAAGGGAAAATGTGTTTAACAATGTTTGAAATAATTTCTGCTTTTTTTACATTTAAGACAATTCACTGACAAAAAATACTTTTTACTTTCATTTTTATTCTTTTATTGTTAATGTCTTAAACACTGAAAACATGTTTAGATTATGATGAAAGATAAAACTGGAATGCTACTTTAATGCAATCATTATGACCTAAAAGTAGTTTTTTTAAAAGTATTTTTAAGATTTTATGCAAAACTTCAAATTGACCACAAACATAATGTTAATAGTTTTTTAAAATAACTAAAAACAAAAAAAAATCACAAACCTTACACATTAAAACCATTTGACAAATGTGATGTAGATAAACTTGTTCTTCACAAATTTTAAACAGGTTAAAAAGCATCTAATATATCAGAGTGAAAAGAATACAATGACAACCTGAATCGGGCACAGGAAACCAGTTCAGTACTCAGATTTGAACGTTTATCTGCACACATACAAAGATTATCCCAGTGCTGTGGTCCATCCCGTCCCGAGGGGCCAAAATGGCACCCATCACCAGTCAGTCTATTAACATAAAACCTGGTCAAACCCCAGTGGAGCGAAGCACGTTACTTGATTCTTTTACTGTTTAAAGGGGACATATCATTGGATTTACCAACTACAGTTTGGTCGTCTTCATCCTCCTCTGGCTCTGGGTCAGACTCTGACTCCAACATGTAAAGCTGGATGGACAAGTCTTCTGTTGTTGACATCTTTTAAATAATTTGTAAATAAAAAGTTCCTGCGCTGCTGTATAGTCATAAACCCCTCTATAAAACTATGGATTGATCTGGAAGCTGGAGGGGGATGAGAGTGAAGGGCAACTCGTTTTGATGCTGTTTCTTTAAATCCGATTGGATTTAAAGAGACAGCATCAAAACGAGTTGTTGTAAGACACACCTCAGAAAAGGAGTGAAAGAGCGGCTTGTGAAGTTACAATAAGAAGGAATTCAGACCAAAGCATTGCAGTTCCACTTTATACAGACCCCAACTGGATGATTTAAATGTGAAAAAGAAGGTTTTAAAAACATATGTCTCTTTTTAAACAAGTAAATATAAAACTGTCTAAAGTTCAGTTAATCAACCATAAAATATCCAACAAATTCATAATTGTTTCATTTTAACATTTTGTATGAGAAAAACATGAAACCTAAACCAAACTAAATGTGAAATTTCGACTTTAAACTGCTAAAAACTGAACTAAAAGTAAAAAAAAAACAAAGTTGATTCAAAACAGGAAGGTTAAACTGATACTTGACTTTAAAAATCAATGTTTGCTTTAAAACTTGGCTTATGGCAAAGAAGCTATAAACTCTTATGCAGGTCTAAAATAGGATTCAAATTGATGCAGTCCGAGCTTCAACTCCCTGACACCCACACCATCAGGGACGTGCCCCCCGGTTTGCACATGTACAGTGACGGCGGAGCAGCTCCCTGACTGACTGGTTCAATATTTGCCGGTCCGGAGAGGAGGCGTGTGGAGGCTGCAGGAGGTCAGGGAGGTCAGTGGGCCGAAGCGGTGGCCTTTCAGCTCAGACAGCACTGACCAGCAGGTGAACAAACACAGAGGCTCCAGCCGAGATGACCCTGGGGGGGGGAAGTCTATCAGGAAAAGTTTGTATTTTTAAAGAAACAGTGGAGAAAAAAATGCAACATTGCCACAACAGTACAAGCACAAAAGGGACAATAAAATGACACTAAAAAGTGCAAATTTTTGTATTTGCTCAGTAATACTCAATGATATACTTTTTACTTTGCACAGACACTGCTTTCTCTTGTTAAACACCTTCTTAATCTTATTTCTAGTGCATTCATTCAAACATGGGCTTAATTTGCAGAGGGGTATGACCCTGACAATAATTTGATCCAGTCAATACCCCCCCCCCCCTGATAAAATGACATAATTTGCTCTAATGCAACAGACATGAACTGGTTAAGTACACAGCTGCAACTCTCTTGTTGTCTTCAGGTAACTTTGACCTGATTTCAAAATTGGTTTTGTTTTATTTATATATGTATAAGCATAATTATGAAAAATGACATACCAAGTTTTAGTCAGCTCTCGTCACATTGTGGCTGTATTTGTCAAATCGAGTGTTGTCATTTTCCAAGCCAAGGTAAATACATACTCTTGGAACTTTAAGAAATTTAGGCATGTCGTATAATGCATCCTAAAAAATTTTAATCTTTGTTACTGTTGAAAAAAAATGGGGTAAAAAGTAAATATTTTTGTAGTTGTTGAACTGACGTGGAGCAGAAAAGGTGCAGGGTACACACAAAGAAAACAGGAGTATTAAGTAAATCACAGTAAAAGCATTACAATGTATTTTAACTTCAAAATATCCTGAATTGTTTTACAAAAAATAAATGATTCAATAAACAAATAAATAGGCAAAGAGCACCCCCCCCCCCCCCATGGTAGACCTAAAGTTATGCTTTTATATTCAAAGGTCATGTGAAAAAAGGAGCATTTTCGTGCTTGTGTGTCAAACAGAAGAATTCCTAACGCGTCCGACGATGTAACATGGTAATACTCTTGTCTTAATCTGTGGTGATGTCAGGCGAGTCCAAACGTTCTGGGAAAACACGCGGAGCCATTCATGTGACATAAGCTTGTTGTGCTGTTTAACTCGCGGAACACATGTAAAAACAGGCTTGTTCTTCAAAATGCAAATCTAATTAAAAGTATAATCTCAAAGATAATAAGATTAAGGCTTCCTGAAAAAAATAAATAAATAAAAAAAGAAGACAAAAGTTCACATGTTTGATCACTTTATGTGTGGTCATTGCTGCTCTGCTTTGCATGCGATGCTGCCCGATTCGGAGCTTTCACACTCAGCCTCGCTGCGTGTTTACTTTTGGTTTAGTGCCTGCTAAGATACTATTGACAGCCAGTCAAGTAATGTCACCCGACTGTTTTTCGTCTGGCCCTCACTGTGGCACTTAGACGATGAAAGCTGGTCCTTAGAGTCACCCCCCACCCCACCAATCTGGCAACAAGCGTAGCCCCCTCTTCGAGCATCCCCATCAGAGGCAGCTCAGCCTGACTGACATAAGTAGTGTGGACAGATACAATTTCAGCCTGGCAACACATCCAGGATCTGGCAAACCTCCTCTGTGTTTACCTAAAGGCTAAAGCCCAGGCCTCACCTGCTGGCCCTGCTCGCTGCTGTCAGGCCCCGAATAATCCCCCTAAATCCAACCGAGCTCAGAGCTGCTTCTTGTGCTAAAAGCTGCACATCTCTCCATCCACTTGATTCACAGTTTAGGAGACGTTTTCTATGGTAGCTTTGCATATTTCTCTACTCTGTAGAGGAAAGTTCCCAAACCCCTGATCTTCTGTTCGTATTTACAATACATTTTTCAATTTAAAAAAATGAAAGAACCTTGTGCTATGATTCAAAGACACACCACCTCTTAAATAACCTCTCAATGTTGTCGATTTACTCATTAACTGCATCCCCCACCAAAAAAATAAATAAAAATTCTAATAATTGAATTTTTCCTTGTCCTAATGTGTCTGTATGTGAGTCTGTAGCTAAGCAAATGTTGGAAGTCGCTGCTGTGTTTCCTCCATTTTAATGTAAGTTCATTCATAAAGCAGTTTACACTGATAAACAAAACACAAAAAGTGCTTTACAATATAACAAAAACATGAACACAATGGAAAAATAAGCCTGACAAAAAAATGAATAGGATAGCTTTCAAAGTGAATTTATATAAACTTAATGAAATTGTTGTGTGACCTCTTATATCTCCCTCTGGTTTATTAACAGTGATTTTTAGGTGTAAAACACTTGAAGGTTTAAAATTTACTCCATTGCCCACCCTTCACTTCCTCCTCATTGTGACCCATTAACTATATATATATATATATATATATATATATATATATATATATATAGCTCTGGAAAAAATTATGAGACCACTTTAAAATGATCAGTTTCTATGATTTTACTCTGTATATGTATATGTTTGAGTAAAATGAATGTTGTTATTTTATTCTATGAACAACTGATAACATGTCTCCAAAATTCCAAGCAAAAATTTAGTATTTACTTGCAGAAAATGAGAAACGGTCAAAATGACAACAAAGATGCAGAGCTTTCAGATCTCAAATAATGCACAGAAAACAAGTTCATATTCATTTAGAAACAACAATATTAATGTGTTAACTCAGGAAAAGTTCAGAAGTCAATATTTGGTGGAAATACAGGGAAAGTATGCAGTGGTCTTTTCCTTTTTTTTCAGAGCTGTATGTCAGCAGTTTTTTATCAGTGTCTGAAACTGAAACATTTCTGAACAGGTGTAGATTAAATATTTTACACATTAAGGTCACAAAAATTTAAAGTTAAGTATTTAAGGAAGTCATGTTGTCTTCAGAACTAAAACTAGTAAACGTTTAGCAAAATTATTAAATAAAATAATATATTGTACGATTATATTATATAATAATAAAATGATTTGTCACTCTGTTCACAGCTGGTTGTATTGTTTGATCTGAGGAAATAGCCACACCTTCACCAGTCAACTGGGTCAAATTTATGTAAAAAAAATTGTTGTGGATGCTTCTTTTCTTCACTTATCTGTGGTTCTTTTGTAAGTTCAAAATGCACAATAAGCTGACGTAATACAAATTGTGGAATGAAAATTGGAGAAAAAGCAGCTAAAGACTACAGTAAACTGAAAAACCCTATGAAAACCTACAAAACAATAGATCAAAACCACAAGTGCTGCACATGAAGAATGTTTATTCTGCTGTTTTGATTCTTAATTATTTTTTTTATAGTAAAAGTGATTCCGTGTGTGTGAGCGCTGTAGCAAAACATAGACCCACCTTCAGGAATTTACCAGAGGAGGCTGTTCTGCTTCACAAAAGCCTGATTCAGTGATGACGTCCTGCGCTGCGATGTGGGACGATGAGGTCACCTTATGGATGCTTTCAGGGTGGATGTCAGACATGAATGGTGAGAACAAGCAGTGGTCCTCTGCCCCGCCACACACACACACACACACAGAGAGATACAAGACCACCACAGGATTCACACGCTTCACCCTCCTTCAGTTCCTAAACTTTAAGCGCTGCAATAAATTATAGCTCTCACAGAGTAAGAACAGGGCTCTGTATGTGTGTGTTTGTATGTGTGTGTGAGACCGGGAAGGTCACCGACCTCTGTGACTTGGCTAAAATCCCCACGGGCCCAGTTCAGCGTTGGAATGGACCCCACAGCGCAATGGGAAGATGGCTCCAACATAATGAGCACAAAGGCCAATTGTGCGTCTTTTCTCTGCAGGGCAGAAAGCGTGGGCCCCGGGGACAGTAGGAGGTTTTGTCAGTTGAATCGGAGAAGGAAGCCTGTTGCTTTAACAAGCCGCTGATAAGATTCATCAGCAGTGACTCAATGGCAGCACTTTGTGTCCGGGGGCATTAAGTGTTAGATGTAAATCCACTGTATTTATCTGCACTTGTCGACAGAAGTGCTGATAAGTAGCTCTTATTGGCCAAATTAGTGTCTTTTACAGTCCACACTCTCTGGTGACTGTCAGGGAAGTTTCTACCAATCAAAGAGATCTATCATTTTATATTTCAGACTGACATATTCAAGAGGTTAAACAGAAAGAAAAGCAGGAAAAGGCATCACCAAGATCCATATCTGATCAGTTTTCAGATAAAGCTTGGATGAAATGCTCTTTTTTAAATTCTAAATCAAAGGATAGGAAGGAGACAGGAGGTAAGGTTCAGGTTACAGTAACAATGCAAAATCTAAATATAACTCAAACTGAAACGTTGAATGTTCAAAACAAAGGAGGTGGTCCAGCAACACAACAGCAACAGATGTATGCAGAAAACAATCTGTGTATAGAGGGAAATAATCCCAAAATGTAGAGCAGGTGTGTCGATTAATAATCTACATCAGTGTTTTTTCAAACTTTTTAGCTTCCAGCCCACAATTAACAGAGTCAAAAATGTGTAACCTCAGATGTTACTGTTTATTTTGTATGCAAACTTTGCTAATAATTCTGTTAAACAACAATAACAATATCAACAAACCTAATAATATTATATTACTTTTACTCAGTAATTAGTATTTTTTGCATTTTTTGCATTAGTTTATTTATTTTGAACAGGTTGAAATGATCTTATAGCACAAAGTATTTAAGGAGAAAAGGGAAAAAAGACAGAAACTAAAGAGGAAAATAATATAACTAAAAAAATATTGCACACAAATCAGTAAATGAGTAAATAAAGAACATGTAATGAGGAAGAAGTATAAACTTATTTAATTAGCTTCTTTGTGTATGTATATGAATTGATGTCTGGAAATCATCTGGGGACCCTGACTTTGTGTTTCATGACCCAAAGAGGGGTCCCTACCTCAACTTTGGGAGCTGCTGCTCTATGTTCAGTGAGCACAGGAAAAAAAACACAAAAAACTATTTCAAATAAGACAGAAAGTACATTTTTTAAAGATGCTTAACACAAAAAACAAAACAAACAAAAAAGTAGTATTAATAAAAAAACTCATTCAAAGAACAAAACCTACAAATTTTGACAACAACAACAAAAGTGAAGTTAAAAATGTGAACAGAACCACGTTCATATTTGAATCTATTTACTTAAAATTTATCCGTGGTTCATGGGAAATTTTGCTAACAGACAGAGTTCATTAAATTAGCTACGGTAAAGTTTTAAGCAAAGAATGAGCACAGTTTATTAGTACTTGCTGCCAAACCTCTATATCTGTTAAATTAACTAAAAATGTTGTTTTCTTAGGGTCAGTTAACTATTTTGAATCATTCACATAAAAAAAATGAAATCAGTTTTAGATGAGCATTTGTGATTTACTTTATGAAAGTTTCATCAAACCCACCCACTATTATAAGCACTTCATAAAAACAAATATCACAACTGTTTCATCAGTTTATAGATAATTTCTCATCCACCAGAGGATCCTGTAAAGTAGCTTCATGGTGTTTTTTAAGATCAGGCAATGATCAGTAATCAGTCTATTTTCTTCATTTTCCGCCTCTTGTCTCACATCATGTCGTTACCACAGAACAGAAGAAGAAAACAAAGCCAGTGGCACCAACAAGAAGGAGAGCAAACGCTAACACCGCCTCTGCTGCCAGAAAAACGCCCATCTCCACGACTTACTGCCACTTCCTTAAGCAGATTCAAAGTTGCCACGCCCCCTGCTAAATAACTCTGTCTCTATGATTAGGTGGGGAAGGATACAAAAAAAAATAAAAATGAAGCAACAAATTCAGGCCTTTTTTTCTCTTCAGAATGACTAGAAACTCTGCTTTGTGCTCGACGGCTGCTGCGGCACATTTGACAGGTCAGGCCCGGCTGGTTTTGTGTCGCCACCATAAAGAGGAGTGAAGGAAAAACACAAACTGCGCCACTGTTCCGTTGTGTCGCTGGCTATTAGTCAATGTGACGGCCTTTGCAGATGCTAATGGCTCATCGTGTGCTGCCGCCGGCCTCCGTCCTCACAGAGAGGCGCTCTCTGATGACACAAAGGCCTTCTGCTGGAGGCTGACTTTTGCACCCCTCCACCCCCGATTTACTTTTCAAGGCTGCGTCAAAGTCATTAGGAATTTTTCACTCAACAACAGCAGCAAAGAAAGCAACAATTTAACAAGAAGCAGTTCTCTTTATAGGTGAAGCCCTCAGGTGATGAGGATGAGTTCTCCCCACCCCCTTCTTCATCCATCACTCCTCACTGTTCAGCCCTATGGGTAATGTGGAGATGTGGTAACAGCCAGGCGTCTGTGAAAGGAGAGAAGACGCCCGCAAGTGGAGGACCTCTGGACTTCAACTTATTAATCAGTCAGACCCTCAGCTGCCTGCCTGGGGCTGCAGCATGCCTTCAGCCTGCTCTGGGACTAGATAACAGCCTGTAGACCTAAATACTCAGAGGGGATTTTTGCCCCAGACCTGGAGTAGAGGGCTCAGCTCATCAGTACACAGGTTGCTGCATCCAGCAGCAGCAGCTTTAAAATAACAGCTTCCCATCCAAACACACACAGATGGAGAACTGAGGTCTGCAGGGCTGAGAGCAAAACAATACATCAAAAGGAGGTTCTCTTAGTGTTATACCAATGTTCAGACAAGGAAAAACAGAGGATTACTTTGTTTAAAGCAACAATGAAACAATTAAAAAATACATTAAATCAAATGTTTGGTGTAAATTTTTGATCCGATCTATGGAAGTTCAACAATGTGAAAGTTTTAAACACAATAGGTGCATCTGCTCAGCTAACATGAAGTTTACTGAATTTCTAAAAAAAAATCAACAAAATTTTACCAAATATGTCACCTGAATGACTGTGATGGGATGTCACAACTTGGGCAACTTAAATGATGGAAGTAGACAACTTTGTGTTCACACTACCAGAGGGACACAGAGCGCTACACACTTACACAAATGTAAAACTGCCATTTTAAAAAAAATTGTGTGTAAATATATGTTTAATGAACCAATGTGCAGTAACAACATTTTCATGATTAAATTCTGTTTAATAAATATGAAAACAAAACTTGTGAAGCAAACAAAAAATAAATGCTTACTTTAGCAAGCTGAAGATGTCTGGAGTGCAGACTCCTGTGCGGTTCTGGTAAAAAGTCATTGTTTATGTACTTGTACTTGAAGTACTTATGTACTTCAGTAAACTTCACATATTTAGCTTTGTGCAACATGTTGTAGTGGTAACTAAAAATCCTTCATGGCAGACAGAGTCTCCAGATTAAACAGAGGTTTGTCTTGAAATTGTGTGAACAGATAATCTACCTCCTCGTTCACACTAAATTAGTTTGTGTAAAGAAAAATATGCAGAGAAAATGCTTCTTGTGCAAGTGCATGTGCATGCAAGCATTTATTGCAGCGAGTCAAGCCTGATGTGGGACAGAACAAAGAATATCTAAGTCCCCGTTTTTTATGACTCTTATGCAGAATTGTTTACTTTTATTGCTTCCTGTCAGTCGTGCAATAACCTGATAATGATAAAACACATGGTTTCTCTCATTTACTCATTTTTACTCTCATTTTATAGATTGCTGAAAAAGTCCTTTAATTTAATGAAAATTAAAGCTGTTAAGACTTGTAAAGTTTTGACCTGCTGATGCTGAAGAGCCAGCTAACACACATATCCTCACTGAAAAGAAACAACACGCAGGCTGGCAGACAATAAATTCAGCAGAACTGTTGCTTCCAGTGTTCGCTCAAAAGAGCAAAAGAATGTAAAAAAGTAATTGAAATAAAAACAAGTCAAGTTAATTTTAAACACATATTTAATAAATAACACACATCTGCAGGGAACACCAAGCACACATTACTTTCTACAACGTTTTCGACCCAAATCCTCAGTTTTCAGAGTCCTCATGTGTCGGTGGCTCCCTGACTGCCTGTTCACTTTATCCAAGCTGAGCGCACATCATATTCATGTATTTACAGAAACCCATTTACACAGAAATTAAAGAGTGAATGAACAAACATGGGCAGCATGATCCTTCTCTTCCTTTGCAGGCAGATAGATTTAATCACTTTTAAGTTTCGAAGCAACGCTTGGGGCGTGGGCGGAACCGGAGAGGTCCGAACGATGATGAAGAAGTAGAGCAGGTGAAAGTCTTAAAGATAAGAAAGAGAAAGGAGCTGAAATTTGGGAGGAAGAACAAATGTTGTTCCTTGATTTAATCAGGCAGGCTCAGATGGGAGGATGAGTACAAATATGTATGTGCTGTAGACATCTGTGTGGAGGGGACAAAAAACAAACATTTTTGACAAAAATCCAATTGACCAAATTAGACAGAATGTCGGATCAGAAAACTTTTTTTATCTAATTTTAACAGGAAAGTATTTTAAAATCATCCTGACAGTTTTATTCCCTTACTAGCTCCTAAAAGACATTTATATAACTTTTTTTAGAACTACAACTTATTTTAAACTTTATTTATTTTAAAGTTAATAACTCAGATTAGGATTTCAATTTCTAACATCCTAATTTAACTGTAATTTATAAAAACCCATCTTGTGAAGCATTCTTATATATTGTGAAACAGGCCAACGAAAAGAAGCATGATGAGGACATAATGTGATTTTGATAAACATGAATATATTATTTATTAAAGCCAATAAAAAGGGGGGTATTAGTGGTAAAACAGGGATGCCCATTTGGAACTTGTTTCAGGTGTTCTTTAGCTCAAAATGTCTAATTTTTAAATGATGACTCTGTTTACCAGCCGAAGATTAGAAAGTGGGAGAAAAACAAGTTCACAGTCCTCATTCCTTGAAAAACAAGTTGACAAATGTCTAAGAACTCTATGCACTGTGTGTTTATCTTGTGTTTGTGCTCCTGTCCCTCTCTTGTCTTAGAGAAAGAAATTTTAGGAAACAAAAATTCAAGAAAAAGCCAGAAAACGGTTCCTTCATCTTTCGCTTCTGCTCAGGTCCGTGACACCATCAGTGCCTGGGAGGGGAGGAATGGGAAGCCGGTACGAGGAAGATAAAATCCAGAGCGTGTTGAGGGGGTGGCCAGGGGGCGATGGCAGTCATTTACAGATGTGGTGATTTTGTTCAGTGCATTCCTTCTGCTGAGATACAAAGATGTATTACTGTTAACGCTGCAGAGACGAAGCGTCAAAAACAAACAGGCTTCACATCAACCAGGTACATTTCATTTTGCAGTATCAAATACCTGAAGATGTTATTTTTCCTTGTGGAGAGCTTCTATGAAAGCTTCAAGTTTCTCTTGGATCTCACGAACTTTCTCTGCAAAGAACAGAAGTAAGGAAATGTGTCAAAGCTTATTAAAAAAACACACACAAAATATCTAATGATTACATTTAAATGTTTAAATAACAGGAACATGATGAAACTCTTGTGTCAAACATTTAATATTTATGGAATTTTGGTTGAGTAACAGGACTTCCCCTCCAGGTTAGCGGGGAGTCTCTGCTTCAATTAGGAGTTTAAGTATCTTCTTGGTGTCTTGTTCACGAGTGATGGTAGCATGGAGCGGGAGATGGACTGACGCCTCATCCTCAGTAATGTGTGCATTGCTTCGGTCAGTCCTGGTGAAGAAAGAGCTGATTCGAAAGGCAAAGCTCTCGATGTACTGGTCTGTCTATGTTCCAACCCTCACCACCTATGGTCATGAGGCCTGGATCATGACCAAAAGAACCAGATCCTGGATACAAGCAGTCGAAAACAGCTTCCTATGTAGGGTGACCGGGCTCAGCCTTAAAGACTGGGTGAGGAGCTCCATCATCCAGGGGGAGCTCAGAGTAGAGCTGCTGCTCCTCTGCATCCAAAGGAGTCAGTTGAGGTGGTTCATCTGATTAGGATACTGCTCTTTAAAGGTGTTCTGTGCACGTCCTACTAGTAGGAGACCCTGAAAAAGGACTTGCTGGAGGGATTTGGTATCCTCTCTGGCCTGGGCATGCCTTGGGGACCCCCATGACGAGATGGAGATGGTTGTTCATGTGTATAAACAGAAAACAGCTTGTGTGTTTATAAGCCTAAACATTTACTGGATTAAATTAACAAATAAGAAATAGTATTTAAGATAATATCTTTTTACAGCTGAAAAAAAAAAGTTTCTTTTGGTTTCCTTTTGACCTTTGATCTTAAAAAGGCAATATCAGGTAAAATCAACTTTTTTGAGTTTCATATCATGTTATAATGTTATCCTTTCATCAAAAACAGACAAGGAGTCTTTCTTTGACTCATTCATGTAAGTTTGAGAAATCCTGTAGTGTCCTGAGGCAGCCAGGCAGGAGAGCAAAAACGACCGGTTGGGTCTAGAACCGCCTTTTGGGATCAGCTCCCCCTCTGGGCTGCGTCTCCGAACCGAGCTTCCTCATCACAGAGCACACCTCCCCCACCCCGCCCCACAACTCCTGCAGGCTATCGGCAGCAACAACTAGTAAACACCTGGTGAAAACTGTGTCTGCTGAGCGCCTAATACTAACCACTTCTCAGTTCAGTCCTTTTTGAATTAAAAATACCTTGAGGAAATGGATTTTCATGCCAAGCAAGCTACACAAAGCTTCTGCATCACAGAGCACCCCTGAAACCTCCTCTCTGAAATTGCTCCGATTTTTCAGAAAATGTATTTTCCGTTTTGACGGTATGGTTCATATGTATCCTGAGATGCATTTTTCCAAAACCAATATTGTATAATGCTGCTTCTTTTTTTTATTATCATGACAACAAAATAGGCTACGACGCTCCAGGCTGTAAACAGCAGAGAGGGAACGGCATGAAGCTGTTGTGATGACGTGCAGAAACGGGCGGGATGCAAATTGAAAGGATGTTCTTAAAGAGAAAGAGGCCAATTTCAAGGCATTTAGAAACAGATATGATGAGAAGTCAAGTTTATTTTCTATTTAAACATATAAACAGCATTTTAATAACAACTGAAGGTGACATAATTACTTTATTATGGTAAAGAATTTAAATATAAATAAACATAATATTGCCCCTTTAAGACAAACTGTTGACAAACTGCAAGTAAGTTACAACTATTTTTTTTAAAGGATAAAATATTAGAGCTAAAATTAGCACAAGTAGTTATATTTAAAATGTTTTTTTAATATGCTTACAAAGATCTGGCCTCTAACAGATAAATCCAACCTTAAGGCAGACCTCCTTAACAAGTGTGATGATGAAGGCCTCTGCAGCCACATCAAAGCTCTCTCCCCTCTCCTTTATAGTTTCTACCTTCTGGGCAGATCGCTGATGGACAGAAGGAGACACCATAACAGCATCTCTGGTGAAAAGAGGGGAATCTCCTGGAAAAGCAGTCAGTCACTTCTTTTCATGAATTAACTACCATTGTCTACAGAGCATAATGTGAGCAATCCTTCCATCCAACATGTACGGTCACATGAGATGAGCAAGCAGTCTTCAGCAGCCTTAATCACTGATTTAACAGTGGCTCAAACAAGACTGAGGGCCAAAGCTTTTAAATTTTTAAAAAAGAAGCCATGCTTTGCGATGCCAGCTGCACCTCTGGGTCTGGCTGCTCCTGCAGCTTCGCCGTCACACTCGATAATCTGTCTGGATCTCCCCAAAGCACAAACTCAAACACCGGCTCTGAAGAGCAAAGCGGCGCTGCTCCATCATGATCAATCAGCAACACGAGATCCACAGAGAACTATTGTTGATTGTTTTTTTACGAAAAGGCCAACTGAGAACGCAGCTTTGAAAGACTTGTTCAGGAGGATAAATCATTGTGGTTTGGAACACTAGTGCCCCAAGCATCTATTTAGCATCAGCACAAGGGTGATAACTTGGGAGAGAAACTAAATATCACGCTCAAGAGGCATGTATTCAGCCCCTTTTTGATGGAAAAAAAACTGCTGTTAGAGAATCTTTTTCTTGATGGATTGAAAACAAACTGTTGTTGGGAGAGATAAAGTCACACCACAGACTTTGTCCTGAAAAATGGTCACAAAGAACTGCTGAATGAATACAAGTGATTCTAAAAACACATGGAGAACAGGTAAAAAGCTGACAGACAGAAAACTTGGCTGTGAAAGATCCTATTATCCTTAAAACCAGAAAGCTGTACAGCCATGCCACTTATAGCTCTGTTCAACTTCTAACATGTTCCCCCCACTGGCAGGTGGCAGGGAAAAAAAATCCCCAGCCTTTGATACTCCGTTAACACTCAGGAAAAAGATTACTACACCTAATGGAGGCATTAAAGGGGCCTGTCAGAGGGAACTCTGACAAGTCACAGCAGCAGGTGTGGGGCTGAATGAAACATAACCCTGTGATGCGCCATTGCAACACGCAGCCCACCGCAGGGCCCAGATTAAGCTATGTGCCCTGACCACAGGACAACATAACTCAATTCAGGTTAATAGGAGCAGGATTCCCGACATCTGTCTGACCTGAAGAAAAGGAGGTATGAGAGGGTGGGGTGCCTGGTTGGGGTGAGGAAACAAGGGTACAGACTGTCAAGGCTATGAAAAACATGGGGAATCCCCAGGCTCAAGCTTCAAAGTTCCTCGTTGGGGTTTAGATGTGGTGGATGACGAGTGGATTTCCAGTACATGATACTTAGCACAGGTCAAACATTAAAAGATCCTGCCAACTGTGTGCAGAAATCTGTAGATCTGTTGGATTAATGGAGGCTGAGTGGGTGTGGAGGTTGGATCAAAAGGTTTAAAATAAGAAAAATACTCTGGTTTGATTTCATAGAATCACAGGGAAAGCTTAAAACTCAGTGCTGTTGAAGTAACGGGAAACCCATTACTGAACTCAGACAACACTGGAAAAATGAAAACTCGTGCCTCAAAGTCCTATCCTCAAGTCAACTTCATCCTGAGCTTCAGATCAAACTGATACTGTTGCTTTTACCTCGGATGATCGACCATAACTAATGTTTGACATGTTTCAGTCCTTTGTTCCTCCATTTTCTAGTCAGAATACCTAAAATGATCAATCATGGTGAAAATCCTAATAACTTTTTACCTGTGTCAGGCGGCCAGTGTATTAATTGGCATATTTACAACCCCTAAACTGTTGGGCTATTTTCTCACGCAGTTATTCACAAAGTGGTGAACCTCGCCCCATCAGGGTAACTCCCTTTATACCAAATCATGACACTCTTTTTCCAGTTAACCTGTTCACCTGTGGAATGCTCCAAACAGGTGATTTTTTTAGTATTTCTCAAGTCTTTTGGTTGCCCTGTCCAAGCTTTTTTGCAAGCATCAAATTCCAAATGAGCAAATATTTAAAAACAAACAAAAAAAAACAAAGTTTATCCGTTTGAACATTAAATATATATCATTGAATATAGGTTGAAAAGGATTTGCAAATCATTGTAGTCTGTTTTTATTTATGTTTTACACAACGTCCCAACTTTATTGGAAATGGCGTTGTAGTAATGACTGTAGAATGAGATGGAGGCCACGACTTAGCATCTTTCAGAGCAGACAATATTCTGGGAACAAAACCCAAGAAAACCAGATATTTATTCCCCCCCAGCACCATCTGTTTGCAACCAAAAAACCACAGCATGATAAAGAAAAGGCCGCAACAAGGCTTCATTTTCACCAGCCTGTGAAAATGCAACAAAAAAACAGTGGTCAGAGTCACTACAGCCTGTTCCTGACTGTGCAGAGGGGAGTAGCGATTTAAAACTCCATTTAGGCTCCTGTTTACCTAAGAGATGAGCCCCAAAACACAGTCATTCAACCGCTCACCCCTTTATCTGGTCATGAATATTCCCATAATCCTCTCTACCCTCTATAACAGAGGCCCCTTCTTTAAAATGCTTGGTGATGTGTGGGTTGCCGAGGGTGGAGGAAAAAAAAAGAAGCCTTTTCCTCAAATCCTCTCTTTTAAGGCCTTCTCTCTGCTGATCTCCACATGAAATGATATCTCATTCACTGGCGCTCTGTAAAGGTTCCTAAGCCTGCTGTGGTCGAAGCGCTGGCAGAAGAAGGACTGAGCTCGAAGGCCTTTAATTGACCTGTAATTAGACTATGTCCAAAACAGAGGACAGGGAGAATGGAAAAAAGATTTAAAAGAAAGGACAGAGGGGTCTTCAAACTAATCCCCGTCTAACTAGAGATGGTCACTCTTCTTCACAGGATGTGATGAAAAAAAAAAATTGGTAGACGTAAAAAGTGACAACAGAGAGATTTTAGTAGATGAAAACCAGTGCCAAGGTTGGAGCCGCTTTCACATGCTGCTCTGATATGTTCAGACAATAAAAAGCAGCAGTTCACAGCATGGTCATGAGAAAAAAGCAGGGCGAGAGGTTCAGTTCCTGTCCCAACATGTCATCGTTCATGAATTCACTTTTTATATCTCATTACGACCAAGGTTGCAAACGTTAGGGACATTGAACGTTAAATCGTTCTGCCATTTCCATCCCAGAAACCGGATCTCTTAATGTAACAAACAGAATATCTTTTTCCTCAGCTCGCTGCTTGATTTGCCACCAAATCTGGATCCTTGTGCTTTAATACCTGGACCAAGAGAGTCGTGGACTGAGGGAGAACGAGTGTGTCAACGACCCAAAGGCTGTGCCCGTGACAGAGCAATGAATCAGCACTCGCACTCATGGTTCTTATCTAGAAAACAGATGCCTGCGAGAGAGCAGGCTAACCTGGGGAGATCTGAACAGGTCAAAGCGTGGGGTCAGCCGGGGGGCAGACTAAACAAAAACAGAAAATTCTGTATGGGAAAAAAGAAAACTTTGAAAAGAACCAGGTGATAGATGTTGTGCTGTGTGTGGTTCAGGTTTTATTGACAAGCAGTGGTTGTGCCTTTGAAGAACCAGACCCTAAATTTAGCACTGGAAGTCGTAAAGATAAAAGTGACAAAATTTAGAAAAGGGTACACTTAAAAGTTCCAGTTTTAATGTTTAGTTGTATTTTTATTGATGTCCCATTGAACACATTTTCTTTAAATAATTTAATAGATCATCCACACTCATGTTTGTGTTCCTATTGTAGCTCCACACTGACAAGTTAGACATAATTAGGTGTAAAATGTTCCATATTAAAGATTCTGTAACACTTTCAAACAAAAATACAAACTTTATGTTGGTTTTATGTAAAAAATGACTTTACTGGCCAAAACTCAACCACTGCAGTTTGAGTGACTTTGTCCTGGCTTATCTCACTTTCATCGTTTTATAAGGAGCTTTTACAAAACATTTCAAAGCCAAACTTGAGACTTTTTTGTCCCATCTCAGCATGGGAGGTTAAGGTCAACCCACTACTGTTATGCTTCTGAATTGGGAAGGAAGTCAGAGAGCTGAAATGCTTGATATGAAGGTATAAAAGAAAAACATTTCAGTTTGAAGCTTTGTAGTTCTACATGGCCCTTCCTAAGGATGTACAACGGCAGATTCTTTTATCAAACCTCACATCATCCCAGGATGTGGTCAGCTCTATTGATGAATTGAACAGCCAGAGGAAGCTTGGAGCATGGCTTGTTTTTATGGCCGTATTGTAGAACAGTTTTCTGAAGAGGCCCTTTAGTGATGCCCATAATTTGTTTCGAAGCCTTTATCAGATGATACACTAATAAAATAATGTCACTGCATCTGTGGTTTTACTGAACTGAAGCGACTGTTATTAACAGAGCACTTAAACTTATACTCCAAATGTATCATAAGTCATCTTTTATTTTAACTTCTAAAACAGAAGTATAGTTATTCTGCCTATGAAAGTGTAAATCACAGAATTTCAAGGGTGTCAAGTGTTTGAAGGGTCACAGTTTGCTCTCTAATAAAGGCTGTACTGACACTAAGTTGTAATTCAACTTGAAAATCCACTTGAAGCTGGAGACGTAAGGCAGACAACTCTGGTTTAAAATGAGGTCTTTCCTAAAAGAAAGTCTATCCTTCATCCCAAAAGGCATGTGAAAAAAGTTAACTAATGAATTTTGGAATAAGCTCACATTTCTTCTCACACATGAACTCTCCTTTTATTTCTCATTATTTGGGTTTGATGCTTCAAACTGAATGACAACGAGAAAAAGGCTTTTCCGTGAAAAATGTCACCATCACACAGATCAAGTCTGAAGTGTAGGCAGACACATTAGCCATAATGTAAATACATCAGACTTTTATTAAGGTCTCCACGTTTAACTAGTTAAAACAGAAAATGTGTATAGCCTTTTTATTTTTTTTCATCAGCACCTGATGTTAAATATTTGTCTGCAACTGTGAGTTTGGCTCAATTTCTCCTCTGATTGCCACCCATCTTTTATCCTCTTCCACATTGGCTTTCTCAGTTTTCCAGAGCAGGATGAAACATGAAGTCAGTATGTCTTCTAGAGCTTTTTTTTTTCTTTTATAACCACATCACCTTTTTGTTAGTTGTCAAACAAAACGCACGGCTCTTCTTTTTTACTTTCTTCTAAGGTCACCAGATTTAATTCTGTCTATTACGACGGCAGCGGATGAAAATGTCGTTACAACTTTTATAACTAAACAATGGGGCCTAATATTGATTTAAAAAAATGGGGATGTTGCAAAATTTTAAATAAAGCAATTTTAAAATGTAGTTTTCAGAAAAGTAAAAACTGCATTTTGAATATTTTCCTGTTTAGTTTTTATTCTGAATGAGCAGAAAATAAAACAGGAAATGATCTGCAATAGGAAATAGGATATTACAAGGAAACCAAACATAATGACAAATACTCTTTTCACTGCTAACTGTGGGCACAAGTGCTGTCATAAGAGGACATTTACAGATTTCTAAAGGGTCTTTATAAACAAGGAAGTCCTTCCCCTGCAGAACAGCAATAAATGACATAGTTAGCTCTAGATAATAATAATCTATTGAACCAAACCTAAATGCTAAATAATGATATATGAACACTATACAACTGCAGATACTTTAGTAATTTATTCTATTTTGAGAGTCCACTTAAGTTTAGTGCTTCTGTTCAGAAACAAATTTGTGATGAAAAAAAAATCTAAAAATCTTTTTTTAAACAAGAAACTAATTGAAAAGCAGGACAAAAAGTGACTGCATTGTCTGACAAACCAAGAGTAAATTAAATTTATGCCTAATCAAACCAAATAAACAGAAAACATCTACCAGATTTAACGTTTCAGAAAACACCATTTGCTGCTCCTGAATGAAGACGCATGCGAACGCGATACCTGAAGATCATACGTCATTTTTCAAGCAGAGCAGCACAGAGCACTTCTTATTACCCAGCCCTCACTAATCACTGTGAAGGAAGGAGGATGAGGAGGAGGGGATGAAAGGAAACAAAGTGAGCGTGAGGCTGAGAGGACATTCCGCTGAGCAAGCCCAGACAGCAAGAGCTCGATTGTTTTCTGCTTCCGCACCAGAAAAATAAAGAGAAAGTGACTGCGAGCGCCGACACGCCAACACACATTATCACCGTTTTCAGAGCACCTTCTGTTGACACCTCTCATTCCTTAACCTTCAGATAACCTCGCCGCGCAAAAGCTGAATTTCACAATTTTCCACAAATTGTTGCTCTTATCTGTGCCAAAAAGCCTGCAGTGAAGATTATAGGTTTATTGTAAGAGGCTGTGCGTCGGCCAGGTGTTGTTCTAACTTAGATCTTTGCATAAATGAGCCAGCAATCCAAACTCATATTTTGAGCCTTCTAAATGCAAGCAAAATAAAATATTTGATATGAGATGCATTAGATATTAAGACAGTTTCAAACTTAGTCTTTAACTCATTAAGGATGGGCAAAATCGTATTGTGTGCAGTTAATTATTAGAAAAACTGTCATTGATTAATATTTGAAACTTGGTGACTGCTGTGATTAGTGAATTATACCATTTATCATGGGGTGGAGATAATGCTAACATGGATCTACCACTAACGCAGAGCTTATATTAATGTGGAGCTAACAAACACTACAAACTTGTTTAATCACCTGAAACACCACTATAAACCAGAGTACCAGGAAAGCCAGAACATGCAGTCCAAGGCTACAACAAACTCTCCTCCAGTGAAAGATGGAAACAAATTTATTCAGCCGATCTGTTACTTACGAGCATCAAAAAAAGAGCTGGAAGCAGATAACGTGGACTGTGGCTGTTAGAATCAACAAGTTAGTTTGACTGATGATTTGTATGGATAATTTAGAACACAGGGTAACTGATTTAGAGTCAAAAACATACAATTATCATCTAATGATTGTTATAATATTTGCAATTGGCTAAATTCCACAATGAATTGTGATTATTTTCTTTCCATTTTCACCTAACCCTATAACCCATGTTCCTCAAGCCTATCTTTTTGTTCTGTCATCACAACCCTTTTAAACAAGCAACAAGCTCTCACAGGCAAAAAAAATACAATTCTATATTCACTCTTGCATGGATTGAAAATTAGAAAGCTGGCAAAATTCAAAATATTCAACACTTTATTATTAAGCAGTTGTGACATTTTAAGCACTGTAATGCATTATATTCTGTCAAATCAGGCACCATAGTACAACGCTCTGCACACACACACACACACACACACAAAGGACAGCTTGTAAATGTGGGCAAACACTAGCAGCAGCAGCTCAGGGGTCTTTGCTTTGTGCTTGCACATTAGACCTGGGCTTTGCTCCAGAGACAGCACTGTGCCACACAGCTCGTCTAGCACACACTGACAGACACACACACACCTCTATACCGTCTACACTGAACCGTTTATTAAGTACGCTTTCACACCGTCTCACTGACGCACGCACCTGACCTCTGTTTGTAACCTGAGCGATGTTGAGCCTGTCTGTGAGCAGTGGCAAACAGAGCTTAACAGCAGACTGCCCCTGGGAGCATATTTCTGCCTTTGTTAAGTGTGTTTATCCTTTCCCCTGTCTCCCATCACTCCCTCTTTTCACTTCTATCTTACCTCCTTCTCTGACAGAAAGAGATGTCAGGTGAAGGTCTCCTCTCTGATTTCCCATTCTTTCTTTCTCCTACTGTCAGGGGACAGAATGGGCAAACAGGGACAGGGTTGGCTGGATGGAATTTGTCAGAGGCAGGGAGTCAGTGAAAGAAAAATCTGTGGAAATCGAGTAAAATTTTCTAATAAGAAAAAAAAACAGCTGGATCAAGTAGCCTATGGTATTAGCTGGCTGACCTGTGAGGTCAGTTTAGAGTTTGGGCTTGGGGCAATGTGACCTGCTGGCTGTTTAAAACAGAAGCAGGATGAAAATCTCTGAGGAAAGATGATTTCATAACACCAAGAATATGGTTGCTTTGCAAACAAACACTGACATAGTCCTGTTTACTGTAGAGCTCTGCTCAGCTGGGAAGAGGCGTGTACAACTTCTGTCAAGAGTTCTTAAAGGGGATGTTTCATGCAAAATCCACTTTTGTTTAGCCAATAAATGTATTTTGTTGGAGTAGGAGTGCAGAAAAGTTAAATTTAGTCTCTCACAGCACTGTGTAGATATCTTTATATTTTGACTGGGCTCCAACATGTAAGGCTGGATGGACAAGTCTTACCTTGTTGATACATTTTAAGACATTTGTAAATAAAAGGATTCTGCACTGCTAGATAATCATAAACCCCTTTATTAAACTAGAATGGACCGGTCTGGAAGCTGGAGGGGGGCGGGGTGTGAAGCGCCTCGTTTGAGTTTTAAGAAACAGCATCAAAACAAGTTGATCCGAGACAAGAGGTGAAAGAGGGGCTTGTGGAGTTACAATGAAGAGGGATTCAGACCAAAGCATTGCAGTTCCACTGTATATAGACCCCAACTGAAGGATTTAAATGTGAAAAGTAAGGATTTAGAAGCATGGTGTGTCTCTGTCAACGCAAAGAAATCATGACCAGCTGACTTAAAGGGTTAAAGTTCAGATGCCGTTAAATATCATGTGATGAAAGTGTTGGAGAGTCTGGTCTTGGACAATCTCAGATGAAGACACTACTAGGCCATTTTTGGAATTGATAAAACTGTCCTTTACCTGCTGCAGCAAGCTTATTTGCACTCAGATGGGGGTAACTACATTGAAAATCACTATCTTTGATTTCTCTACTGCTTTTGACACCATTGAACCAGTGTCCTCATCTTTGCAGGGATTTGTTGGGGGAGCAGCACTGGAACCAGTGGAACCAACAAGCTCAGTAAGCTCATAATGAAAGTGGACTGCATACAAAACACTTTTGAGGCTGTAATGGAGAGGAGGACAATGGACAAACTGTTGTCCATCATGGCCACCCTCTCCACTACACTTTGAAGAAAAACAGCAGAGCAGGTTTTCAAACAGGCTGATACAGCTCCACTGTGGTACTGACTGGTTTAGGAGACCCTACCTGCCTGTTTAGTTTTTTTTTCCTGTTCTTTTTCTTTTAATTATCTAATCATATTCTATTTATTTTCCTTTGTGTATATTTCTGTGTTTGGGTGATACACATTTTTTTTGTATGATATTATTCTAATTTATTACATTTTGGTGATTTTTTTCATTATTAGTTTACTCAAAAAATGCTATAACACCAGAATTTCTCAGCCTTTGGGATCGATAATGTCAGTCAGTCTATCTGTACTAGAGTTGATAAAACCATTCAGTGCCTGCCAACAGCTGAAATATCTCTGAGACTGCACAATTAAAACTCCCGCAGCAAACTGCAGTAACTGAAGATTTTTTTTTTTTAAATGAAGCCTAACATGTGCAACACTGCTAAGAAAGCACCAGAAGTTCAACTAAAACTTCCTTGGCTTAAAGATCTGAGGAATCAAGTCAACCCATCAACCTTCTGGTCAGTCTTGACTGATGAACCCACATTCCCACAGCCACACGTTTGGTTTCTAACAACTGGCAGCACTCCACACAAGGAACTGTCAGCTAATGACCCAAATCCACTTAAACCGGAGGAGCGATGAAGCTAAACCTCCGAAAGATACATTTTTTTAAGTTGGAGGAAAGAGAAAATCTGATAGAACTATAAAATTAAAACTGAGTGATGGAGGATTACTGAAAGTTGTTCAAGAAAACACTAAAAGTTGAACAAAATTGGTTGAATTAGGTTCTTAAGAAAAGGTTGGCTTGAATTTACTGAAGCACCTGGTAGTTAATATTTTTGCTTAAGGACAAGTGTTTCACCATCTTTCATCTTAATTTTAGCTCTTGTTCAATTTCAAATATCAAAAAAATTTATTAATTAATAAATGTTTCATGTCCACAGACTGAATCTTTTGGCTTTGGCCCCCCAACTTCTGCTTTTTGTATAGCTGCAGCTGTAAACTTTCATCAACACTCTATTATATAAATGAAGCAACTCTTAAAGCTTCATTTCAGATGACGGTGGATATGATTAATTAAGATTTACTGATCAACATAATTCCCATGCTGAATTTAAGCCTGTAAGAGGTTATAATGTGCATGCACAGGTGTGGCTTTACCTTATACGATTCTGTGACAGATTCAAACCACATTCCCACATCTATCAGTGAGAGGAGGCTTTGGTGGTGGGAAGTGGGAACGCCACACCTGTGTGAAAAGTTTGGGATTGACTTGCCTTATAGGGTTTACAAGGCCAGGCAGGTTTAGGGATTTTTATGCTTGGTATGGAGTAAGATAGTGTGTGTATTTGTGTTACTTTACTTTTTCCTCTATGGCATGAATCATATAAATAAAAAAACAAATCTAATTGATCTATTATTGTTATGGTTTCTTTGTGTCACAAAGCACAAAAAGCAAAAAAACCTGCAACTTTTATTTCGGGGTAATGTTATCAAGCTCAAACTGAGAGCAGAAAAATACCAAAATTTGGACTCAAACAGCATAAGTCTATCTCAGACACACACAATAAGCAACATGAAAAAGAATCACAACATTCATTTGAAAAATTATATTTTCAAAAATGGTTTCTTGATATTTGCAAACTAAACATTCTTGGAAATTAGGATTAACTAACAAAACTACAACAAAAACAAATAACTGTTTTTTCAAGGTCTTCTAAATTAAACAACAACAAAAACCAACCAGACTGAGTTTTTAAAACACCTTAACCAAAAACACCTGAGGCAACTCAAGATTCTGAGATCACGTTTTCCTATCTGAAGTTGCTCAAGACATTTAACCCAGATCAAAGAGATGCCCTCTGGTAAAAAACAATGTGATGTGATTAGAACACATGCTCTGTCACAGAACAAGAACAAACCCAACATCCTGATGATGAGGCTGACCTTTAGGATCCTGCAAAACCCTGCAAACTACCAGAAAAATGTGCACAATTAGAGGCTAAATACAATTTAAACATCTACTTTTGCAATATCCATTACAAACACTTGCTAAAGATACTTTTAGATACAATTGCAATGCATGCAGTTTATTTATAAGCAGAACTCATTTTAATGAAATGTATAATTTGATGTGACTGAAGCGAATATATGAAACAGCCAGAAGACTGAAAGAACACTCAAAGAAAACCCCTCTTACATCAGCTGTTTGTCTGTTGACATACAAGCTATTTGAACATTGCTGAGCTGTCAGCACGATGCATTAACTGAACTCAGCCTGAAGTGTCAATACAGATTCTTGAAGCACCACTGCCATCTCCTGACGACAGATAAGATTCCCTTTGGAGGAATTTTAATAAAACATGCTTTGAATTGAGAGATTACACCTGAATGCACGAAAAGCAAGTTAGTTATACTTGTTGAATGGTCCTTTTGCTACTTCAAATGGAATTACTTAAAATTTTTAAATTGACAATTTACATTTTTACAACAATTAACTGCATAATTAGAGTTCTGCTGTTAAAGTGTTTAAGTATCTTACTGAGATCCTCAGCCAGCTGGACTCTGCGGCCCGTGATGAGATGGGTCTTTTTCTCCATGTCTTCCCCAAAATCATCTAAAACCTCTTTTACATTTTTCTCCAACCGCCGCACTGAAAAAGAATGAAAGAACCATGATAAAGACATTTTACCATTATTAGAATGGATGAGAGTAGAGCCATTTATTATCATTATGCTTTTTTTTTTTTTTTTACAATGAGCATTATTCAGATTATTGGATCAAGGATCAATTTTATAACTGAATACAACTGTTTTCCCAAAGTTTGGGCCAGAAAAAAAAAAAAAAGATTCTGATGCAACCACATTATCTTTAACTGATGAGTCTGGTTTTAGTTGGCTGCACATTAGTATCTGAACTTTGTTAATTTAAATGTGACAAAGCTTATGTATCCCAGGTGATAAAAGGTAAAGTAAAATTGTAAGAACAAAATACAAAAATATATAATCAAACCAATTAAATTGTTCATAATAACATGATGTGGATATACTGTTGTATATCAAACACTCTTTTTTCTTACCACCAATTTACACTGCGTCCGCTCCACTTAGACCTCAGCAGTAAAAACGCACCCGTTTAAATCAGTAGCCGTGTTTCCATCAAAGTTCTTTAATGCGCATTTTTAAGTATCGCATTAGAAAAGGTGAATGGAAACAGCAAGATTCCAAAAAACTTCCTCTAATTCGGGAAAAAGTTTATACGCTTGCTTGAGGTGGTTTTGGGTTTTTTCAAAAAAGAGTTAATGTGTGGAAACACATATGTCGAATAAGCACTGAGATAGCGAAAATTTACCTAACATGGTTGATCAGCTGTTCCTGCTGTCTGTCTGGTACCGGTACCAGAGCGACTGCAGCCACGACTGTAGCTGGACCCTCCTCCTGCTCTCTGCATCTTCTCAGTTATTCCCGTAACATGAAGAAAATTGCATTTCTTTTTCTACGTCTCCAGACAGCAGTAACATCGCCAAAACTAGTTGATATGACAGAATAAGTACAACTTTCCCGATAGCAGCAACATGTTCCTTATAACTTCTCTCCATTGTCCTGGGATGTGTAGTCTCTGCTAGTTTGCGACTGCTACTTCCAGTTTATTACAGACATGCATCTGACGTAATTACACTTTGCGTAGCCTGGTTGATTTGCTTCAAGCCAGTTGATGGAAACATGTATGATTCACATTTCTTCTTTTTTTACTTTTTGCAAAATTTTAAAAATTCTCTCAAAATTCTAATTAAAATCAGAAGGAAAGACGGCTAATGAGAGCATTTACACTGCCTCAGCAGGGGGACGGCATGCGCACCACCATCCGCCAAAATTACATTTGATCCTATTTTTACGGTAGAGCAAGTGCAAAGTCAATCTACAAAGATCATACCGCACCAACAGGAAAAGAGCACAACACCCATTTTTTCAAAAAAATTCACCAAAGGTGGACTACATTTTGTCAAAATCAAATCTATATTGATAAACATACTAGTAATTTTTTTTACATACATGCTGTCAAAATGTATCATTCTATTTGGGAAGCAGATCGTAACATGCAGCATATTTATATTATACACAAAATGTGTGTATTTAATTTTGAAATATGGATTAAAAAAAAGACAAAAGTGATGCAGATTCAGCTGTTGTTTCATGTCCATCGTCCACAGAATGAAATAATTTAGTCAGACTTCCATATTTATCACTGGCTTTGTTGCATGAGCTCATATTTTTTGTGCATACTTTTCATAGCCCTTCTGGGCTCTGCATCGGAGCGGACGCAGTGTAAATTGGGGATGGAAATGAATGACGGTAACAGTGCAGCACAGCGGACCTGAACAGAGCTGCATGCAGTGTAAATCTGGGGTTAAAACACTCTTCTGTTACAGGTAAATAACACACTTCCTTACCCTCAGTGTTGGTGAGCTGCTGTCGAAGAGTGTTGGCTGTGATGACCAGCATCCTCTGTATCCTCCAAAACAGAACCACATCGTTGCACTCCAGCTGGAGGGAACATGCAGGAAAGTGTGTCTTTAATATAAGGGTGACAAGGCTAAAACATGACAACAGTTTTAGGGTTCTACTCACCTCAGCGTCAACAAAGTGTCTTTGGTAGTAGTAGAAGCCTCTCTTGCAGAGGCTGCAATGAGACAATGCTTTCTGCAAGAAGTGCCGGCGATACAGCTGATGCCACGTGTCCTTGATCTGTCAAGGTTTGCAGAGTTTTTGTAGTAAATGGACAAAAGGTATAAGTGTACCCTTTAATAAAAGTCTTAAATATTGTTAAAGGTATCTGGGCTTTAGATCTCACCAGCACTGGGTCCACTTCTACCCCTCGTCCCTCCAGGTTCTTCCTAACTGTGGTGACCTCATCATTGGCCAAGTAAGCGGTGTGGTCATCGTGCAGCTTCAGCAAGCGGTCCAGCTCATTTTTTGTTTCGTTCCGAATGTGCTACAAGACCAAGAAACAGTAAAAGAACAATGATATCATGGTGGAAAGGTGGCATTAGATGTTTTACAGAGAATTACTAAATCTATTCTGTGCTTTGAGTTGTAAACAAAAAGTGTCGGAGCTGATGTTGTATTACACCACTTTTATGACTTTTCCACTTTATAGCCTCGGAGTGGCTTGTAAAATCATAACACAATAATGGCCATGACTTCTGGTAATAATAATAAAAACAGCTTGTGGTTCTGACCTGGTCTGGCGTACGGTTCTGCCAGTTTAGCCACCTCTGTTTCCAGTTGGGGCCCACCATGTCTTTAATCACAGATTCAGCTGGAGGAGGAGCAGGGAATAAAATAGGAAGACATTGTGAAATAAAACAAAATGAGATACTAATACATTTTATGAATATGTTGCAATCATAAGTCATACAGTGATAACACTGTAAAATCTAAGCTTCCTAAAATCCTGTTTCCACTGAATCATAAAAAAAAATACATTAAATACTAGGCTGCTTTTGTAGGAAATGAAACAGTTTGCTCAACTCCCAGACCTAATTACTTTGCAGTACTTGAGTGCATTTATCAGGTTTTGTTCTGAGAATAAACAGGCAGTGTGATGCCAATTCTTCCTGATTCAGGAGAGGACAGGGGTGTTTCTGCAAGCAATATTTTACATTTTCATAGCAGCATTTTAATATAAATGATTCATCTTTTAGCAAAAGTAAACAGTAATGTTGTTGACCAGGTGTAACTATGCTTGAAAAAAATTTAAAAGGGAAAGCTAATTGTGCAAAGCTATGACAGCATGTTGCAAATAAACTAATTACGTAATAGAGCAGTGCCCCTTGTGAATTATTTTCAAATCGTGTTTAACCTGTTTTTCACAATTTGTCAGATTTTAACTTGTCAAAAGTAGACAAAAAAGTAAGGTAAGATCTCACTAACTATTTATTGAGGTAAAATAAAAGTAGAATAAGTAAATTTAGTAAGAACCATGAATGACTGACCAATGTATTTAACTTGCCATCCCATTTGGATATTTAAAATAACCCTTGAAATGTGGCTACAGATAAGAGGCAATTACAGCAAACATACTGTCTTTGAGGCGAGACTGTAAAGTTTCCTCCATAAACTGGATCGCTGCATCCCACTGAGGCTTGTCTGTGATGGAACGGTCTTCTAGGGCATTGTGCTGGATCACCCTCTGGAAAATAATAATAATAATAATTGCTTTAAATTTAAGTTGCAATCCTTTCACTGCATTGACGAAGAGTTGATTTATTTTTTTCGTTTACCAAGCTATCTAAGGCCCTCTCGTTCCACTTGTGCCTCTTGATGCCCTCATCCTTCACAGCCTCCTTCAGCTTGTCAAAGATGTCGTCCTGGTCTTTGCCTTTGTATTCAGCCATAAAGCGAGCAAACTCCTCCTGCAGTGTCTCCCAGGCAACCTTATGTAAAACATAGAAAAGTACAAAGGAGGGGTAATATTTAACATATATAATATTACAATAAGAAAAATGCTGACTTGACAACTTCTATCAAGTTCTGAAATGTTTGTGTCAAGTGAGTCTTGAAAATAAAATCTATTTCTTACACTTTTGTATAATTAACCAACAAAATTTAGAAATGTTCTTTAAATAGATACATCACCAAAACCTCAAGAAACTAAAAATGTTCACCTAATTCAATTTTAAATATATAAAGTAGAATAATACATATCGATGTAAAACTGTTGTTCAAATAAGAGGAGAAAGGACCTGATATTGTTTTCGTTTTTATTTGCAATAAGTTTTTTTCCCTTCCCTCTGTTCCCTTTTAATTTGTGTTTTGTTTTTTTTATTGTATATAGATTCTTTTTGTTTTAATGAATGAATAAACTTGAACTTACATTTTTTTATTTAGAACTTTAATTGTGTAAAAAATATATATACAGTATATATATATTTTTTTACCTCAAGTGCTTTGTGTGGAAGCTGCTTGTCAGTCCACTGCTTGAGCTTGATGTCTACAGTGGTGTTAAAGGTACCAGAGTCCATTGTTTGGGCAGCAGGCAGGTAGATGTTCTCAATGACATGTGTGGACACACGCTCCCACAACTTCTTCTGTAGAATAGCTTCCCTATGGGCAGAAAAAAAATGAATATGTGACTCTGGAACAGAGAAAAAAAAAACTATGTTTATTTGTAACGTAACAGGTTGTTCAAATCCTAGTTCACTTTATTCCAATCATCCTAAGATCTGAACAGTCACTTTTAGGTTATGTTTGGTTGAATGAACCTCAAAAAAACAAGAACATTCTGAACAAAGATGTTTTTTTGGCGAACAGCAGGGCTTTATAAAAGGACCCACTGGGGCAGAAAACTAAATATAAACTAAATAACAAAAGCTTCTGCTTTTGACAGTAAATTCCTACATAGCTCTGTTATAGCCCTGTTAGTGATGAAGAGCGTCTCCACCCTCGTTACTTCACCCCACGGCAGCATGACTCTGGAGCAAAACTCTAAGACCCCCCCACCCCCAGTCTAGAGTCCCCTGTCACAGCAGAGTTGTCCCTTTCTCAATTATCATAAACGCTTCCTCATATTTCATTCAGCTCCCCTTTTGTTTAAGTTAGCTCTCCTCGCTGTCGATAAATGCTTTCTCCAATTGTGCTGCCTGGCTAACAGGGCCACCCTCGCTCGTGTCTGTGAGCCATTCATCAGATTATTGATCAGGGAGAACTGAAGGCACGCACACAGGGGACGGCAACAACACAATGCATACATCTCATTTAAGCAAGGTTTTCCTCCATCTGGATAAGTTATCACAGACAAATGCAGAAAGAGAAAAATCAGCCGTGTATTTTAAAAGAAATAAACACGAGACATGAGAAAGCTGCTTCTATTTGACCTGATTACTAGAAAAGAATCTGTTGAATTTTGAATTTACAACTTTAGATTTAGTCCTCTTAAGATTTCCTCTCATTAAATCTGTAAATTAGTTTTTTATAAACTCACCAGTGCTGTGGGGTCACCTGACTCAAACTGATGACCTCATCCAAGATTTCGTTTTTTGCCTTTTCAAAGAGTTCATTCTGCAAAAAAGTCAAAACATATTTAATATTTCTATCACTGATATAGTCAAAGCTTTTGAAAACAGCAAAACTGAACAAACTCTTGTTCAAAATAAAAAGTATTTATTAATAGAAATTAGGGATGTAACAATTAGTCGAGAATTGATTAATAATCAATTGTAACAGCTTAAAATGTGAATCGATTCATAAAATTGAATGAATTGATTTCATTGTTATTGTATAACAGTAAGTTATGTCTTTAAGACAAATTCAGTTTGATAACTTTTGGTTACAAAAGGATTTGCGATGACATTTTTATTTATTTACAAGTTATAATCTCTTAATAAGACAACAGACAGTTACAGTTTAATAAAAGGGGAAAATGCTGATTTTTAAGGAAACCTATTTGGTTATAAAATGGCTACAATTCACTTTGTTGAAAAAAGAAAATACCCGTAATTGTGAAATTGAAATTGATCATCGAAGCAGGGCTGGAGTGAATCGTTACATCCCTAATTAAAACTGATCCAATAATGAACCATCAACTTGATTTTTATATAATAATTTGCACAGACTGTGGACTTACTCTGTCCAGCTCTCGCAGACGAGGATAGTTGTTCTTCCATTCAGTCTCCAGGTTGAACCGCGATGCTAAGAGAAAAAAAGAAAAGTGTAAAAAAAATTATTTAAACAAAACATTTTTAACCAACTTCAAGAAAATACATAATTGAATAGTAATACTGTCAGGCAGTAAAAAAACTTTATTCAGTCCTCAAATAATTTGAGCTGATCGTGTTCCATTTGTTCAATATCTGACTCACTGGACTAAACTTTGCGATGTTTTACTGCGTTCAGCTGCATGCCTCCATAATCAGCAGGCAATGACCACAGACACACAGCCTGCCTTAGTTTCATTTCGTATGATATAAAAACCACTTTAAGATTGCTAATGGTGCCCATCCTTTAATAAAAAAAAAACAAGGGCTGAGGACACTTTGCATGCTCACTCTCTTAACTGGTCCTTTGGGAGGTGAAGCAATGGGGCCAGTGGCACACTCTTTATCAAAACTGGGAGTTTTAGCTCTCACAGAGACGGATACACAGACACACAAGCACAGCATGCTTGGTGCCCCCCTCCCTTTCCTTCAGGTCCCTATCCACAGAGCAGATTAGTCTAATTGCAGGTTTGTGGCGCCAAGAATGGAGGATGAAAGCCGGCTGCGTGTGGTTTGATGGGATATGGATCAATACACAACACAATAGACCTATGGGAACTGCAGTCTCACAGCTATAAATCTCCTGTTGTTAGCAGTGGCTTCTGATTGTCTAGACTAATTGAAGAAGGCAGTAAGGAGGGGTTAGAAAAGTGTGGCATAGTGGGCTGAGGGAGAACATTGTAGTCAAGCTGTATTGTAGTGGTCACTAGTAGCAAAGTTACACTTTGTTCAATTTACAGTTAACAGATAAATTCAATGCCTTATAACTTTATAAAATATGTACGACAATGTCAGGTTTGGACGTGATGATTTATTAAACGACAACAACAAAAAAAGAGAACTAATCTGCGCTTAGTGGCCTGAAATTTAGAGGCGAAGTCAAACCTTTGAAAACATCAGCTTGCTGCTCTACAGACTCTCGGACCATCTTCCAGAAGCAGTCAGAGACGGCCAGACTCAAGTTTTTCGTGGTCACCTGATGAGCCTTCAGCATCCCGTCCCTGCTGACACACATTAAATATTAGCAACAATGAAGAATTTCACTTTAGCCTTCATTGAGATCAGGTGAATTGACTACTTGCCTTAGTAATCTGGAGCCCTGGAAAAATTCCTCCTCATAATCCTTAATAGAGTCTATGCTTTCACCGCTGCTCCCTTTAAATCAGGACATGTCGAGTATTTAAAATACTGCGATAAATAATGAAAAACACATTTAAAATGCAAAGTTACTGAAGACTATGATTTACCTTTTCCTGTCACTACTGCAAAATAGCCCAGGGCCTTCATAGGAAAAAGCTTTCCCTCAATAATTTGCTGGATCTGAAAAAAAGAAAGGAATAAAACAGAATTTTAATGCTGCATTTGTAAAAATGTCTTTCTATGAAGGGGATGTCAAATCATGGGACAGAGCTCCCTCTTGTGGAAAAGCTGGAAATACCCTTTTACGTAAATAAAAGCTCTGTCATCTTCCTCACCCTCAGTGTTGGTGAGGGTGAGGAAAGGTAATATTTAATAGTACAAGAGTACTTATTGCCAAACAAATAAGTCAATACTAAACATACCGTTTCACACTTTTTAAATATTTATTGGAAGAGTTCAGCTTTCTTACTCTACTCGGGCTGGCAAGGTTTTTCTCAGCCAAGTCCACTTTGGTCAGAACAAAAATGGTCCTCTTCCCCTGAGGGTCCATCTGACTAACCAAGTCTGTAACGATGCTCCGCTCCGCATCCACACTGCCATCTGGATGAAGAAAAAAAAAAAGGTAGAGGTGGATTTAAAGATGAAGGACCGTCTCAGAAATACTGTTTATTCACAAATAACCTTCCAGCTTATTACACCACCACCTCTTTACAGATAAGGGTAGGAAAATAGATGCTCACAACTCACCTTGAATACAAAGAATGATCGCATTGGGGTTCTGCATGTAGGCCTTGCTCATGCTGAAGATGGTTTCCTTCGTGTCTGAAGCCATGCCTGTAGTCACCGTCTATGAAAGAGTCACAATAAATGTACATTTTTTTACTCATACTTTTACTGAGGAAGAAAAGTGAGGAAAAATTGTAATTAATTTAAAATAAAAATATATATTTTTGACTAAGATACTGAATTAAAGAAACCTGCAAATATCCCTAACTTTATTGGGAATAAGCTATTAGTTACAATTATTAGTTTAATAATGTATACTCACACTGATGACACCAGGTAAGTCAACAAGTACCATCCTCTGGATGCCCGGGCCTTTAACACTCAAGGATATTGTCTATCATAAAAAATACATTTTTTTCATGAAATATTACAGAAATAAATCAGAAAGTAACAATTTCATTAATGATTTGAATAGAACGTCCAACCTCAGAGCTGACGGTCTGTCCCTCCTTCACACTCTTCCTCATCCTCAGTTCAATCTCACGCCTTAGAGCAGCCAACTTCAGAACATCAGAAGAATAAATGGTGAGAAAATAAAACAAATTAAAAAGTGGAGCTCAAGTCAAATGAAAGGAAGGATCTGTAACTTACATCCTCCTCCTTGGTGAGGTCAAACTCTCTGCCACTGTCTTTAAACATGGCTACATGATGGGGGCCTTCACTTAGTGTCACCTGCAGGACAAATACAGAACAAAACATCAAGTTACCGTCGCTCCGTCTCATTAATCCAGAGCGACAAACGTAACGATAGCCTCTCAGAACCTTCTCACCTTGACTGGAGAGCGTGTCATCATTTCACCTGAGCCCCTGGGAAAGATCCTGGCCTGAGCAATCATCTCTAACACGCTGGTTTTCCCAGCGCTCTGATCTCCGACCACAACCACCTGAAACATAAAAGAAGCAGGTTTGATGCTGGAGAAACAACAAAACAGACTATTAACTAGAGAATTTGCATTTTCTGCGAAAATGTAGTGAATGCTTCTTGCTGAAAGATTTTTGCTGAGGAAGCTAAAAATGTTTAATAACACGGCTGTTATTGTGAGTTAAATCTAAACAGCAGACGTTTGCTTAAAGTAGAAAATAAAGTACAAAGAAAAAGCAAAAATGTGTTGAAAACGTTGAATAGAGCAGAAATGTAGCTAAAAATAGCTGAAACAAGTTACATTTAGCAGACAGACAGTAAAACCACAGAAAAATCTCACATTAGTAGAAAACAAGAAAATAAGTACAAACAGTTGCTATTTGTGATAGCTTAAACAAGCTGAAATCAGCTGAAAATAGCTCAAAAGTAGCTGAAAAGCTCAAATTTAGCACAAAGAAGCAGAAAAAGCATATGCTTGCAGAATTGAGCAACAAGAAGCTGAAATTATAGTAAAATGGTATAGTTAGAAAAAGCTCAAATTAGCTAAAAACAGCTAAAAAGTAGCTTAAAATGCAGAAAACAGCTTAAATTAGCATAAAAAAGCAGAAAGAAGCACTAAAAGTTTAAACTAGCATAACAATAAATATAGCTGAAATAGCATAAAACATAAAAATTAGCAACAAAACAAAGAAGCTGAAGGCTAAAATTAGCACAAAGAAGCCAAATCAGAAAAGGTAAAAAGCAAACTAAAGATTTATAAACCTTTTGACGTTTTTTTAGTATGTTGAAGACATACCCATTCATCGTCAATAAGAAAAAGTGGCCAAAAAAGATTAATAGCTGAAACAATACATGCTGAAATACCAAAATAATTTGGTAATACTGCACTCAGGTCATTAATGAGCTGAATGTTTTGATACATGAAGTAAAATAGCACAAACATTGTGGAATGAGTTACGTGCCGAAAGATGTGCAGGAAAAAAATGGATCATCTCAACAATGTGAATGACTGATTAGCTTCCATACAATTAGAGGATGAAAGATAACAGTAAGAAATAACAAATGAGTCTCAGTAATATCAGATTACCGGATATTACCGGAATAATATCAGATATATTGGAAATTTTACTTAAATTATTATGTAGCTTTTGTAACACAATACTGGCAGTCCTGTAGTTTTTAACCTCAAAAACCTTAACTGACAGAAATCAATTTTTAATGAACAAAAGAGTCCCTCCTTACCCTGGGCAGGTGGTCCTGAGTGTTGTAGTTGGCATCATAGTCAGATAAAACGTCGAGGACTTCAGAATACAAGTCAATAAGAGATTTCTGCACAATGTCACACAACAGTACTACATATCAATAACACTTATTAAAAAATGCAGTGTTATTTTAAAGAAAAGCAATCAAAATTTGTGCCTCAAAATTAATAAGAATTTTTAAATAACGTAAAAAATGTTTTTGCTTTATTCAAGTCACCTTCACTTTCCTCTGATGAATCCCCTTATCGTCTTTTTGCAGCACCACTTTCCTCAACTCTTTATTTTCCTTCTCCAGTCTCTCCAGCATGCGTTGGTACTTCAGCTAAACAATAAATAATGATGACCAGTTAGCATCAGACTGCGCTTATTTTCATCATGAAACACAAACAAATTAAACTTGAACCTAATTTATTTCCTTTTAACCTAAGAGATAATCATCTTTACCTGAGTGCGAAGCAGCTCCTCTTGAAGTTGGTCGACTTTTTCTCTGTCCGATGACTGAAAGTCACAGGAGACACAAACAAAGACAACAAACATCGGTCGTGTTAGAGCCGCCGTTTTATTTTAAATTTACACGACTCCTGTTTTACTTCCAAATGGTAAACTCCCACCAACAGCACAGAGATTGGATACATGCGAACTGCATGACGGAAAGAATCAGAGTAGAAGTTAATGCATGAAGACAAGATCAACCATTTCAAGCAGACAGTTCTCATCACTCTGCTTCAATCCCAAAGATTCACCAACGGGCACAAATCAAACAGTGAACTCTGTAAAACAGAATGATTTGAAGCACAAATCACTTTTGTTAATACAGCTTGATTATGAATTGTTTTATACAATCAGCCCATGTATCAGGATGAGAGGCAGGACAGAAAACAGGGAACGACACAGAACAAAAGAAAACAAAACAGAAACTACTTCATCAAAACAAATCCTTCACCAGGACGTATGAATAAGAACTTTGCTTTAAATTACTTTTAAACGATATTAACAATTTTATAGTTGGTATTTATTTTTTTTAAACAGTAAAATCCCATTGAGATCACAGATCTCATGCCTGGACCTGAAGGCAGTGTGAGGAAACTGGAGAACCACAAGTAAACCCACGGAAACACGACAAAAACATGCAAACTCCACACAGACACAGTCCAGGTCCAAACTGGGGCTTAAATCCAGGACCTTCTTGCTGTGAGGCAACGGTGCTAACCACCCATACATTGTGCTGCCAAATAATTCATTTATAAAAAAATATTAGAAGTCTTTATAAAAACCAACAATATAAAATTAGATTCATTCAAGTTAGTTTCAGAAAGTGCAGTTCACTCCATGCGTCTGTTTACCACCTAACTCCAAGGCTATCAAGCTTTATTAGAGGACTGCTGATGATAATATATAATAGAGTAAAGCTGAGCTGGTCGCCATTTTTCATTCAAATTAGCTTAAAGAGTTTGTTTCCTCACAGATGACTGGCAAATCTTAGCACTGCCAGAAACATGGAGACTACTCCTGGATGTTGGATAACGATGTAAATAAATAAATTGGCTTCTATATCTTTAGGAAAATAGTCATTTCTTTTATTATAGATTAAAATCTAGTTGGTATTCCTTTTTTAACCAAATGTGGACCAACATATGTATGAATTTAAACAAGATTAATGCATTACTGAAAGTTTTCTTGTAAGGCTCAAGCAAGAATTTTTTTTTAAATATAGGTCAGGGATGGGCAACTGGCGGCCCACCAATAAGGTCCTGCCCTCTTGCCATTTATTTAGTTTTTTTTTTAAGTAAAAACTTTTTTGTAATTAAGAATTTTTTTTATTTTGAGAGGTAGACTATGTGTTCACAGAATTTTAAGGCAAATGTATGTGTTTATGTCTGCCATGAAGGATTTTAATAGAAGGCGCCAGTACAACACGTTGCACAAAGCTAAATATAAGAAGTTTACTGAGGTCGAAGATATATAAACAACAGCAACTTTTTACCAGAACCACAACCATGCAGGCGTCAAGGCATCAAGGCGTCTTATGCCGTTGCACTTCGGCTCGATAACGTAAGTATTTATTTTTGGTTTGCCACAAACATTTTGAATTCATATTTTTAAAACAAGAGTATAACTGTTACACATGCATTTGAGCATGAAACATGTAAAGTTATTCCACTGTATGTTGGTTTAATAAACATTTTTAAAATGTCCGTTTTATCAAATCTGAGTAAGGGTGCAGCACTCTGTAGCCCTCGTGTTGCATCAACAAAAGATTCTCTTTCCAGAATTTCTATATTTGTTTTGCCTAAGACATTCTTTCCCTCGGAAAAGTAAATTAGCGCAATCTTAAACTAAAGGAATAAATTAAAAATAAGTTTTAATTTAGTTGAAAATTTCCTTTTGCCAAGTCGCCACCCCGCATGCTAAAAAGATGGCAACATAAAAACTGCTAAAAAATATGAAGTCCTGCTCTGGGACTTTTTTTAGTTGTGATGTTTCGGGACCTGTTGGTGGAATGGGGCGGCTCTAAGTTGGGTGGGACCTTCACCTTGCGTGTCTGTGGAGCAGGATCTTGGGGTGGCGAACGCGCACTATTGGCTGCAGCCGCCCGTCGGACCTCCTCCTCATGCTGCTGGATCTGCTGCTGAATAAGAATGAGCTCGCCGAGCAGACCCTGCTGGGGTATGTCATAGTCAGAGAGAGGAAGGAGGAGCAAAAAATAAAAAAAAAAAAACAAGAACAACCATGCAGGCCAATTCTACGGTGCCCGTCTGGTGACACTGGATAAAAAAAAATATCTTGTGGCCACGACATAAATACTGCGTGGCCACAAAATAATTTTGTCTCTTTGTTGGAGTCAGTTTCTGAATACATTGTTTTTGTTTTGAAGTGTTTAAATGTAGCCTACCTCACACTTAATTATTATTATTTTTATTTGATGTTAATATAAACAATTCATCTTGTATAATCGGCTATTTACTGAGGTGGGTAGAGTACCCAAAAATTGTACTCAAGTACAAGTAGCACTACTTCAACATATTTTTACTCAAGTAAATGTAAAAAGTAGCCATTCAAGAAAGAGTAAAAAAGTTTTTGTAAAAAGGCTATTCAAGTACGAAGTAACTGATCAAAACATCAATTATTTATTATTTAAAAATTACATCATCAGACGGACCTAAATATAAAGCTATGTTGAAATTTTGGTATTTTAAAGATCAGAATATAAATAACATTAACAAATTCGGGCAAATTAAACATTTTTTCAAATCAGTTTCTTTCAATATAAAATTTATGAAAATAACAAAAACTGCAAAAAAAAAGCTCTTTCTTCATTCCGTGAAGTTACTCACAGTGGGTAGAGTATCCAGAAATTTTACTCAAGTAAGAGTAGCGATACTTTATAATAAAATTACTCACGTAAAAGTAAAAAGCACAGCGTAGTATAAGTACTCCTAAAAGTATTTTTTCCAAAACGTTACTCAAGTAAATGTAACGAAGTAATGTAACTACGGTAGTTACTAGGAATGCACGATATAAACGATATACGGTAGAAACGATATAAATTTGGCCTATGATAGAGATCTGTAGTCTACTGGCCAACCGTGGTAATGATTGTTGATGACGTAACCGGCTGGAGTCAAAACAGAGAAAGCAGGAAGCAGTGTGGCTGA
>JARVJO010000227.1:11788902-11799196 GCA_031762555.1 Cynodonichthys magdalenae | reverse complement strand
TGATATATATCGTTACCGCCACCCATCATAATGTATACCGTGATATGAATTTTTTGCCATATCGCACATTCCTACTAGTTACCAACTCTGGCTATTTATGAGATGACAATGAACACGATAAGTGTGTATGGAGAAACTGATTTTTTTACTGTGTTCCTAAACGCAACATAAGTCGAACTCCTTACGGAGCAAAGGCACGGTGTGAGAGAGGAGCCTGTTTTAAACACTTTTGAAAACTTTTTGAACAAATACAACTCCAGTCATCCCCTCTGTCTTATAACTGAAACATATAGTGCTAAGAATTACTTCATGTCTGACGTAAGTGACTGAAGTATGTCATTCATTTCTATATTACAATTTAATTTAATTTAATTGATTCAGACATGTGCATGTAAATAATCAACAGTCTCTGCATGTAAATGACTTCAATAATTATCTTGTATTATCTCGTGGCCAATCGATAAATTTTTTTTATCCAATGTCACTGGACAGGAGTCGTAAAATTCCAAATCCCAACTTGGTCTGGGAAACTGGCGCCGGTGTTGTTCAGGTGGGAAAAAAGAAAAATTGGATTTCAGTCCAGGTTTGAAAGAAAGGAGGTCTGTCTTTTAGGTAATCTTGCCACTATCATCAGTGCAACCAAACAAAGTCTGTCACTAAAACAAACTTAGTCAGACTGACGGCAGAGGAGACAGCTAATACAACAATAGTGCCTCTCAGCAAGTGGCATCAACAGTAATTCTACATTGTTTACTCAACATTATGTTTCACTGTGATTTAATCCCTGTACGTTAAACATAACTCTGAACTAACTTCTAATAGAATTTACAAAACTTCAATAGAAATTCTTGTTTTAATGTAGAAGACAAATATTTAATGTTCTGCAAAACGTTAGATGGATTTTAACACAACTCGTCTGATGAAGCTTAAATAATAAATAAAAGAAAGAAAAAAAGCATTAGAATCAATCAGCTTGAAGCACAAAGCAGGTGAAATCTGACTTATTTCAATTTATCAACATGACAAAACTTTTGTTTTTATTTTGTGCCTTTTTGTCTTTTTCACTTGTTGATATAATCAAATAAAAATAGTTTAATATGAACAAATAAATTGTGGTCATGTTAGAGACCATGATTTCAGGATAAAAGCAGAGCGTAAGAAAGAAAAGTTAGTTGCTTAAAAAGCTCCTCTTCTGATTTTTCACGGTTTATGTTGGTTTCTACTGTTTAAACGTTGTACAATGACAAAAACACTCAAAAGACATAAAAACATTGAGACACTTAAACTGTTTAAGATGGAAAGAAAAATAAAAAGACAAATATGAACATAAAACATGTCCATACATGGGTGTTTTTTTGCTACAAAAAAAAAAAAAAAAGACATTCAAAAGCAGACCAAGTGGCAAGCAACAATAAAACACCTCATCAGTGTGTTAATTTGAGCAACATACAGTTTGCAAAAGTTCCTTAAGCTGCTTTGTTTTAAAAGTTATTGGTATTTTAGGTAATAATAAATAAAACAAAGCCAAACATTTTACATTTAGGAGAGCTGGTGGAATCAAAAAGACCCACAAACACTCTGCAGAGTTTATTTTGTTCAAAGCGTTTTAATATGAAAGATTCTTACCAAAATGTAAAAGTTTTTAAACTGTTTCAAACTTAATGTCTTACTTAGTACATTTATTTTTCTTTGACCAAAACAAACTCGTACTGACATTTTTGAGGATATTTTCACTAAATTATTTTGTTTTGGAAGTGAAAAGCAGCCAAACTGCCAACTAGGGCTGGATGTAAACAGAGCTGTGGTGACAGAGAAAGCCCGAAAAGCAGAGGAGTGGCAACAGGTTTCATAAACTTGCCTTCTTGTGTTGCTTGTCGCCGGCATCGTGTGAGGCTGCGGTTGAAGAATCGGTTGCTTTTAGTGCAGGATTGCCTGAAGTTTCTACCACAAAACATGAAAAGCAATAAATAAATTGTTATGGTAGAATATTATTTAAAATGCGTATAAACATGGAAAAAAAAAAAGCTCAGGACGTAGATGAACCAGAGGCAGAATGAGATTTTCTAAAATGTTAGCAACGAGATCTTAGAGAAAAGACCCATAGAGGCCAGGTGAGTGAGAGGGTGGAAGTCAAAGGAGGCAAACGTCACTTGATAAAGTCAGAGACAGTCAAGGTAAAAAAAATAAAGAAAAAAAAGGAGGGGCTTCTTACTACAGACAGACAACAGATCACTCCAACACTTAATATTTGTGGATCAAGAAATGCTAAGCCTTAACATTCCGCCTGAAATCCAAAATAAAACATGAATTTTCAGGCCTTTACTGATGAAAGTTAGAAATATAATAAAAATTGTTATCTACATAAATTGGCAGCAAACCTCCATCCAAATTACCATAACTTCACCAACGCGATGGAAAAGTGGTCAAAGAGTGACAGAGAGAAAAAGAGGCGGAGCTGGCTGTTCCACTGAGTTTACACACCTAACAACAGATGCAGACCAGAGGCTCCTTTGACTTCACTACCCAAACTCACGCCTGTGAAGAATGTGGAGGAGGGCAGGAGGGAAGGGGAGGAGGAGAAAGGAAGAACACAAGATAAAAGACAGAGGCAGAGGGATGGAGGTCAAACCAGGGACATGATGAGTGTGAACAGTTGTAGCCGAGCCAGAGCTTTAACTGAGAAAATCACTTCATGAGAAACTGTTAAGAGGTGAATGAACCCTAAACTGGGTCTGATCCTTATTGAGACATCTTGTTTAGATGTTATAATCATGTAAAAGCCAATCGAGAGAAATTATTAAAAAAATGTTTTTGTTTTATAATTAGAAACATGACATATGGAAAGAATTTATTTGTTGGTTTATTTAAAATTTTAACAGAATACCTCAGTATAACAGTTCCTCTGTGATCCAGTAAAACCTAACAAAAGCTTTTAGACAAGAAACCTGAAGTACGATGATCAAAAAAAAAACTTGTGCAGTAAAATATAATTAGAAAAGAAACTTTAGGGAACAAAATTTGGTTGGCAGGGAAAAGTCACATTATTACAATGTGAATGTAATGAGTTTTAATATAAATGTGTTCAAATAATTAACATCAAGAATTATTCTAACAATAAGACAGTAACATTTATTTTGTTTCGTTTAAACATGTTATTACTAATACTTAAGCTAATAAAGCCCATTGTAAATTTAAGAGCACTTCACATCATTCATATCTCCGGATTAAAGTAAGAGATATAAAATAAAATAAAATAATATGATATATGATATATGATATGATAGTACAGGTGCAAAGGCATTAATGAATAAAATGTCAAACCAGGTTTTCTTTTGTGACATTGCTGTAATCGTCAAACCTTGTTAACTTTCTAAACTGATCTGTTTTTTACTCACCAGAGGAAAGAAGGCTTTTGAGGAACGTGAAGTTCTCTCCTATTTTGTCAAAGTCTGGGAGGAGTTTGGCAATTTCTTCCATTTCTGGTAGAGCTTTGGCCAGTTTATCTGTAAAACAAACAAACAATGGGTCAAATGTGGCAGCTGTGGAGGAGTATTCTGTAACCGGAGGGTTGCAGGTTCGATCCCCCACTTCCAGCCGTCTCAGTCGTTGTGTCCTTGGGCAAGACACTTCACCCGCCTTGCCTACTGATAGTGGTCAGAGGGTCCTGTGGCACTGGTGCATGGCAGCCCTGCCTCTGTCATTGATGACTACTGTGCCCCAAGGCAGCTGTGGCTACAATGTCACTTACCACCATCAGTGTGTGAATGTGTGTGAGAATAGCTGAGTGACTGTAAGTGTAAAACACTTTGGGGTCCGATGCAGCTTGATAAAGAGCTATATAAGTTCAGTCAATTTACAAAATGGAAAAGACGAACAATGTTAGAGAGGCATGTGTATGTGCACTAATGAATAGATGTGTGGTGAATGTAACATGAATATACAGAATTTTGTGTAATGTGGGTGCTATAATTCGAATATCGAATCTAGGAACATTTACCTGCTAGAACATCAGTCACATGTAACTACAAAAACACTACATTTTAATTGTCTGACATATCGCCAATAAATGAAGCTGAAGATTAAAAATTTACCCGTGCTACTGTAAGGTTAATGCAGCTGTACTGTGGTTTGAGCTGCAATGGTTTCATGCAAAACACACAACCCAAGATAACTACTTTGGTAACACAGGTGACAAAATGAAACTCATAACTTTCAGCACACACGATATTCAGAAGTTGTATTTTCTGATGATATTATTGCAGAGAAACAGACTAAAAATACAATGCATGACATATAGTGGAAAAAAAAACTTACCAAGATCAATTTGTTCACTCAGTTCCCAAACAAAATCAGGAATGACCCAGTTATATTGACTAAAATCAGGCAGCATGTCCTTCCATTCTTCATAGGTCTGGAGATAAAATGACAAGATTATTTTAAGGTGTGTTTACTTGTTTCTGACAAAGAACTCATGTGCCATTACATCCACACTGTACTGCATTAAACCATTGATGGAGAGGAAAATAATCTTATCACTCAAAAATAAAAAGAAAAATGAATACTGACCTTCTTAGCTGTGTACCCTCCTCCCACTGCTGAACCCAGCAGAATGTATCTGAGCTTTAGCAGTCGGGCTGCCAGGCGAGCCACCCAAAAGTTGCGCTGCTGTTGGTAGTTATGGCCCCCTGACCCTGGAGGTGGCTTTAAAGGCCGCATGGGCAACCGAGACATAGAGGTAAAGTATCGAGCTGCTGTACGATGAGGAGGTCGGTGAGGATTAGAGTTTCCCGAATAGCGATGGTGGATGGCACGAGACAGAGGGTGGAGCTTCTGCAGTGGGATTCGGAACCTTATCCCCATATTGGTTTGAACGAGGTTCCTACAGGCCATACTGAAATGTAAGAGAAAAGTACGTGTAAGGCTTTGATAAAAGAGAAAGGGTACTATTTGGTGAAACATTTTACATCTACAATGAGCAAAACATCTCCCTAATTTCCTATTCTTTGCTCCTGAAGAGACAAATTTTCTTGTAGTCCTTTAAAGCGTCCCTGATCAACATTTCTGTTTTCTGTTCAGCATACTGAGCAGTGTTTGATTCCAAATGAGGAAGTCAGTGACAAATGAAAAAATGTCAAACCGAAAAAAATATTTCACAAGAGATGAGCAATTTCTTATAGTCATATCATAAAAGGTAAAATTCCACCAAAAACAGGACCTGAGAAAGGCATTATCCTTCAGTTGAAAATTTACTGAATGCCAAAAACTCACAGGGAATATTCTTATTGCTCCTAAGACACTATTTTATGTCCATCAACCTATGTTATCTTTGGTATTTTTCATAGGTTCATATAGAAATTATAACTTTGATATTTGTGACAGGTTGCCTAATAATTTAAAGTAGTTTCTTTGCTAAATTGTCTGCTGTCTGTGCAGACAATATTGATTTAACCATCTTAAATCACTTGTTCCAAACCTCCTGGAATAATATTGTAAGTCTAAGAATGAAAAACTTGGAAAGACTTGATAAAAGAAAACATTACTGCAATGACAATCTGACCATTAAGAAACTTAATTAAGTGGAGACTTATATTAAAACCAGTTATAACTAGTTTATGTTTGGCTACAAGAGTATGTCAGAATCATTACATTATCAAACAGCATATCAGTAATAAGCATCGACATACTTCTAATTAGCTACATGTAAAGCAGTATAAACTTTACGCCATGCTCAAGACAAGGCAATTTAGTTTCAAGAAATAGTAGTCCATCACTTCAAATTCAACAAAATATATTTATCGGTCTTCTTTCGGGTAAAGAAGCTAGTTATACTATATAGCTAGTCAAGCCAAAACCACATACTGCATACCGGGGATATCCATAATTTAAAGTCCGTAAGAAGACAAACAATCTACTAAGTAAATAATATTTTTAAGCATGTATCTTTTTTAGCAGATGCTCAGAAATCTTGTTGGTCAGTCCTCGGCTGTCACAAGAAGGCACTTATTACATCTGACAGTTAGCATTAGCTTCGGCTCTCGTTACCTTCAGTAAATGAAAAACCTACCAGGCAGCTTTGCTCCCGACACGCAACATGGTGCTGTTAGCAGCGGCTGAAGGTCGGTCTCTTTCAGATTCACTCCTCAGACACAGCTTAATTCATCTTTCCAAATTCTACACATCTGTTTGCCTGCTACAGCAGCTAGCTAACAAGGACACGGCCAGAATGACAGTCCAGTTCCTGTGAACGGTACTACCTTCAAATCAGCACGGGCAGAAAATGCTCTCTAGTCATTTCAGTTCCAGGTCGTTATGACGTTTGTTTAAAAAACAACAACATACTTTAAGAAATCTTTAGCAGATCAGAAGCTCGAATTTTAAATACATTAAAAGACTTTTACTATAAACTTTTATTGGACCAAGGGATGGTATGCCAGAACAGCATAATGGAAATAAATGCTGTAGTTATTCTTTCATTTTTAAAATGTAAAACTTGTTTCTGATAAGACAATTTAAATTTATGGGAAATTGCCTTGTGCAAATGAGGATGTAAATAAAGTTGTGGTGAAAACTCTTCCACAACTGGCTACTTGACGATGGATACTTACGGTCGATCCTTTTCTGCCCTCTAGTGTTCAACAGCTGTTCCTGCAGTGACAAATCAAGGCCTATTCCTCCTAAATCAAAATCACCTTATGAGAAATGACGATTATTATTGTGAGATCTCACAAGATGTCGTAAGGAATTTCAACTATAACACTAACCTTAGCTCAATTTATGTAAAATTCTGTGAGTTTCTAACAATTTTCCTCAAATCTGTACTTTACAAAACTAGTCTATTAATTAACAGAAAGATGTGCATTTTTATTGTTTCATTACATTACTAAAATGTCAAGATGGTTAAAAGAAAAAAAACTTGAAATGTTCAGATAAATGCCCAACACAACAGTCTTATTTATTCAGTTATCTACCACTAGATGGCGCTGTTGGCACCATGTTTTGTTTGGAAAGCAGGTGGTGACACAAACGCGGCTTTTTTCCCTCGTGACTTTGATGCATAAAAACATAAAATAGTAAATACACATCAAATTTTCGAATATTTCATGTGGAAGCAATATGTATTTTATGTGTTGTTTGCATATTGTTTCACAAGCAAATGTTTCCTGTTTATGTCCCTATTAGTCAACTACACATCCTGGTAGTTCCACATTAGATGATATATTTTTGCATTACAATATGTAATGGACCAAAATTTATAATACCAGAAATAATACCTTTAAAAGCATACCAATTTTGTTTGGTGCAACACACACCTACAGAAGACATTTAAAAACGGAACTTGTAAAAAGCTACAATTTCTGTTTAATCATTAGCCCACTATTATACGAATTTTACATATATGAGAATTAGTTGAATAACTATTTTTAATATTATGTTGTGAATGACATCTTTAAAAGTATCCTAACTTATATTTAACTTTACCCACATAAGAGGAATATAGTGGTAATTTCAAAATAAAAGGCCATTTGTACAAGGTAAATATGGCATACTCCAAAAGATATCTTACAATTTTTGTCACAAATCAAACAAAGCTGACACTAGCTTCTAACAATGTGTATTTAATGATATGAGGAAAAAACAAAAAAACAGTACACACAGTTTGATGATTAAGAACATGCAAACTGGAATTAGGAAAAATAAAATATGGCTGACATCCACATCATTTCTGAGACAGCTTCAGGGCTGCTTAAATATCTGTCATCTTTAAACAAAACTAAACTAAACACAGGCGGGTAGAAGTGATGCAAAACCAAAAGCAATACAAATTATCAAAAAAAAGGGAATATGAAGCTTGTCTGATCAACACCCATTTACATAAATACGTTAGAGGCACATTTGATGGGTAATAACCATCTATGGGGTGATAATGTCAGTCATGTTGTCTTTCAAGATGGGAAAAAAACCACTAGCTTCATTGCAGGTGTCTTTTTAAAATCATTTTACAAATTTATCAACTGAGGCAAAATACAATAAAGTCAGTATTTGCTTTTTTTTAATCAATAAACAGTCCATTTTATTGGTGAAAACCGTTTTTGTTGTTTTTTTTTCACATTGTGGAAAACAATGTCAAATTTTCAACTATAGGAAATAAAAACGTCGTTGGCAGAGGTCATGGTATAAATTGGGATCTTTTGTATTTCAACAACACAAAGCTGAAAGATCACAATGAGGCATTAAAGGGCCAAAGAAAAAAAGATGACAAGACCTACTTCCTGCGTCATTTTCACACCACATCATTATTTTTTTTTATTCACTTGACAAGTGAAGTCGTACAATTTGCAGTCAAGAGAAACATTAGGGATACCCCCTCAGTCTTTTATTTTTTAAGACTTTGTAGCGACATTTTCACACCTGGCCGAACTATGAAACAGTACAAAAGTTCCCTGAACGCTTCTGATACGCTTTAGTGGTTTAACTTCTCCACCATCATCCTCTTTAAGTCAGTAGCATCAAAAAGAAAAACGAACACATTTCCATCCTCGATGTTCCTAAGCTGAATTGTGCAAGACATTTAAGTAGATTAGGCGTAGTTGCAATAAAATACAGTGAAGCAAAGGAAAAAAAGCATCTTATTGTTTAATAATTTACTAAATTTGTTTGAAGTACAAATCTATGAGGAAAAAGCACATAAAATGCTGGATTCTTGTGTCAGATCTACAGATATTTAAAGCTGTTACTTGGTAAAAGCTACAGGAAATTGTCCTGTTTTATCAGTAGCACGCGTCAAAACCTCAGCAGCTATACTTCAATACTGTACCTCCAAATAAAATACTGTAATACAGCGACTTTACTTTTTTAAGTTAGATAAACCTGACCAGCTTGTCCTGTCATGTTTTATTAACAGTAATCATGTAGAACAAAAAATAACTGTAGTACTTTAATGAAAGCAGAGCTTGAGTACATGTTAAATTATTCGAGTAGTTCCGTTTGATTTCATGAGATGTGCATGTTTGTAAACTGGAACGGGGTCGGCTGAGATTTTTTTATGAGGGGAAAAAACGTAAATTTATAAAATCAAGCATCATGTTGAAACACCACAGGAAGTGGTTCTCAAACTTCTTTCTGCAACTTCATTTCATTCAGAGGCTCTAATAAAAAACTTTCAAGCAGAAATGACTGTTTTTAATCAACCTCAGAAACTCTGAATAAAACCATCTTTGTTTGGTTGAAGTAAAAAAAGATTCAGGTTCAGCAATGAAGATCATCATGCAGCTCCCCTCGTCATAATTTCACCTGCTGTGAAAGCTGAGAACCACCAAACTGCAGCAAACACAAGTCAATTAACAAAAATTATTATTGGTTATAAGGCAAGTAATAATTATTTAATCAACACTATTACTTAGGCCAGTATATTTCCCTAATTAGTTTAAAACTCTTGCGCTAATGTGAAATAACTTCACTTGAAAAGCGTAATCAAATAAGCAGTTTACTGGTTTTAACAATGTAAGAGGTAAAAAAAAAGTTTAAATTTTTGATCAGGGATGGAAACAAAACAACAGGGTGGTCAGTCACAGAGGAGAACAAACAAACTAGCCTTTAAAAACTGTCATCATGTCTCAGCAATCCTTCAGATGCCGTGGGGTTTCCCAGGGTTTCAGGACTGACGCACTGGTTCAGTCAGGCGAGTTTTCTTGTTCCTCAAGTTCTATTTGTTTGCTTGTTTTTGTTTAAAGGCCGTGATCCTCCTTTCAGGGTCAAAATAACCTATTCTTCAGTGCAAAGTCGGTCCAGACAAGGAGTGAGAAAGAAATTCTTGGCAACAGGAGAGAGAAAGAGAGAGAGAGAGAGAGAGAGAGAGTCAGGACAAGCACCAGTCTTCACATGAGTCCAACGGTTTTTGAAAGGTGTATTGCACAAAGTGGGGGCAGATTGGTGACCAGAAAGTTACTGGCTGTCGAGAGATGATGTTATGTGGGAGGTGAGGTGGTGTTTGCTGCATGTCTCAGGATTCTGAGTTGACATGGGGCTGAAGGTGGGAGACGGCCCTCGTCTAGGATTCCAGGGAGTTGACTGGAAAGAAGACAAAATTTACACGTTGAAACTTTACTTCTGTTATATTTTATAACTGATTGGTTCTACAATACTTGTTCTGACATTGTGGAGTTTTTCTAAACAAACTGTACCTCCCACACACACACACACACACACACCCACCCACCCACGCACACACACACACACACACACACCCACCCACCCACCCACGCACACACACACACACACACACACACACACACCC
>JARVJO010000227.1:11749963-11766844 GCA_031762555.1 Cynodonichthys magdalenae | reverse complement strand
GGGGTTCCTGAAATACTTGAAATCTGAATAACTATCAGCACATTACTCAATCTGTTGGTTTAATAACATGAAAAAAATCCTTTCAAAAAGCAACAAACATGTTTGTTGTTAAGCGTATATGTCTATTCGTTCAATATTTTAGTAGCAAAAGGAGTTTTTGAATTAGAAATGTTTAATTTGTTGCAATTGGGTTTGCGATTAATTAACTACAGACCCTGTAATTAACTCGATTAAAATTTTTAATCAAGTCCCACCACTAAATTAGACACATTAAACGTTGTTTATTTTAAAACAAAATAAATACTTGAATATTTATGTTAACATTATGCTATCGGGCTCCTCTCATGTGACTAGGGGAGCAAAACCACAGAAATAAATACGAGCAAAACGGTTCTGTCACGTGGATGTGTTTATGTCTGGAGTCATTTCCGGTATAGACTGATTGACAGACATTTCGTCCAATCAGTGGCGGCGAGTTTAGAGCTCGCATGAAAGAAGAAAGAAGCTAACCGTGTCGGATTAAACAGTAACATCTTTGCTCATAAATGTTACGATCCATCCATGTTTCTCAAGATTGTCCATGTTGCTTTATACGACGCGCAGTAAAGGAGAGCAATGTCGCTGAAAGTAGCTGATTGTCGGGTAAAGACGAGGCTACAAGCAAATCTAAAGGTAAACACCCAGGGGTTAGCTGCCGCCGTTAGCCTGATGATGCTAACGAAAAGGACGCTCTGCGCGCTGGTCGTTACCTGCAAGCTTTTAGTGTTTACGCTTTTTGTTTGTGTGTACTGCTACACCCTAAAAGTCTTTAACCTATTGCTACTGACGTTACTGTATAAATTGTTTATTGATACCCTGGTCAGCTGTATTCCGACGTGTTCTACTGTGTTTGTCATCTGTAATTCCACTTGATCATGTTGTTATTATCTCACAGTTTTCTCTCAGAAAATGTGATCGTTGTCACTTGATGTTGGTTTGATTTCTACCGTTAAAAATATGTTGCTTTCACTTCCTCATTGGGACTTTTAAGCAGGGCTACTTTGCTACGTAGTTTCTCCTTTACATGGTTGCTTGTAGAGTTTTTTTTTTAAATGAAAGTAAAGACAAGTTAACTTTTTGATTTATTGATTCCCAAAGTTGGGTTTGGGACATAATCATTAAACACCTAGGGGGATACGGAAATGATGTCCATAAAAAGTAGTTTTATGGTATTTTGCTGCCTTAAATGTTTATATAGGCCATCACAGTCATAAATATATTTAAACATGTTCAAGTTGTTAAATAAAATATATATTTGTCTGCCCCTTTTACATGCTTTTCTGTGCAACATATATTCTAATCAAACTCCATATTTTACCCAAACATGACAGCTACCTACATTACTGAACAAAACAACTTTCAAGTTTGTTTAGCAGTTCACAACCCCACATCCAAGCATAGGACATTTATGGCTATAACAAAATATTATATTATATAAAACATAATTTTGACAGGTGTAAATGACTGCATCAATTTCTCATGTGCTGTTTGTAATGTTAACATTTTAAAACTGTATGAAGGCCTTATATATGCAAACACGTGTGTTTTTCAGGTGTGACGATAACACCCATCATACAGGAGCCCGGCTACGAAGGTTATTATTGTGAATGTTTGTGTGGCATCAAAGTTGATGCCAAAATGCTGCTGTCTCTGGGAATGTTGATGTTGTCGGCCACACAGATCTATACCATCTTCACTGTCCAGCTCTTCGCCTTCCTCAACCTGCTTCCTGTGGAGGCCGACATCTCTGCTGTAAGTAGACAAAAAAAAAATCTGTGCAAATATCCTGCAGTTTTAGAGATAGTTATTCCTCCGTTTATAGAGACAGACCTCCATGTTTCTTTGTTTCTGAAATTATTTCACCAAAGTTCATTTTATTCTCCTATGTTTCAGTACTCTTTTGACAACAAAACTGAAAACTTTGATGACATGCCTGCACGGTTTGGCTACCGGCTCCCGAGTGATGGATTAAAGGTCAGTGTAAAAAGGCTAAGTGTCGTTTTAAAGCTGTGCTGATTGTTTACTGGTAGATTGTTTCTTTGAATCTCTATTTAGATGATGTTTAACAGCAAGGCAGGAAGCACGTTATGTTTATGAGATAGATGTCCAAGGATGAGTCACGATTTACAAAGTAAAGCAAAAAAAATGTTATTTATGAAGTCAGACTTATTCTTTTTAGTTTAATAAATCTGGACACTTCAAATGAACCTTAATGAACGTGTAATGGAGTCCACTGGAACAACTCTCAAATACAGTTGTTTAGAGTTGACTATGTCAATACCATGTCTTGTTGTTTTTTTGTTGTTGTGAGGTTTCTGGTTGCCTCAGAAGTTGATCCACAAAGCTCACAGAGGAGATGATTCATGTCTGCCATCTGAGCTGACCGTTGTTTGCTACAATCAAGAGCTTATTGTTGTCCAAAAGCTTTTTGCTCTAAGAGAGGAGCAATAGCTGAATGTGTTTGCGAGTAGCCTATTTGGACTATAACGGTTTGTAATGTTTCTTTTTTATTATGTTTTTTCTTCAAACACTAATACATCTTTATGAGGGCAGTGAATAATCATTTCAGTAAGGCTACATGAGGTGTGACATCATAGGTTTAAAATAAATAAAGGTTAAAATTATTCCTAGTGTCGTCCATCATGAAAATTAAAGGGTCTAAATTTGAAGACACATTTGGTGTGGCTTTTTATGCTGAATAAGTATGTTGTTAAGGCTGCTGTCTGAAAAGCAGGTATTTATGGTCAGATGTCCAAGCAGTTAAATGAAGATTCATGTTCAAGCAAAGTCAGATTCAGCCAGGGAGGTCAGACATTTTAACATGATTCATGGTTTTAATTTAGACAAACAGCGGGGATTTGCCATTGGGCTTTGTGCATGTGTTCAAGAATTTAATATTATGTAACAATAGGCTTAGTCTCTCTGTCTTTCACTCTGCATTTAATTTACATCTATTGTCTGTGTTTTGTTTTTGTAAATATTTTGTCTCCTGCTGCTGCTGCTGTCCAACAGACACATCTAACAGACATGTTGCTCAGGACATCAGGTTCCTGTCTCTTGTTTGCTGGAAATAGTTGTCTATTTGAGAAAATTTGGCAGAAAGCTGATGTAGATATATATATAATTTTTTTTTAAGTAGAGGACAATTATTATGTAAAGTCATGTTAGGTGAAGTAAGACCAAACTTTCTTTCAGTTTGTGCATAAAATTACACTCTTGAATGTTGGCTAGATTCATGCCTTGTACTAAAACCAGGGATGAGCAACTTAAATGATAGGAGGAGGCGGGGCCACGATTTTTTGTTGATGCTACCACAGACCTATGTAGCACTGCACAAACTTACCCAAATGTAATAAAACTACCATTTTATAATAATACTAATAAAGATCTATTTATATTTATTTATTCTTATTTTTTTCATTGGAAGCCGGATGGAAGTCACGTGGCCCGCGGGCCCCCAGTCGCAAATCCCTGTACTAGAAATGAGAATGAACTCAGTTACACAAAATTTGACCTGACATGATTTTATTCTTTTTAGCTGAGAGATTTATAAACTGAGTTTTCCAAATGACTTGTTTGTGTTGGCATTAAATAGTTTTTCTGTAAGTTTATGGCTTTATAAACCGCAGAGACGAATGGGATCACAAGATGGCACAAGCCAGTTCATCTCCTGAAGATAGTTCATAGGGAACGAGGCTTCATGCACAAATACAAAGCCTTTTTTGTTTCTACTTATCATAAGAAGTTTGTTTTTCTCACTTATCAGTTTTTGTGCATGCAGCTGTATTCCTCTACACTCACAGTATGCATCATATGCAACATTTTTTTCTCTTTGATATTGGAAATTTGTATTCATTTTGTATCATTTTGTAAAAACACTGTAGCCATATCACCCTTAAATAAAATTGGCCATCCTTTAAATGAATCAAAATATTGAAAGCGTATAGTTGCAGAGAGTCAAAATTATTTGCAAACTTTGTGCTGTACTTTTAAAACATTGTATCCTATAAAGATACATTGATTTTCTTTGACAGTAGCAAGTAACTGAGTTTATTTCAACACAGTAGATAAGAACGGGAGGAAAAACAGGACAGAAGTGTGTCTCATTCAGATATGATTTTTGTCACATGTTAGTTTGACTATTTTTACATCAAACGCTGCTTAAGAGTCAATACCACAAATTATATTTGTTTCTGTCCTATTTTTCTATAATAATAGCCTGAATTGGCTTTGTCTGACAGAAGAATCTTTCTTTTTTGAATTTTCTGTGGTTTTAATGAAAGCTGATATTGACCAGGTTGACCAGAAAAGGTTATTGAAATACACAACTGTACCTTGTAAAAAAGGCCAGTTTTGTTAGTCAAAAAAATGAAATAATTTACTTTTGTCTCTCAACTTATCTTGTGAGCATCACATGAAGCCAAGGACTCAATATGGTGAAAGTACAGAGGCTGCATATCATAGATTAATGTGTACTATAGACTTTGTGTTCAGTGCTACTTTTAAATGACACAGTTTTCAACTGATTGTCAGAAATGGTAGAAATGATCTTCTTAAGCAGGTCGAATAAAAGCACCGGACTCTCTTTTCCAGAACTCCTGAGTAAACCTGGCCAACAAGGCAGAGGTGTGATTACCCTGTAATTGGAACAAACCCACTGGTCCTACGTTTAATAAAGAGGAACCATTTAACTTTTTTTTTTCTTTTCAAATGTGAAGATGCTCATGCCTAAAGTCACTTTCACTATTTTATCATGCATATATTTCATGCCCCTGCATTAGTCAGCCTTGTTCTCTTTTTCTGGTAAATGCAGAGAAACCCCTCATACTCATTTAACTGTTTAGTATCCAAATGGCTCGAGCTTTAAACACCTGCTGAACATTTTAGTGCAAGAACAAGTTTTCTGACCTGAAATTTCCTTTCAGGGAAGTCGGTTTGTTTTTGACATGACCTTTCTAAAATTCACAATCTGACATTCACATCAGTTTTAGTGCTGTGGTTGACAGTTTGTGGGTGTGAAAGAAGAGCAGGTGTGGTGAGTTTAATGTGCTTTGTTTTCTTACCAGCTTATGTTGGTTTTAAAAATTAATTTCCACTGGAGAAAATAACAACATCAAAGATCAGTAATAATGCTCTAACTCAGTGGTTTTCAAACTTCCTAGCTTCCGTCCCACAAAAAAACTTATTTTAAATAACATTAAAAAATAATGGTGAAAATATTCCTGTTATTTGCATTAAAATTGATGTCTGGAAATCATCTGGGGACCCTCACTTGTTGTTTCATGATCCACAAAGGGGTCCTGACCCCAACTTTGGAACTCACTGCTCCAACTCATTCCTGTAATTTGACCTAAACTACCAACTGTCTCAAGTACAGTTTCAGCAGAGAAAAGCCTGTTTGCACTCACTGTTTCAGGTATGTTGGTAACTACCGTAGTCATTCAGAAGGGAAAATCCAAGCAGAACTCGATGCACTAAAATCAGAAGTGAAAATGTCCAGGGGAGACAAACTGCATGTGCCTGTTTTGTTGCGATAAATAGAAAGCGGAGTATACTTTCAGTGCCAGTCAGAAGTCTCTGGAGTCCCTTTTATTTCAGTAAGAAAAGGGAAAAGGTCATACCTGAATACCCCAGCAAGTAATGGGTGAGAGGGCCTATCTTCGGCAAAACATGCCCTTGATCCAAGAGCGGCTTTCAAAATGGCGGCCATGTTCTGGATGGCTGTGTCTCAATTCAGGGACTGCAGCCTACCTAGACCGCGGCCAATAAATCCTAGGATATCGTCATCTGGGAAGGATACTCAGATGCAGCCTTCATTTTGGGGGTTTTGTGGGCCACATTCGTCGACCACATGAGAAGGCGCCCAAGGATTGGGACAGCCTTCAGCATGTGCAGTGACGTAGGCGGGACTCAGGACTAGCCTAAAATATAGGGCCCCCTCGTCCATTACTTGTTGGAGTACACACGACCCACCCTGTAGTTCAATGCTGTGAGAAACTCAAATCTTTATATGGCAGAGAGTTAAGGGCTAATTGAAATTCCTAGAGTTAGCCCTACACCTGTCCCTTGACCTGTCCTTACAGTATAAAGACAGAATGTAGGGGTAGGGCTAAAAGGGGTGAAATGGGATTTAAGCTTTTTCTAGCTCTGCTGGGAGACTTGCAACTAATTTTTTATTTTTTGCTTTGATTTTCCTCACCACACTTTCTATGCAGAGTATGACCCAGACAATGCATTGTCACATGTCATGTCTTGACAAAAAGTCAATTAGTTTCCTAATGTTTTATCATGTTGTTACAAACATAAAGCTATACCAGATAATAACAAAAGGCTAATCTCTGTTTCTGGCAAAAGTTCCCTTTTAGATTGATTAGAGAAAAGACTAGATGTACTTGCAGAAAAACATTAGGGAAACCCATAAATGACTACAACTGCAAACAAATTTACAACAGTGGTAATGTTCTGATCTAATTTGATTCAATAAATTACAACACTTCAAGGAGCAAAATAAAATCTCTTCATTTCCTCCTTTCACCCAAGAGACAGCCAACATCTGTGGCAGGGTGCTAAAACAGTGCTTTCATGCTGAGAACCGAGGGAATTTTCTGTTGTTGCAAAATCCAAGACGGAAGTGAAGGGGATTTATTGCAAATTATTGTGCAGGGGATTACATTTAATCCTGTCAGAGTAAATCTCACTATCGGGCTTGTTTGCAGATTTGCTCTGAGTTGAGAGGGGATAAAAAACAAAGGAAGTTAATATCTCACTCAACCCTGACTAGGACTTCCTAAAGGCATTTAAACTCTATGCCACTTCCCACCAACAAAACACAACACATGCAAAACCACAACAAGGAAGTCATTTTTTGTTTAACATTTTATGTTTTAGTAAAACGTTACAAAATAATTCATGCCCAGGATTCTGGAGCTCAAATCGTTTGCCTTTTCTAAGAATTCTCGTCATGGCTTTTTGTCATCAACCTGCACAAAAGTGTTACTGTATCAAGGTAGTTGTGTCTAAATGTTGAGACAAAGAGCTTTAAACTTTGTCTGTCCGTCCCCTTTACCCGCTTCTCTTTTTCAGATCTTACCAACATACTCCTTATGCTCGTAAATCCTTGAAAGGTGGCGTCAGACTAGCACACAGCCAACTGCTAATCAAATATACCACTGGCACTGAAACCCACAACTTTTTATCTTTTCAGTTCAACCTTCAGACCCTGGACTAATGTTTTAAAGTCGCTAATAAAATAATTTCTGCCATGTTTACAAGCAGAGAAGGGGGTCATAATTGGGGGGGCGGGTAATTTTAGAACAACCGTATGTCAAAACTAGCTTCCCGCTGTCTTTGTGGGGTCCATACGACCCCACTCATGTTTGGTGTGGTGGTGGGGTCCTCCTGACTCCCACCTGATGAAGCAGTAGTTGGGGGGCAAAGGGGGGTTGGGGTGGGATTGTTAGGTGGTGTTTGTGGGTGGCCTGGCTGGCTCCCCAAGAGGCAGCCATGACTTTTACTTGCTAGCTTTGTTAGCGCTCCGCAAGGACAGCGGGAGGGCAAGTTCATTTCTGTATGTGGGGTTCAACAGTGGAATAATCTAGATTCAGGACTGAAAATGTGTAATAATTAAAACAATCATAAATATAAACAATTATTGATGGATGAGTATATGTTACAATGACTTTGAATTTTTTTAAATATAGCATTATTAAATATTTTACTGGCAGTATAATGTTAAATTCTCAGTGTATGTGTGTTTATCCATACTTGTACATATAAATATAATATAAAAACAACTAATTATGAAGATATTTGTTATAGAATTTGGCTTTGGCTATATAAGTACTTTTATTTTAGGTATTAAAACTATAAATGTTGATATTCTCACTTTCAATGGAAGCATGTATAATTAAGTTGTAGCACTTGAACAGATTTATGCTTTTTTTTTTAAATTTTTTATTATATATTCAGATGTAATGTCAAAGGTTAAAAAAAAAACAACTGGTTATCGATACGATTTTTATTTTTATTTTTGGCAGCACGACAGCTCAGTGGTTAGCACAGTCACCTCATAGCAAGAAGGTCATTGGTTCGAGCCCCAGTTCGGAGTTCGGACCTGGGGTCTTTCTGTGCAGAGTTTGTATGTTTTCCTCGTGCTTGTGTGGGTTTTCTCCAGGTACTTTGGTTTCCCCCACACCCCAACTGAAAAAACATATACAACATGTTGCCTTCAGGTCCAGGCCTCCCTTGAAAAAAGAGATCTGCCTAAAAATAAAATAACGGTAAAAAAAAGCCCCTTTTAAACACAGTTTCATTAACTGGCTCAACTTTACCAATTTAATAAACACTGCACAGTTATTACAGATGTTGAGTAATTTACCAAACAGCTGGGGCCACTTAATCCATCAGTGGTTGCTGCTGCTAATGTGTGGCCAGCTTTGTTAATGACTAAAGGGAAATCAAGCATAAAAAAAATAGTATCATTCTTAACAAATGCTTTGCTAGTTGTCAGCTGATGGAGTGATTTTACTGTGACAACGTGATTTGTTGCATTTACTTTGCCAGTAGATCAGGAACGTTCCAAGAGCCTGGTATTTTTGTGCAACTAAAAGTTTCCATCATGTCACAGCAAAGTCTTTCCTCTTCTCTCCGACACTCACCGCTGTTGAACTGTAGAGACAGGAAGTGAAACATACCATCATATGCTTAGTGGTTCCTCCTTTTTTCTTCATTTATTTTGTCAAGTTAGATGAGTGATCTGTGTCATGTCCTCACAGTTTTCAGTCAGTGTTTCCAGGATGCCTCCCCCTCCTCCCTCAGTCACTTCCTGTTGCTCAGCCTTGTCTCCTCTTCGTTTTGCCGTGATAGCAGGCAGACACCTTTTTTCCTCACTCTATTTTTAGCGTTTTCCCTCCCGACAGATGGCGCTCTTGTTGCTGGTTTTGTTGTCAGGCGGAGGAATGTGAGGCAGTGGCACAGTGATGTCATTTAGCAGCAAGCAGCGACTGCATTGGAGACACCCAGAGCTGATTGGTGGTGTTTCCTCACATTCCTTCCATCCAATGATGTGAGATTCTGCGGATTTCCCTAATTCATAAGTCTGAGCGTCCACATTTGTAGTCTTACTCGGGTCGAACGACAATCCATCTGGAGAGTACGTTTTGTCAGCAGTTCATCTTTCCTTTGTTTGACAGATTTATATTGCTAATACTTGTCCCAGTGGTCATTTTTCAAGGGAAGCTCAGCTGCTGTAAGTTGTCGCGTCAGTATGGCGATCAGCCAGATGTGTCCCTGCAGGAAATCAGTTTGCTGCGAGCTGACTTCGGCCTTATGTGCGGGACAGAACGTGCTGACTCCTCAGTGGGGTTGTGCCAAAGTTTAAAGCTATAGCTTTGTAAGAGGCAGGGGTAAATGCAGTGATAAAAGTGACAGAGTCCCGAAACACTTCCACACTTCCTGTCTTCATTTCAGACTATTCAGACACACTGGTGGTAGTTCTATGTTCACAAATGTTCATCAAACTAGGTCACCCCCTCTTTATATCTTGCTAATTTTCTTTTAAATTTCTCTCCATTTGTCAGTCTTTTCGCAACTTTTTAATTTATGTCTTTAGTCTTTTTTTTTTTTGTATTGTCTCCCAACACCTTCAGCCTCTGTATTTGTATCTTTTTGCTGCTTCTGCTTTTCTATTTGATCCCATTTTCAATCTGGCTCTCATCTTCTCCCTATCACTTCATCAGTCCCTTCAAAGCTTCAAAGCTGAAACTGGAAATGGGACCAGGACAGGAAGTGACAGAGAGGAATGAAGAAAGGAAATTCAAGGGTCAGAAAGGTTTCAGGGAAATAAACCAGTCAGCTTTTTTCCACATTGAATTATTAGTTTAATAATAATTGTTTTAAAACTGCTGCTCATCTAAGTGTTCTTTTATTTTTCCAGAAAAGTGGCTGGTTTTGCTCGTTAAGAACGAATAATCGCTCAAAGTTTGATGTATTTTTCTTACGTCCTCTGATGTTATTCCCACAGGGCTTCCTGATTGGAGCTCGGCCCGAAAATGCGTGCGAGCCCATCGAGCCCCCACCCAGAGACAACTGGACGGGCGCCTTCTTCGTCCTCATCAAACGGTTTGACTGCAACTTTGACATGAAGGTACCGTGTTTAAACTGGCCGACACAACCAGACCTCATTTTAATGAACCGCAAATATAACCAAAACTAAGTAAAACTCTTTTTGAAAAAAAAAAAAAAAAAAACTATTTGGCCACCTACACACTGCATGTTGGTTTACAGTGCATTTATGTCAGCAGGGGGTGTTTCAGAGTTAATTTTGACTGGAGCTCAAAGATCAAGTTGTCGGAGCAGGAAAACAGGAAGTGGCCATTTCCCTAAATACAATTTCCTGCTATACATTCTCCTGCCGCCTTTCTGTCATTTCCTGCGTTTTTAAAATGCTTTTTAAGAGTAAAAGTTTTATCTTCACCTGAAAACTCAGTACAATGGTTGAAGGATGGAGGGAGTTGATTAGTGAAGTGAAATGATCAACCAGGTGCCACCAGAGAGGGTGGTAAAAGCTGTTTCTGTGTGGGTGTGAGTGTTAGGAGCGGGCTGTCCTAGAGAGGAAGAGATCATTGAGGTGCTGACAGAGGAGAGCAAAAATAGAAAAAAACAGTACATTTTTTGCTTATTTTCATGCTATTTGTAGCACCAGTTTTAATGCTTCTGTCATAAAGATAAAGAAAAAATCTAAAGTTCAAACATTTGAAGCATTTTTTAAGAACACGGGACATCTTGATCCTGTTCTGGTAATTGTGATGACCTTGCAGATCTGAGTTGGTTGCACATGCCCACTCATTTCTTCTGCTTGTTTATTTTCGCTTGAAATGAGGAAATGATGTCTGCTCACCAAGCGGTCACCTGACACGTACAGACATCATTTGAATGCCAGGCTTTGCTCTCTTAAGAATAAATCACCCAGACATGCAAGTCTTTGACAGAGTCTTTATTTGTGAACTAAGTGAGTTTGCAACAATCCAGCAGCTTCTTTTCATTTCTTTAGCTCACACTGTTTTCTATTTTTAAAGGTGCACATTCCTCCACTAATCATTTTACACTCTTTTTCACTCAATCTAATTTTTTTTCCACAGTTTTATTTACTTTCTTGCTATTTCTTGTTTTGTTCTTGCTTTCTTTACAAGCTGTTTCAACTTTGAAGCAGCTATATCACCTTATAAGGTCTCACAACATCACAAACACACACTCTCACACACACACAGAAACATGTTGACACACTGAGTCTGAGCAGTGATGTGTTTCCTGAGCTGGACTTGAACCAGACTTCATAGCTGTGTGTCACACAAACACACATAAAACACACTCTGTACACACATTTTCAACTATTTCACATGTAACCCCCATCAACACTTAAATGAGAAACTTTGATATAATCAACTTTACTCTGATTCATTTCTTTGTTGGACTGTTGCGGCTGCCTTTAGCTCAGGTTGTCTTCCAGTCAGAGGATCAGGGGTTTGAGCAGGACATAGGTTTGTACACGGAGAGCGTGACAACAGTTACTTCAATTACATAATACAGTATATGGAATTTTTTCTGGTTTCTTTAGGTCAGTGTAGACCAGGGGTTTCAAACTCATTTTCACTAAGGGCCACATGAGCATTATAGTGGCCCTCAAAGGGACAGTTGTAATTAACTTAAAGGTTTTGTGTTTAACTTTGACTAAGAACACAAAATGTCACATTCCTAAATTTTTCCCACTAGAGTGATTTAAATTGGTCATGGGACTAGGATATAAGGGTGTCCAGGAGATTAATCTTCATAATATTTGTCGGCTAAATAGTGCAATTAATCTTGTTTTTTTTTTTTTTGTTTTTTTTTGCCAGTGTCACCCAACCCTAGTAACTACCATTTTGAATCCTAAACTTTCTCACTTTCTGCCTCTGGAGGGGAAGTTCCAGTTTAAATTTGTTTAAGCAATTTACGACCAGTCCAACTGGAACACAGCAAAAGAAGCTAGCAAAAATGCAGTGAAATAGAGATTTTACCACCGGCTTCTTTTGAACCCTGTGCACCTCCACCTGGTGGTGCGACGCCATCATTTTGCTAGTAAAATAAATAACCTGCATTATGTGAGATTTAGTTTATCATGAATGCCGGGTTTAAAGCAGTTTATTTTAAGACATTAATACATCTTTGAAGCTCTCGTGGGCCACTTAAAATGTCATGATGGATCACATTTGGCCTGCGGGCCTTGCTTTTGACACAAGAGGTGTAGACTATAGTTTTTACTACGGATCAAAGAGGTTGAATGCTTTGTCCACCTGTTTAGTAAAACTTCTAAACATCCAAAGAATATAATTTTTCTTGTCAAAAGGCATAACTAACAAACCTCGCTCATCATTTTACTTTGTTTCCAAAATCTTTCTTTGTAGAATTATCAGAAAAGCTGTGTTGAAAGTTTTCCTCTCCTGTAAAGAAAAATGAGGCCACCCCGGTTCAATTAAAAGTCAACGTTATCAAATGTGCTTGTGTATTAAAGCACTGTTAATATGAGAGTATTGTTTATAGTTTTATTGTTTTAGTCTATTGATAGTGAGTGTTTAAAATTTATTGTTAATTAGTTCCCATAAAACTGAGATGAACTTGAAACTACACCCTGCCAGTTCTGTATTCTGCTCCTGGTTCGTTTCCTCAGTGTGCCTCCTTCATTCTCAGTCTGTCTGGGAGGTCTGTGTTCAGCCTCTGCCTTAATGATCACTGATATCTACAGACATCATCACATGGACACACAAATCCAGTTTAATGGCTCTTTTCTCTCAGAGACACACACACGTCTCTCCCTTCCCTCGTGGCGGTCTTTGTTCCCCCCCCAATCGCTCTCGCTTTACTTTTCTCTTCCCATCCCGGCTGTCTCACTTTAACTTTTTTTTTTTTTCTTTGCGCGTCTCCTTCACTCGCATTGTCTCTGCCGTGCGGTTGTCGACCCTGCGCCCCTTTCCTCTTTCAGTCGCACACTCTCCCTCCTTCCTCTCTCCCTCCTCTTTCAGCTGAGCTCCGTTCCCTCCAGAAGCTGCAGGGAGACAAAGAAATAATAGATTCCATCTTTTGACTGAGAAGAGGCTCTCACAGTGCAGGGGTGTTGCTCCCAACATGCCCACGGTGACAATTCATTGGCTCTCTGTCTTTTTTTTTGTGTACAATTTTTTTTTACTCTTCTGCAGCTATTGCATTTAACTTTCAGCAGTGAGCAACAGCATAGAGATTTAATGGATCTGCAGCTGTAATGGCCAATAAAACACACACTCACCCACTTAACCTTCATTGAAGTGTTATAGGTGGTCCCCCCCTGTGAAGCATGGGTATGTGTTAGTGAGAATGTGTGCACAATGAGACGGAACAGAAAGGAGGTCGAGATGGGGATCAACTTAAGGGATGTTAATAAGCATGCTGACTTTTTGAGAGGTCCTCACTTTTTTTGCAGCCCTACTGCACTCTATGAGTTAAGTTTAGAGGTATGGTGTGAATTAAGTTTTGGTTAAAGTTAGGGTTAGGAATAGACTAGTAATGGTTAGTTTTAGGGAAAATATCTAGGTTAGGCATAAATACATTTACAAAAATGAATGGAAGTCAAAACAAATGCCCAGTTTGATGCAAGTACAAGGATGTGTGTGTGTGTGTGTGTGTGTGTGTGTGTGTGTGTGTGTGTGTGTGTGTGTGTGTGTGTGTGTGTGTGTGTGTGTGGGTGTGTGTGTGTGTGTGTGTGTGTGTGTGTGTGTGTAAGAAAAAGAAAAGCATTCCTTTTATAGATGCTGCTGTTTTCTGAAAATCTCCAGAGAGTCAATTTTTGCACTTCCTGTATACTGGGTCTTTTGGCGTTGTGGAGAAAAGAAATTTTGTGGTGACCTTTCTGCCATGTTGTGGGTGAAGAGGAAATTCTACCCCATTTTTTTCAACCTTTCCTTGCAATGAATTGCCCCCTGGTATCTTGCTTTTTTTTTTTAAAAAGATTATTTTGTGTGTCCACCTTCTTTATTTTAAATTAAACTAAAAACAATACTGATAAATAATATTTAACATGAACTCTAACAAAAGCTCTGTGTTTATTTTTCCACCTAGGTTCTTCGTTAAACTACAAATGTTGGGAGTAAAATCAGACAAATTTGACTTTGAAGAAAATTAGGTCTGTTTGTGCAAAATACTTTATTTATTTATTTATTCAGTTTTTTCATTATAAGGGGGTATTATGCAAAATAGACTTTTTTGAGCTTTATATCAGTTAGAATGTCAGTCCCTCATCAAAACCATACCCAGAGTGTTGCTTTCACTCAATCATGCATGTTGGTGAAATCCTTGAATCTCCTGTGGTAGCCATGCGGAGCTGCCTAAATACTTGCTGGTACAAAGCACCGCCTATTTTTACAAAGCTCCTCCCTGGAGCTCAGTTTGAAGCCAAGCTCTCACCTCAGAGAGCTCCCCTCCCCCAAAGCGTTGTTGTGAAGACATGCTGAAGTGGGAGTGTCAGAAATGGTAGGATGTTCTTAAAGAGACAGAGGCCAATTTCAAGGCGTTTTAGATGCAAAGTGAAGTTTGTTTTTGATATATACAGCTTTTTCATAACAACTGATGATAGCATAGTTACACAGTACATTAATCCCTGACTGAAAAGGATACAGAGTGAAAAAAATCTTATCACATCTGCTCCTTATTGTTGAAAAAATAATTTTAAACATCAAACTCAAGCTTGGATAATCACCAAATTTGCTAAAAAAAAAAAAACGTATCCTTCATATCTTGTTTCCACAAAATACTACATGGTATCATATTTTCCCAGTAAATTCAAATTAATCATCTTTTTAAACACAGATCGTTTTGGAAGTTTTTATATCAGTATCGACAATTCCACAAACTTGTTCCCTGAATTGCAGTGCAGTGCCCCTTCAGACTAGTTCAAAATAGATGTTTTCCAAAAATCTCCACATTCTTAAAGTGTCTGTGACATCCAATTTTTGTTATAAATACTAGTGTCTTTTTGAAAAGATAAAATTGATGACATTTGCAAAAGAAATAATCACAGGGCTGAGCTGAACAGTTGTTAAGATATTTGCATGTGAAGTAACATGAAGTGATGTCAAAGGGGAATGTCTGCATTTAAACAGAGCATTGCTATAATGTTTAACAATCTGATGTTTCTTCAGATTTTTGTGAGTCACTATCAGAGAGATGAAGAAGAGTCAAAGTTAAAATATTATTTCAATAATTAAAGGTCAGTGAGTTCCTTTTCTTAGAGATCCGTTTGATGTCACTTCCTGTTTTAATTTGGCCTAGCTAAATTCAATACATAAAATATGCCAGTAATATGACAGAATGTGTAAAATTTAAAAGCATTATGCAAAAAATGTCCTGATGCATCTCAGTAATCCAGGTAAAAAATTCAAAAGGAAAAAAATAAGTAGGTCCTCTGTCTAGAGGACCTACTTATATTTTCCTTAAATATAAAGGTGTTTTTTGAAGGATATGCATGTCACAGATATTTTAAGGTCATGGTAATTCTCTCTCTTAACACCAGCAGGTGCTTCTGTTTATTTCAGACAGAAGACAGGTGGTGAAACTCAAATTGTGCAACAATATATATTTGAAGCCAGCGGCTGGTCTGACCAGTCTAGTGAGTTCCCATTAAGAGGCCAGGCTTAAGCTCCTGGTGTTCAGGAAGCCTTTCTAACAGGTTTGCACTCATAAACTCTTCCTGTGATACCTCTGTAAATTTCCCTTGTCCTGTGCTTAAAATAAAGTTTAACCTGTTTGGAGATGAGCTGATCAAAGTAGAATCTGGTACATGTAGTCATATAATTCACGACAAGGTGCAAAGTACCATTAATTGATCGTAGAGCTGACTGAATGCGCTGGAAGATGAAACGTTAGAACTGTTGGGGTCAAAGGCTGTTTTCTGACTTTAAATTGTGGTGCCGTGATTTTCCTTCCTCGTTAGTTTATCACCAGATAAAGCCTGTCTGAGAGATGAAGATAAGCTGAAGTCGTCATAAAGCAAAGCACTAGTTCTTCAATATAACAGGTGGGGAACTGTTATTCATCCTGTTAGGAGAAGCCATCAAGTGGGTTTTTGCGTTTTCCCAGCTGTTGGCAGACTTGGTCAGCATTTGCTCTGGCTGCCGGTAAAATCCCCTCTAACCGAGCCTTCCTACCACTTCCTCACAGCAAATGCTTTTTATCATCCAGTCCGTTTGTGCTGCCGTGACCTCACGGCCCTCAGGCTGCGCGAACGCGCACACACAGGCTTTTTGTCTTTAACTTTAACAATCTGCCTTCTCTTGCACTCTCCCTAAGTCTTATGACAGGGTATGACTATGGCTGACCGGATTTATGACTAACTCAAATATGGACATGTGTGTGATGAAAAGGAGGGCACCAGCCATATCTCGTGGCTGTGTGTTTTTTTTGTTTTTTTGTCCTGAGCTGACATTATGACTTCTCGCAATTTGTTGTGGCAACAAAACGCTCAGACTGCTCCCACAGACACGTAAACACACCCTGGTCTTAAAGTCGTCCCGTTAAGAGTAAAGACAAAACACAACGTTTAAAGCGGTCCACCAAACAGAAGATTAACAAAAATTAGCAAGAAGCATTAGTCATTATAGGATGTTTTCAGTGTTTTTTTTTTATTGCTCACATGGTTCAAATAGTCTTTTTGACATGCCAAAGTGCATGGCATGAATTGCAGCGGTGGCGTCTTATCAGGATGCGAGGTCCCTCCCTGCAGTTGTATTGAACTTTTTATCTAATCAACCGTCTGTAGACCTTGAAAGCAAAACCCAACTG
>JARVJO010000227.1:11723589-11736142 GCA_031762555.1 Cynodonichthys magdalenae | reverse complement strand
TTCTGTTTGCTGATTGGCCCAGGTAAAAATTCTACCGAAGAAATCCTTGTCTATGGGAGAAATCCCAGACGGAGCAGAGAAGGGAAACTAGAATTGAGCGGAACTGCATAGGAAGGCAAGGGCCAAGCTAGAAAGTCAGAAAAAAGTGATTGTTTTTTGCTCGATAACAATAACACAACAATAGCTCTCTACACAGCATTTTGAGTGTACAAAGCGTTAAAACATATCTATTAAAAATCACAATAAAGTACTACAAATAAGACTGACTTAATGCAAACTACACAAAACAGCTAAACAGTTTCACTCTGTTGATGCGAGGAGCAGCCATGTTGAAATGATGACATCACATGCTCGGGGGTATGGTCTTGTTGCATTAAATTCCCGACTTGAAGTTACAACGTAAGGGGTCGTTCCAGTTCATTTTTCTGACTTGGAAGTGCAAAACTCTAACCTTCGGGTACAACTGGAACGCAATATTTAAGCAGCTAATTTTAAGACATTATTTCATCTTTGAAGCACTTGTAGGCCACAAAAAAATGCCATGGTGGGCCACATTTGGCCCGAGGGCCTTGAGTTTTACACGTGATCTATCTGGTTTCAAACTCCATCAACACAACAAAGTGTTACAGGATTGTCTTTGACCACTTTTGGGGACCTGAACTCTTCATCTGACCCCTGATCTCAGCTATAATCCCTCCCTGCTGATGATGAGTCACTCCAGCCCTCCCCTGCAGCCTTTTGCATCTCAGCCGCAGGCAGAGAGCGAAGCGGACACCCTCGGACAACAGAGCAGCTGCAGTGTGTCAGGCCTCTGTGTGTGAGGCATGTTGATGTCAGCACAGAGGAGCGCTCTCTGTCTCTCCAGCCTCAGAGCTCAGCCTTGTCTGGTTGGCTCCAACAGTGACAGACTGAAGATGGTTTTTTTTTGTTTTTCCCTGTCATGCTCGCTCTAGTTCTACTAAAGAACTTTAGAACTTAAGAACTTAAGCTCAGATCTTTCATCTGAGCTTCAGTGGGCCAGCATGGTTCCTCTGAGAACCAAGATCCTGGTCGATAAATGAAAGTCGGGAGGAGGAGCCTGACGGACTGCCAGTCTTTTCATATGTGCTTCAGGCCCAAAATGAGAAAGCAAGGGATTCCCATCATCTGGTAAAGCTGCCAAATATGAACTCAGAAAAGAGTATCGTCCTGCTTTTTTTTTCTTTTCAGCTCACAAGTAAATCTCAGCAAGTATTGACTGTGAGAAGCCTTGATAGAAAACTGAGCTCTGCTTCTCTTAGAAAAACTCTGTTCATGCCACAGTTCAGCATTTCCTGCTGGATCTGTGCCTGCATGAACGCCCTTCTCTGAACGTCCAGACTCATTGGAAGGGAAGACAGGCTGTTCTAAAAAAAGAGTCAGGTTAACAATTCCAGGGATGATATCCATATTGATCTTTGAGACGTTTGAAACCGGAGCTGAGATTTTAAAAAAAAAAAGGGAAGAACGAGCTTATCTGCTGATGCTCAGAAAGAAAAAGGAGAGAGAGAGAGGGGGGGGGGGGGTGTTCACTGTGACTCGCCTTCCTTATACGGTCACATGCAGCACTGGCACTAAGTCAGAAAGTCCAGTCAGGGAAAACATAGTCTTTTTAAAGCTTACATAAACACACCGGCCCACGGGCCTCACACACACACACACACACACACACACACACACACACACTCTGAAGCTCCTGATGGGGAAGGGGAAAGGACGGGAGAAAGAATGCTGTGGAATCTGAAAGGGAGTACGTAGATAAATTCCTGAGCTTTCAGTGCACAGAGAGACTTTACACCTCTTATTACATCAGGAAATGTGATGCTGGCAGCCGAGAAGCTGCTCTGCCTGCAGACCACTGTTGGGATGGGTGGGACGGGCGGAGTTCAGGGACATATTTGGACAAAGAATTAAAGGAAATCAGGGCTGGTGAGGCAGCGACACTCTTAATTACCTCACACAACATGGAGCTTCCCAACCTCAGTGGTCTTCAGGATAGCAAATAAAAACAAGAAGTCTGTAAAATTAGGTTTTAATAAGGAAGAGGATTAGGGCCTCAGAGATTTTTTTCCTACGGTTCGGACTTTTCTCTTAGAATTCTGAAATTAAAGTCAGAATTCTCATGAATTTTCATCAACTGAAATTTTAAAATCCTGACTTTTTTCCTCAGAATTCTGAGAGAAATCAGAATTCTGAAAATTACATAGAATTCTGACTTTAATCTCAGAATTATGAGATTGTCAGAATTCTCATAAATTGTCAAGCTTTAACATCAGAACCTTGACTTTTCTTCTCAGAATTCTGACGTTTTTCTCAGATTTTGAGAATAAAGCCTGAACTCAGGAAAAACTTTTTTTTGTTTATTTTTTTGGCTCTAGTTTGGCTCTAGTCATCTTCCATATCCTAATTACAAATCACTGACAAATAAATCATAATTTATAAAACTGAGTCCCCAGTGTTATATTTCCCACAGCGATCTCTCTTGTGTAAAATTATTAAATATCTGTCTTATAGCTGCTGTCTTATAGCTGCTAAATATTGACTTTATCCTGTTGTTTTTGACTCAGGTGATAACTACGATGTCTGTGCCATTTGCCTGGATGAATATGAAGAAGGAGATAAACTCAGAGTCCTGCCATGTTCTCATGGTGCGTATTCTGCACGACATTTTTAAATGTTTAATTTTCAAAAAGAAAACAAATTACAGTTGATCATGAATGGGCTCATTGTTGGATTACTAATGCTCAGTATTCTCGTTATAAGTTAAATGTTTTGTTTAATACGACATCAAAGAAATGGCCGGCTTAACCTTTGTTTGCAGTTATTTTAAAGTGCCAGTGACGTCAAAATTTTGTAATAAATATTAATGCATTTTTGGAAGAAAAACAGTGATAACATAATGCAAAGAAAAATTCATATGGTTGGGATGAACAGCTGTTGAGATATTCACATGTAAAGTAACAGGAAGTGATGTCAAAGGGGAATGCCTGCATGTGAACAGAGCATTGCTACAGCAGCTAATGCAGACAGTAGAGAAGAATCTGATGTTTCTTCAGATTTTGATTTTCTATCAAAGAGATTGAGTCACAGATCAAATGTTTCTGTAAAAGACCACGTAGTTCCCCTTTGATGTCACTTCCTGTTTTATTTTGACTGAGCCAAGTTCAAAATAAAATATAGAAGTTATGAAACAAAATGAGTAAAATTATATGTATTAAGTTTCTGAAATATAAAGAGGTTTTCTTTGACATCTTGGATTTAAAGGATATGCACGTCACAGGCACTTTAAGAGTCAGGTTTTTTTTATATGTTCTAAAACCAGACGTCCTTGTTGTTCTTAGCCTACCACAGCAAGTGTGTGGACCCCTGGCTGACTAAAACTAAGAAGACATGCCCGGTGTGCAAGCAGAAGGTGGTCCCCTCGCAGGGCGACTCTGACTCCGACTCAGACGAGGGGGACAGCGGCCCCGAGGAGAACGAGGTGTCCGAGAGCACGCCGCTGCTCCGCTCCCTGGCCTCCACCAGCGCCCACTCCTTCGGCACCATATCGGGAGCGTCGCGCTCCGAGCGGGACCAGGACTCCTCTGAGTATGAGGACGACGAGCTGGACAGCAGCGACAGCGAGGAGGAGGTTACCGTGGAGACCGTGGTGGTGCAGATGCAGCAGCCGTGCTCAGAGGCCCACGAACAGGACCTGCCCCGAGCTTGATTGACATCTGGTCAATAACCGGACTATTGAAGGAGCACTACTGTACTCTGTTCATTAAAATACACACGGAAAACTGGAGAGGTTCTAAACGTAAAGCTTCACACAAAGTTCAGTAGAAGCACCGTCAGTGTATATAAAGTATAAATCGTGACATCTTAACCTTTGATTATCTCCTGTCCTAAAAGAATATATGTTGTAGATACATGTTGGACTCAGCCTGAAGCACTATGCCGCACCGGAGGTGAAACTAAACAGTGAAAACAGCAATGTTGCGTTGCCAATTTATTTCTACCCTGATATTTAAAGGAGCTTCAGACTTTCGTGCCACAGTTCGTTTGTTAAAATAACTGACGTTTACGTGAAACCAAAGAGTTTGGTTTGAGTTATTCAGAGAGAAATAGGATGCCATGTTTGTAACACATATGAAGTTGTGGGTCCACGCTGCATGTGGGAAAATGTTTGACTTTCATTTAACGTGCAGTTACTGGTGGATTGCCACTTTAACGCACACTTAAATCATCTCATTTTATTACTTTTTTTTTTTTAGAAACTAGATTCTTGTTCATAAAACTGACAAATCCTGTTGCCTTTTCAGTTTTTTATCACCTGCTTGTGTACGTCTTTCAGAATAAAAAGGAAAATCCCTTATTTCAATGATTTCGCTAAATGTAACTTTATCCCCCTCAAACATTTCCAGTTTTTTTGCCTGTATATTATTCACTGATATCGATCAGATCTCATGAACCAACAAGCATTTTTTTCCTTTTACATTTCTGTATAGGATTGTAATTTTTGAGCAACTTTTGCAGTCACAGGTTTAAACAGAAATCTTGTTTCAATGTCCATTACTTTTCTTTTTCTGCCTGCTGTTGTACAGTATGTCATTTAAATAAAAAGGGGTTTTCTGTCCCGAGAAAATGAGAAAAAAAAAAGTTTAAGCATTTGTTTGGGAGCATCCTGTGTGGAAATGCAGATAGACAATTTAATCGGCTGAAGTTTCCATGGCAACCACATTTGAATAGCTTCATTTGAATACTTTAAATTCAATAAATCTACTAAAGCTGAAACTATTTTTGATCAGTTCTGAGCTATGCTAGTTCAGATGTTAGTGCCAGTTTTCCAGAAAACTCATGTTCAAAAAAAAAAAAAAAAAACTAGATTTTCTAAAACTCATCTTTAAATGAGGACAAGCAGCACTTCAGAAGATAATCTGCTGTTTTAATGAGTTAGAGCACTCCAACTTCACAATTTAAGTGGCACAAAATACAATTGTCAAATCAGCTGTTTAAGTAAAATTATCCCCATTAAAAAAAAAAAAATCAGCACACGTGAACTGAAACAGTCTTCTGGTTGGAATAAATTTATTTGATCTGTTTGTAAACAAGGTGATAAATCAATTTATGGCATTTCTTGGTTTATGCATATGACAGATGCATTGAAGACTGTATCCCAGATGTAAGAAAAATAAAAAAAAATAAAAAAAAAAAAAGTGATGAGGAAAGGAAATGAACAGATCAGCAAAGAGGACTTTAAACAGTGTTTTAAATGAGTACACATATCCCACAAGGCCTAAACAGTGGAGCTGAAGCTACAAAAACTAGTAAAGACAAAAAGTGCCGATGAAATGACTCCTTAGCCAACAGTGGGTAAAATCCATCATACAGATCTCTACATTATGGCACAGGATACACAGGTTCTGCAGTTTAGTTTCAACAAGACAACCATGAGCATCTTTGTTCCAACTACCACCTCCCATTGAGTGTCATTTCTACTTTTAAAAGTTACAGTTTTTTTATTCAGTTGGACGTTACAGTTAGCAGTACTGAGCGTGGACAGACCGAGTGATACCCCAGAGCTCAACTAACTATAAAAAAAGGCAATTTACTCCACAGTTATGTAGTTAACACAGCACGGGTTTTGTACAAATACAAGTAAAAGACAGAAGATTCAGGTTTCTCCCATCCTCAACTGACCTGTAGCTTTATAGTTTGCCTGCAGTATTACAGTCTTGTTACTGCTTTCTTTGTCAGGAAAAAAAAAAAAAAAGATATTTCACATGGTTTAGAGCACTTGTATAAACACCCGAGCTGCAACTACACTTGGTCCTATTAAAAAAAAATAAAAAAATTGAACACACTCCAGATGGTTACATGCTGGGACATCTGTCCAAAAAAAAAATGGCAGCCTTTCAAGAAAAAGGGAAATATACATTACAGAAGATGGCAAAACTAAACAGTGTCAAGTGCCTGAGTCCTTGTTACTGCGGAATGTCCATGGATTTTTTTTGTATTTGTAGTGAAAAGGAGGTTGTAATGCCAGGAGACGGACTGTCAGCTTGTGAGCGACACCAACGCTAGCAAAGCTGGTTTATGATAGCTAACTGAACCGGCCCCTCGCACAGACAACCCCTCCTTTAATAAAGTTTGTTTCAGGACAGTACAGTGACTCAGGAGGGATAGATGGGTAGTGTTTGTGTAATTTAAAGGATCTTGAGAAGTATAGTGTCAGATTTTAGCTAGCAGGTCTGGGAAAACTTAAAAAAATAAAATAAAATTTGGCAAGAGGGTCTATGGGTGGGGTTTGTCAGAGATGACAGTGGTCCGAGATATGCAGTCTCCCCTCCTGGAAATGGAGGAAATAAAGGAAGACATGATGAGCTTTATTAAGAGCTCAAGAGCTCCAAAAGGCATAGGCTGCTCAATGGGGGAGTGTGTATAACTGCGCCTGGGAGGGTTAGGTGAGAGGTACCATAAAAAACACAAATGCAAGGAATTTCTACTACAAACTTGACACTATAGCTTTCATGGTCTAGGTTTTCTGCCAGAATTTATGTTTTTGCTGGTCTTCGTTAAGAACAGATTTGTCATGACACCCTGTTTAGCAACAAGCTCATCTTTGCTATGGATCAACTTAAAGAGCGTTTCAAAAAGGAGATAGAAGATTACATAAAGCAGGTGTGTTGGAAGGGAGGGTTTGGGGAAAATATGACAACAAAAGGGGATAAATGAAAAAAAAAAAAAAAAGTAGGATAGGGAAAAGAAAAATAACAACACTAGGACTGGAAGTGGTGTGAAATGCAACAAGGTGGTAAGGGTGAGCTGCTAGCTGGGTACAGGTTGCTTTAGTATCCGGACTTCCTCAGGTAATCAGCCATCTGAAAAGCTTTCTTGTTGAGCTGCCCTCCATGGACACCTTCCTTCCCCATGACCAAAACCATTACTGGAGTACACAAAAGGACAAAAAAAAATCAATAAATAAATGAATGACAACAGCAAAAGATGAAAAAAATGAAACTTTTAGTTCCACCTTAGGCTAAACATGGGGGTTACATTGCTGGGGCAGTCTGAACCCTGCATTAAAGAAATGCTCCTGGGATTTTATTTAATCAAGTCTTGCCTGGATGTGGGGAGGAAACATGGATTTGACAGCAACTTTTTTTTAAGTCCATTTTTGAGTTTTGTGTTTTTTTGTTTTCATTTTATTTTATTTCTCTCCTACAACACCACATTTACTACATCTAACTAAAACCCTGAATCCCTCAAGTATTTTGCCATTGAGTATGCCTTCTTATTCAATCCGCCTCCATGGACCCCTTCTTTTCCCATTACCAAGACCAAGACTGAAAGAAAAGAGACAGAGAAGGAACATTTAGAAGGAGTGTGGAAATCACACGTGGAAAAAAAATAAATAAAATAAAATAAAAGCCATATAGCAGCAGACGGGACAAGACAGCAACAAACAAGAGGACGACAACACGGAAGCTGAGGTTTTAGTTTAGGCCAAAACCTTCTTTTTCTTATCAGAGCTGCTGGTGATGAAGGAGGTTACAGATAAAAAGGACACATGCAAACGTGATTAAGCCTACACCGTTAGAATTACAAACACCAAGATAATTTGTTTCATCCCCAGTTTACTTTTTACAAACTCTCAGCTGAACAAATTTCCTGTTTGGATTTGACAGCATACTAACAAAAATGAGTTGCACTCCTCTAATCTGTCCGTTTACACTCATCTCACAGCCAGCTGCAAACGGATTGCTGAAGCCAGCAGTTTGTCTTTCATAAACAGTCGTTGGTAGAGCTGTCAAACGTGTCATTTCTTTTCCTTTTATTCTGGCCAAACAGTGAGGATCACCAATGAATTGAAGCCAAAATTTCATGTTTAACAAATCTAAGCTGGTTGTGAAATATACCTGAGGCGTTCATGTACTGTGAGAGAGAAAAAACAAACATTCTCACAGTTGGCTGACTGTTGCGTTAAAGCATTTTTGCATTGGCACAAGAGATGAGCACTTTATCTAGAAACAGTTAATGATTTATCAAAATGTGTAAATTTGTCTTACTAATTGACACTTTAGTTAAGGTGTCCGTTTCAGACCACAGTATACCTGCTGTATCGATTCATTCAGGAAAGCCATATAAGCGTTGCCTTGTTTTACTTTTCCCCTCCCAAAAACAAGTTAGTCAAAGAACAGGTTCTTCGGGAAAATGTAACATGCAACAAGCCAGCAGCAAAGAATGGAAAAAAAAGGCAAAGGGTCTGACAAACTAATCTCTAAAGCAGCACATACATCAGCATGCTCAGAGTACCTCTCCTCAATACATGCAAGAAACCTTAAAGAGCCCAACAACAAGTACAAGGGAACAGGTTTGTAGTTTAGAGACAGTGAGAAGGAGAAAGACATGGAAAGTTTAAGGAAATTCAGGGCTGCAGATTCAGGTCAGTGTGTGGAAGACAGGAACCAGTTTGTCCTTGTAGCCACACCTGTAAATAACAGTGCACAGGGCCTTGTACAGACAACATGAATAGAACTGGCAAAACTCAGGAAAGTCCATAAAGGCATAATGGTTGGCTTCTTCTCCTGTGGCATTTGTCTATAATTAAGGAACTTCAAGAGTTATGTACAAGATTAGTTAAAAAAATAAAATCATCTCAAACCAATGCCATTAAAAACAGACTTCACACTTACTGACCTCAAACCAGATACCCTGACTGTAAGATATTTCACTTCACAAAAGAACTGCAGTCCAGAAAAGCGTTTCATTCAAATGCCAGCATTGCTTTGGCCACCTAATGCAGTTTGGATTTTATATACTTAAAACTATTCTTGAAATATGTACAACACACACAAATGGACAACTTACATTTTTTTAGGGATATATAAACAATTTAAACATTTTACTTTTCAATGTAAAGTTTTATTTTGAAGGATATTAAATGTTTTTGCTAATGCTAACAAAACTTATATATTCAGCTCAACTGAACTGTAAAAGCTGTGACTAAATCATTAACATTGAATACTTGGGGGGAAAAAAAAAACTTTAATAGCTCAGTGAAACGTATTAAAATCTCTTTTTTTAGCTTAAAAACAACGTATACATTTCACACCCAACACTACTGAAATACACTAGTTTTCCCCTTAGAACTGAGTGACAAAGCAGAACACAGTCACCTACAGAACTTTAAATCTCATCATATATTGAGGAAAGGTGCATTTAACACCTGTACGACATGCAGTCACAACACATCAGCTATAATGGAATAATAAAAAAGGACTATATCCCAGCAGGCCACCATGTAACCAAAGCCATTATACTAAGATTTTAGTAACAAGACAAAAAAAAAGTGCTCACCTTTGCCTGCTTTGCCTAAACAAATATTGTATGTTGGCTCCCCCGATTGACTCTTTGTCCGCATGTCCATTGTCCAGTCACCGTCAACTGGGATGCTGTCTCTGATTACTGAGCACTTTCTACTGCCTAAAGTCAGCCCATTGGTGAAGAATCCCTCGCGGTCCTTTCCTATTAATACGTCAATTTCTTCAGGCTGAAAGAAAGTACAAAAAACAGAAAAGGGTTAGGCACATTTGTTCATTTCCAGACATTTAGATACACTATTTCATGAATCTCATTTGAAATTAGACAATTTGACAGTTTATACTGTTTATGATTGGAGTTTGAACAAGGTTAGACATCAGTAGGCCTTAATGACGAATCAAGAAAATGCATTTCGACATCTGTTTATGTCCATGTAAACCATTACAAAATAAAATTGCTATAATCAAAACTTAAACTGAGAAGGGGAAAAAAGTATAGGTTTTATGTATAAACATCAGTATTGAGCATGAAGCCGTCTATCAATGTTCTGAAATCTCAGGCACATGATGGGTTAACACGTCTTTATCACATTAAAGATAATAAATCCTTAGCAGTACAACTTGCTAAAATAAAAAAAATATTGCAGTAAAGTGCACAGTCATTGCACACTTGAAAGCTTTCAGGAACAAACAGGAAACTTGATTTCTACTGTTAGGATTGGCATGGAAGCTAAATTCACAAGCCCTGTAAATCGATAGTTTTTCTTCACCTACTCAAAACTTGTTTATTCTAACCAAACTCAGTTTAGCATTTTTTTCATAAGTCATCAACTAAAATGCCACTCCGATAGAATAATGCATAAAATGTATAACCGAAAACCCTCATAACATTAAATGTGAAACATTCACTTTACAGTTTGTCTGACATGTGATTTTTCAACAAGGAAAAACATTGATAAGAATTTACGGACACTCCCCAGGAAAAGCCTGAACTACAGGCGGATACGAATGGCTCAGCGAAACCATTCAAACACAAGGCCTCAGAAAACAGAATATACACATATTTCGGTTTTTAAGAACGACCCATACAATTTATTTAGCATTGGACATATTTGTCAAGTACGGAAAAAAGACAAAATGGAGGCTATAGGAACCTCCGCAGTTAACCGGTAAGCGTTAAGAAAGAAAAGTAAATCAATGATACTAAAATTAGATAGCGTTTAATAATTGATGCTGCTCCACAACCAGCATAATGTCTAACGTTTGGTTCAGCTTTCATGAAGAGAATGATTTAAAATAAAATAAAAAACTGGGAGTGTATCCGCCATTTTGGAGAAAGGGGCGGTTGTGACGGCGTGATTCACAGAAGCCGAGAGGAGAAAAAGACACAGTACGGCAGCACGTCAGACACCGTTAGCTTGTAGCATCAAATTGCTTCCCATTGAGCAGGAACCTCAAAGCTGACTGCGAACTAGCTAAGCGTTGCTAATCTGATATAAATCTAAAAATACTAAATGCTGACAATATAGGTGCGAATCCAAGACAGTAAAAATAACATTCCGTAAGAAATTGATTTTGAGCTAGATTGCGCCTCAGCAACGCTGGCTGGTGGTATGCTAAAAAAGGCTGTCGGAAAATACTAGTATTCCAGCCTGCTATAAGAACACGGAGTACACTTGCATAACGAAAACGCTTTGTTAGATCATCATACGTACAAACGCTAACCTGTCACTTGAGTCTTTCATGCAATTTAAATCTACATAAAATGTCTGCAATACGCTTTTTCGTGAAGAGGGAAGGGGTCTGCTTCCTTCGGCTGGGGTGCGTTTTTCGGCACAACACGGGTATCACACGCTAGTTAGCTTTGCTAAACTATTAGCAGTATTAGCTTTAGCGTTCATTGAGTACTTAAGTCGCTAGCTGTGTTATATTAGGTGACTGGCATTAATAATTCCACAAAATATACGTAACAATATATTATTTCGCAGCAAAAAGAGATCATGTTGCTGACCAAAAAAAACCCGGTCCACCCCTGCATGTCTGTGTGACCACCGGATGCCATGTGTACCGCACTAACTCAACAAGGCCTGGCTATGCAGATAAAAGTACAGCCATGCTAAATATATATTTTCGCATCTTTCTAGTTACAGACACTGAAACAAAGAGCACACTAACCGTCAAGTTGGCAAACACACCGCCGGCAAACGCTGCCCAGACGTATTTGGCGTCCGTGTACCCAACAATGGCTGCGTCCTGGCAGGTGCCATCAGCCATCAGGTTGTCCACGTAGCTTTGCCAGGACATGTTAGTGATAGGGTGGGAAAAGGTACGCTTAGTAAAGTTAAACCACAATCGTCTCTTAAACGATGAAAACCTGCGAGAAAGCTGTTTTTATCGGTGGCTATAGGATCTCCAGCAAGCAAAGCCCCCCCGGCTCCGTCACGTCCCGGCTTTCTTCTGGTCCAGGCAACGAAGAGAAGCCGCTGCGAGCAGACAGAGGCTTGGGTGTAGTCCTGGCTATATCCCTCCGCCTGAGTTGTTATTCGTCCTGTTTCCATATTCCACAAAATACTACGCAGCGGAGGAATACCAAGAAAATAAATTCCACAGTCGCAGTCTTTTTTCTTGCTTTGTGTGTATGAGGTTTTAAATAACAAACAGAAAAGCTTTTTTTAAAGCCTTGTGTACATTCCAGAGTTTTGTAATATATTTGGTTATAATATTTTTATTCAGGATTACACGTTGTTGTTTTTTTGTCCCACAAACTCTGGTGCCCAGGGTAGGATGAAGAAAGGTGTGGGCCCCTAAGCTGAATGAACTTTTTGGGGCCTCATCGATAATATTTATTAAGTTACAAGTAAAAAATTCTGAGTATGTGCACAGTCATTTCAAGGTTATAAGTCACACAGAACAGGGGTGTTCTTAGCTTTGATATGAAATGTAAAAATTAAAGCACAGAAAATCTATATTTAACATGAAATTGTGAGAAAATCTAATCTGTCACAGTTTACTCATAACCCAGCCAATTCTGTGCACTGTTTCGCTATTAAAACAAGAACCAAATCATTTTGAAGGGTTACAGGATTTAGAAAGACCCCTATGATGAGTGCCACAATTGGATCGAGTGTTCCCTCGCCCGGACGCGGGTCACCAGGGCCCCACTCTGGAGCCAGGCCTGGAGGTGGGGCACGTTGGCGAGCGCCTGGTGGCCGGGTTTTTGCCCATGGAAC
>JARVJO010000227.1:11693507-11721566 GCA_031762555.1 Cynodonichthys magdalenae | reverse complement strand
TCTGGGTCTCTCTGCTTAGGCTGCTGCCCCCGCGACCCGACCCCGGATAAGCGGAAGAAAACGGACGGATGGACGGACGGACGGACAGACGGACGTACAGGATTTAGATAAATTTCAGTGAACAACAAACTACAAAACATTACAAATCAAAAACCATGAAAGCTGAAATTTACACAGACTTTGAAACTGTAAAAGATTTTGAAGCAAATATACAAACAAAAACAATTAAACAGTTTTCAATTCTTGGCATTAACAAACTGAAATTCTTCCCAGTGATGTGGGTTTTGCACATTTCTGGATATAAAGTAAAGACATTTGAAAAACATCAATTCATTAAAAAACAATATTTCGTGATCCTCTAAGCATTAAGGCCTCGGGTTACCGCCCTGTTAAGCCCTTTGGAAAGTCTAGCCCTGCTTGCCGTAAACCCTCAATCATTAAATTACAATGCAGTCACTACACAGACACAATCAATGAAGCAGTCAGTAGGAAAGCACCCTAATTAAAACACAGAAGGAAAGAAAAAACAACAACGCATAATATATCACTTGGGTCAATGGACATTGCACTTTGGACAACTTAAACCAACATTTGAAAATGCTTAAACAACATGAGGGGTGGGACTTGTTTCTTTAGGAACACCTTATAGACAATAAGAAAAAAGTTTAATTAAAAACAAATCTGTAAATGTGAGTTTACATGAAAACGATGTGACAAGGTTAAATTGTCAACACGCACACCTGTCGATGATGCCAGTTATGAAATCAAACCCTTGACTTCTACAGGACAATATCAAACCAGCAGACCTTCATATGTTTGTTTGTATTTGCTCCATGGAAACCATTTATAAGGAAACTACATGACTCCTATGGTCTAGTTGTTCCCTCTCCTTTGGCTCTTCTTGATTTGTATATGCATGAGCTGGAAAACTAGAGAAAAAATGTTCTCACCAAAGAGTTCATACAAAGAAGCTGTTCTGGTTTATTTTTGCAAATATTCTGCACCTACCTTGTTTTTTTCCCTAGATTTCTTATTCTGAGATGTTTGATGTGCTTTTTTAATGCCTGGATTTGGTTCAAATCTTGTTAAATAAAGAAAACAAAAATCATTAGTTAGTGACTTGCAAAAGTCAATAGTAGACAGCAAGTTAGGTGGCTCAAAGATGCAAGCACACACACAGTCCTTACCAATAAATGACTAATTTTCTTAAACTTTCCATTCTGGTCTTTAAGGTATTTTTGCACCACTCCTTTAACCTTTAAACAGACCAGGTCTGTCTTTCTTTAGAAACTTTCTCCCGGCTCTGCCCACAGAAAGTGCAGAGAAAGTTATTCATTGACCTAACCTGTCCGTCAGTCAGACACACCCGGATCCTGAGCTCCCGTTGGCTGGCGGCCGTTTCCATGGCCACCTGGGTTTAGCGCCTCTGAGTCAAAATGGTTGGACTTGCAACTCCACTTCTCAGCCTGGGGATGAGTCATGCAGATACAGATGAGCTAACTTGTTTGCTTCAGTGAAAGCTTCATTTTGAGCAGGGTGCTTAGTTTACTCTAAAACAGATGGATAAAACAGCTTCTCAAGTTTTTTTCTTTACACACATTCAGAACATCAGGCTTTAAAGGATACCGAACTGTTTAAATGCAGCAGTATCACTGTTCTGCAGCCATTATGTTGTTTACAGTGGTGGGAACAGCTAACCAAAAAGTTAGCTTCACTAACCTCTAATCCGCTAAATAATCATCTTAATTCCGCCAACACTAAATCACTAAACGCGTTAAAACATAGTGGAAGCTAACGCTATCCGCCAATCACTAAAACAACTTCACCTTCCAGTTAAAGACTGGTGGGATTGACGCAAACCTGTTGTTAGTTTTCTATTGGCTTAATTTGAAAGTGGGTGGGATCAAATGTGGCAAATAGGCCAATCCAAACTAAGTTATATTTTTATGTACTTCCAGTTTAATTCTTTTATAATAAAAGCATTTTTTGATTGAGTTTGTATTTTTATTAATATTGTTTAAAAGTTAATTAAACAATAAATAGCAAATACTTTCTCTACCATATTTTATAAATAGTAAACTATTTTGTATTTGTTATTTAAATGCTGGTAAATGTTATTTTATTTATTTTTGACACTTAGTTTGAAGTTTAACTGCTATCACTGCTTGTAAGAGCGAATAGCTTTTATATAATTCGAGATAAATGGCATAAAAATAGAAATTTGCCACTTGTGAACCTTTTAGCGGACTTGAAATTAGCAGAAGCTAATTGGTCCGCTTAGAGTTTTCAAAGTTAGAAAAATACTAATCTGCTAAATAAGAAGCCATTTCCACTATTAGCAGATTAGCGGAACTGCTCCCACCATTGTTTACATTTATGCCCCACACAACCAAGGAACACAAAAACCCGATGTTTTGTAATAAAACAGAAATTTGATGGGGATCAGATAAGCTACAATCACACCAAAGTTTGTGTCCATATCTGCAAAGTTGAAGCTTAACATGAGAAGAACCTTCACACCTCCTCCTGGATGCTGCAGGACTCAGCAGGAGGTTCTGCTTTGTCTCACGTAGCTGGAGCCAAAAACAGCTTAGACCATTTTTCACCACAACTGATCAAAATCATTTATTCATGACCCCATTTCACTCTTCCTGCATCACTGCAGAAAAAAGAAACATTTATTTTTAACTCATACAAATCTTCACAGCGGTTATATCAGTGTTTGGTTAGTATCCAATAAAGTTTTTTTTATGCCGGATGAGATAAAAAATAAATAAACTTTGATATTACAACCTCAATTCCAATAAAGTTGGGATGTGTAAAACAAAAAAGCTGAATACGTTGATTTGCATTTTTTTAAACCTATGTTTAATTTAACAAACACAAGATATTTGTTTTTTGCAAATATTCACTCATTTTGAATTTGATGCCTGCAACACCTTCCAAAAATGCTGGGACCGGGGTAACATTCTGTTTTTTATTGTTTTATTTTTTGTTTAAAGCAACATCCCAACTTTTTTTAGAACTGGAGATGTAGTTCTTTAATCAGTATTTTTTGGTTTTAACATCTTTTTTTAATCTTAGCGTAACTGATAGTAGGATTTGCTTTTAAAGCTAAAATGTGTCTTTTTTTTATTAAATAATATAACATTAAAACTCATTTAAGTGTATTTTTTGGTTATTCTTTGATATTAGGTGCACAGCTGCGGTAACCTTTGAAATCTGGGACAAATCAGCTGTTGAGAGTCCTCCTTCTTGTGTTGGACATACAGCAAGGCAGTCTTTCTGCATTTCGCCCCTCTGAGAAGAACATTGACGTCACACCCCACACAAACATGCAAACTGAGCCTGAACAGCACACACCCAAGCTTTATGAACCAAATGGTAAAATGTGGGTATGCAAACGTGCTCTGGATTCACTGTTCCACACACACAGGAGAGGTGAGTTTACATCAACCCTGGAGGGCAGGTTTGGATTTGAATAGCGACGGTGCGGTCAGAGGGCCTCACATGCAACACATAGCAGGAGGAAAAACTGAAGCCATGGATTGGTTACAGTTATCATTTTTTATTTGATTCATTTTAATTTAGCAAATAAAGAAAATTTGTCATAAAATTAAGATATATAAATATATATTTTTTCAATTTAATCCTAAAAAAGTTTTACAACTTAGCATAAGAGGCTGTATAAGTGATTTGCATTCCTTCAAGGAATTCTAGACCTCTTTTTTCATCTTTATCCTTTGGTCTGTAAAAAAATTCGTTTACATTAAAGACTTTATATAAATACATAATTATACAGCCATAGTTTAGTTGTTGATTCAAACACTTGTGTTTACACACACCTCTAATAGTTTGAATATTATACTGAAATCAGAAACTTTTGCTTTAAGAGTGATACATTTTTGAGCGTTGAGAAGGACAGTTGTCGTCCTGCAGGCCATGCGGGTGCACATGCAGGCCTACGTTCAGTATGATAATGTACAAACTGAGTATAAAGGCCCAGTGTTGTGAACACATGAATAGTCAGGATTCACAGAGAAAGATGAAGTGACTTTTAGTCTGAACAGACATATTTATCCTCTAATTTCACTTTTTCTATTCAAGAGGCTGTTTGTGATTTCCATTGGGATTTTTCAAAAAGCTTTATTCCTTTATTTGAAATCTTTGCAGTTTCTTCATAACTAAAAAATTTGGACAATTACAGTCATTTGTAAATGTCAAAACAAAATGGAAAAATAGTTGTGGTCAATGACTATCTAAAATTAAGTATTTTAAGTCAATCTGATTACATGTATTATCACTTTTAAATAAATAGATAAATAAATAAATAAATAAATAAATAAAATGCAAGTTATAAGTTTCTGTAGGTGGTGCTGTTCCCTCTTATTTTTTGAACTGCCCGATTCCTCAAACATTCATAAAAGCAGAAGTTTCCCGCTCCTGATATTTAGCAAACACTAAAGTTAGCTTTTTACTAGAACTGGTTTCTAGCTAACCTTTTGCTATTATTGGCATAATAGTGATCGTTTTACTTGGCTTGGTTTTTAGCTAAACGTTTAGCTAGCATTTAGCTGCTTTTGACTTCTACGTAGCATTTTGCTACATGTAGCATATAGTTGCCATTTTACTAATATTGGTTTCTAGCTAACCTCTTGATATATTTATGGAGCCTTAGCCTTTTGCTCATCCTATCTGCTAGCTACAACAAAGCTACTTTTATTTTTAGCTTGACTTTTGCCAGTTTTAACTTTTAAGCCACTGTTTTCGCTACTTTTAGGTTACCTTTTGCTATTATTAGCTTTAGCTACTGTTTTGCAACTTTAACGTTTAGCTAGCATTTAGCATTTGTAGCTTTTAGCTAGCATTTACCTTTTTAAGCTTAAAGCTAAAATTTTGCTTCTCTTAGTTTTTTGAACACAATGTGACTTGAAACAGGTTGTGATGCCTCTGATGCTACATTTTACATTTCAGAGACGCTCTCGTCCTCAGTCAGAAATGAGTCAACATTTCTACACCTGCCTAGTCCTTTGACCACCACACCCACTGATAAAGATGAGTGTTTACAAGTCATATACAGTGTACCTTTGGTCCAACCTACACACCCATTTGCAAACCACAACCCACGTATACACACACTTCCTCACACACAACATGTGTAAAATGCTGTTAAAAAGCGCACCTGGCATTTGCAAGTGAAATAAATAGGACATATCAATTTGATGTATACAATTTAAAGAGGGTTAGTTGACAAGTGTTTTTTAGATTGGTAGGAAGTATGCTAGAATTATTTATACGTGCCCACATTTTCCCCATGTCAAAATTTACTGTCACAACTTGCATGTTTAAACCACTATGTTACATAACAGACATAAGTCATAGTTTCACATAAAAACAATAATTTAAAAAAAATCACATTAAGTCATGCTTCAAGAATGAAGACACACCTTTCCAATGTGAAACATTTGGGGCTCAAGTTGAAGTGACTGACACAAAGAACACTTTTTATGCAACAGTAAAAGTCCAAAAACAAAAATAATGCAATCTCCAGAAAAAAAAACCTTCCTGCAAAATAAAGGAAAAAATACATGCTTCTGCAGCAAGGAATAAATTATAAACACGGGATAAAGCCCACAGTAGATAGAGTTTATAGGAGCTACTTTAGTCTTCAAAACTAAACATCATAATAATAAAATATGTGCACAAAACAGCATATTCATATTTCCAGGAATTTTGCCAGAATTTACAATTTGCATGCAGGACAAGTACAAACATAAATGGGAGTCAGATTACAAAGACTGTTCACAAGATGTACACTTTATTTAAAGCTGGTGACATTTTATCTTTTTTTATTGCTGTTTGTGTTTTATTTCTTTTATTAATTTATCATGTTTAAATGGATATACAGAGAATCAGTGTCAGAGAAGTATTTGATTTACTGCTCTGTGGTGACCCCTTGTGGCTGTGAGCGTTTACTGCAGCGCAGAGAAGCGCAGTTGGATAGGAAGCACTGAGGCCCTGGTGATAAAAACTGCTTCAAAGCAATAGAAACATAAATAAATAAACAAATAAATAAATAAATAAATAAATAAATAAATAAATAAAAGCCATGTAGTCTGTGAAGAAGCTTAAAAAAATCTAACGTTTTCTCAAAACATTCAATTTCTCAACAAATTTGATTAATGCAAATCAGTAATGCTTGGATTTCTCCTTCATTTACTTGTAAACTACCTGTTCATCTAAAAAGTCATGAACTGAACTCAACTCTAGCATGAATTAATGGCTTTTATTTTCATTTTCAATAATTGAATTGAATGAATCCCTGTTGCATATCACCTTTTAGATAGCCATTCAACTTAAACACCTTCAAAACGTTTCCACAGTCTTTTGTTTCATTCAATTGCATAAAACAAATGCTGATGTGAGTCACTCAGTGTTTATGGAGCAACAGACAAGTAAAATGGCACTGGCAGAAGTCACAACATCAAATTTAGCACGGTTAATTGTTTTAAAAAGGGGATGATTTTTATGGTTAAATATTTATCTAAACAAAATAAAGACCTATTTCACTTTTTGTTGTGAACTAATAATTTCAAATAAATAATTTCCACATAAACTAGCTATTAAAAGTCATTGTTATACATGTTTAGTAAAAAAAAGTTTGACATCTAAATGATTTAACCCTCTTCAGAGTTGAATAAACCAAATTAAAACCAGTTTTCTTTTGAAAACGTGTAAAGACAGTGATTCAATTCAGCAAAGTTTGAAGACTGCATCAAATAGCTTTATAATGGCTTAATTTGACCTTTTTACAACTTCGTCATTTTCATTTAGACATATTTTTCAAAACACAAAGGCAGCTTTCTTTTAGGTATTTTCATAAGAAAATATCTAGTTGCAAAGTTGCATACAAAATTGGAAAATCAATACAGTTATTGTATCAAGCAACCTCACACAGTTTTCAAAACAGGGAGCTAATGGCTATACTTTTAAAGGAGCCAGTAGCATAAATATATACTGGTGATACGGTTTTGATCAAGGCATTATTATTATTATTATTATTATTATTATTATTATTATTATTATTATTATTATTATTATTATTATTATTATTAAACAGGGACAGTGCACAATACATTTATTGTACAAACCAGAGTTACAAGCTAATTTTCATCTGTTGTCCCTGGGCAGAGGCAAAGTGACAGCAAGTTAAAAATAAATAAAAACTTAGTAAATCCTACACAATCTTTAAAATACATTAAATCTAAAAGAGAAAAAAAATTCTGTGATACCTATAAACCAAACAATGATCTAAAATAAAATTCAACAGTACAGTTCAATAAAAAAATAAAATAAAATAAAAAAATAAAAAAATAATACTGAACCAGACAGGACATCATCAACAAAACATTTAGATAGCACAACTTAACGATCACACACCTGATGGTCCTTCAACTATTCTTTACCTTAAATTTAAAATGTTGAAGAGTATTACAGCCTCTAACAATCCCAGGTAAAGAGTTCCACATCCCTGCTGCCTCAACTGAAAAGCTGTTTTGTCCAAATAATGTTGATCTAAAATTAACATAACAGTCTCTTCTGTCTGACGCTCTAGTAGCCCTGACACCTACTTCATCACGAGATTTCATTATGGCTTCATGTTGGAACAAAATGTTGGAGAAACTGACACTTTGATTGGGTCGCATTGTAGTGATATATAGACAAAATCCTGATAATCAATTAAGTCAGATAAACGAAATAATTTACCAGGTCAAACAGTCTAACTGAAACCATTTACGCATCTTTTGGAATTTAAAGGGAAAACAAGGTGGTAGAGCAGCTGAATTGGAGGACTTGAGTAATACTGGATAAATAGTTTGAGACTCAGTCAGAATCCATTTATGTAACAAGAAAATATGTGGTTTGGAGGGGATTTAGAAATGTTTTAAAAAACTCCTCAGAGAGAGAAAGCTTCTTTTTCTACAAGTTCATGTATGCTTTATTAAGAAAATACCTGACCTCGTTGAGTCAGAGGTGAACAACAAACTCCTCCGCTTCCGCTTCCAGTCTTCCTTTCTGTGTTCGTCCACACTGATCTGTTCTCGTTTTGTTTGTTTGTTTGAACACTATGACCCGTCACCCACCTCTCACCCTGAACTCACCCTCATTGGCCTCCAAGACAACATAATCCCCTTCAAATCCTGCAGTTAAGAAATGAGCGGATTAAAAGATGCCAGTTTAAACAGCAGAGGAATGTTAAAGGTCACCGAGTTGGTTAAAAAGGAAAGTAGTCTAAAGATGTTCTGATTATGATGTTTTGATTCTGATCATTCATTCGTTCATTCATTCGTTCATTCATTCATTCATTCATTCATTCATTCATTCATTCATTCATTCATTCATTCATTCATTCATTCATTCATTCATGTTCTGATTATGATGTCATGATTACAAATACCTGTCTTATGAATAATGTCAATGGTCAGTATTTACTGGAGCCACTATTTTATAGTGGCGGATATTTTACATTTGTTCTCTTACATATCCCCCGAGGCTGTCGCTTATTTGACTGTACTTTCAAACGTACTGCAGCTCGTACAGAAAACACGCACATTTCTGCCTGAGGCGAACATTTGAGTGATGGTGGGTGGTGAGGCGCCAACATGTGTGGCTCTTTACCTTTCTCCTTTGCTTTACAAACAGTGTTTCTATGGCTGCGGGCAAATGCAGCGCAGTTATGAAACAAAACACAAAAATTTACCTCAGAGATAAACAACGCCACGGCTCGCTGAGGTGAAAAAGAGCAGCAAGCCACTCCGCTCGTCAAGTCACTCTAAATTTGTGTGCGAGTACTTTTGATTTGTTTATAACCACATTATTTGCAGATATTTTAATATTTTACAGCCAAATTCAATAACCTAGTGAGATATACTTTAAATTCAAAACTTAAGTGTACAAAGTCTTGGAAGAAAGTCAAGCTTGTTTTTTGCAAGGCTTGGACCCTGCCAGGGCTGTCCCTAGTCTCTGATTCTGTTTGTGGTGTTTGTAGACAGGTTCTCAAGGTGCAGTCCTGGAGAGGAGGGTGTCTCACTCTCTTTTGCAGATGATGGTTCTGGGCCAAGACCTTCAGCATGCACTGGGGTGGTTCGCAGACGAGTGCGAAGCGACTGGGATGGGAGTCAGTTCCTCATGGCTCTCAACTGAAAAAGGGTGGGATGCCGCTCCTTTTTGTCACTTGAGTCTTTGCCTCAAGTAGAAGAGTTGTTGAGGAAGCGTCTTGTTCAAGAATGATGGTAGGATGGAGTGGGTGTTGCGACGTTAGCCTCATCAATGCTAAACCCAACCTGTCTGTGCTAATGGACAGCAGAGGGAGTAGGCAATCCAGTTGGGGACGAGCCTAGGCATGCTAGTCACTAGCCTCTCCAATGCTAATGCATGTGAGTAGTCTCCTTCTCATTTGCCAGCTATACAGGCCTACATACAGGTAGCTGGCTTTGGAATAGCTTTGCTGAGTGTGCAATAGTCTTGATTTTGGCCCTAATACCACGCCATACTTCGTAGGGTGGCCAGGCTCAGCCTTAGAGATAGGGACTCAGGACTTGCTGAAGGGATTATGTATCCTCTCTAGCCTGAGAACATCTTGGGATCCCCCAGGATGCTGGAAAGTGTTCTTTGTGGAAGAGATGTCTGGGTTTCTCTCCTGGACCTGTTGCCTCTGCAGCCTGACAAGCAGTAGTGACTGCTGGATATGGGCACCAGTGAATCCCCTGACCCTGAAAGGAAGAAGTATGTAAGAAATAATGGATGGATGGTAACTTTATACCTACATCATGTATAAATTGTTAAAAATGAGCTGATTTGACATATAAACAGTACAAAGTGATAGGCAAAACACCTCACAGGATGGTGGTGTCAAAACATGCATCAGTAGCCATTTCTTTGTATTTCTATTTCAGCTGCTGCAGATGTCTGTTTTGGCTTTCGTCTAAACCAATAAACCTCAAAAACACTGATCTTTACTACAGATACGAATAATACCGCAACATCATCAAAGACAAGCAAATGAATTAAAAGCACGAACTGTTCCACACAGTGAGAAGATCCGGTGGAACTTTGCTGGCACTCATTTGAAGCCCTTAGAGGAAGACTTCACAGCAAATCGATGGAAAGCTTAAAGTGAGGAACATTTTCTACCCTGCTGTATGTGGTCTCTTTCATATGCCCCCATCCCACAGGACAAAAGAGGTCACAGAATGAGCCGACGAGTATGAAAACCATGTGAAAATCACAAGCAGCAGCCTCCACAGTCAACAATAAGGAAGATTTTAGGTGGTACAGAACCCTCTGTTATCATCAAAACAATGACGAAGCAATTTCTTTTAAAACGACATTGCCTATTTCTTCCATAAAATTTCCACAGAAAGGTATTGCTTGTGGTTCTATTTAACCTTCAATGTTTGACTCTTCCTGGTGTCAGGAAATACAGGTTATCATTATGAATCAATAAATCCATAGCACTTACATAATATTTTAGGTTTGGCATGTTTGTCAAATAATAAACTAAGAAATTCTGCTATAAGATCAAGACAAACATCTAAATGAGAGCTAAAAAAAATCCCAACATTGTTTTTCCAAGGAAGACTTTTTTTTTATCACATGAGCTTGTTTATACTCATCCTGATTAGGTAATATGATTCACATCATTGTAAATTTGACACCCTAAAATGTCAGAAATACAAAGAAGAAACTGTTCAGATGGATGCCAGCTTGGCCGGGGTTCAGAAATGTAAGAATGCTCACAAAAATACCCAAATCCAGTGATGTTTCGGTATACCAAAACATCGCTGGATTTGCTGTTTTGTTTTTATGTTCACATACTCGTGAATCACCACATTCCCCCCTCTCTCACAGCCTTAAGACTTAATCCAATGATTGAATTAAATATTTTAAAATTCTTTTTGCTATGAAGCAATGACTCCATCTCATTTAGGATTATAAATTTGTCCCATTCTGAACTGTTGTTTTACTTCATCTTCAGCTTCTATGTCCACTTTTCCGTTTAATGGGCATTGTTCTTGGTGTTGTAAGAGTTTTAAGGCTCTAAAGCTCTGAACTTTGTACTTGTTTAAGAAAAGTTGCACAAATCCTTATTCTAACCTCAATTTGAATGTTTCTGGAAAAGTGTTTGCAAAGTCTGACAACTTTGGAAGACATAACTTAACAAATTTTATGATTGGATTCCTTAGAGTAAGGCAAATTAAAATGAACCTTAAAGGGGACATATCATGCAAAATCCACCTATTTAGTTGTTAAGTACATTTTGTTGTGTACTTGGAGTCTCTAGGAGAGCAGAAAATTTAAATTTAGTCTCTCCCAGTGCTGAGTAGGTATTTTTATATTCTATTTGTGTCCTATTTTTCAACCCCTTTAGTTTTCTCCATTTTCTATGATATATTTTGAACCTTACATCACATTATTTGCACTGAAACTGCCAATTAAGGTCTGGACTTACCAACTACAATATGGTCGTCTTCATCCCTCTCTATCTCTAACATGTCAGACTGGATGGATAAGTCTTCCCTTGTTGACATTTTTTAATTAATTTGTAAATAAAAATTTCTGCGCCTCTATAGTCGTAAACCCCTCTCTCAAGCTTGAGTGGACTGCTCAGAATGCTGGAGGGGGGCCTTAGCCAATTTGGTGCCCTAGTCAAGATTTCAGTTGGCACCCCTCTGTGCAATTTTCTAAATCTCACAGCGAATTTACATACATTTACTTACCAATTTAAAAGAGGTGGAGAAGTTCTTCTTCGTCCAGAGATTTTTCTACCTGGGATATTGAGGTTCATCAGAACAGAATAGGGTGAAGTAGGCTGGTCCAGCCCCTGAATTGAGGAATGGAGAAATATAAATAAACTGGGTAAAATATATTTGCAAAAGCAAATATGAAGCAAAAACAAGAAATTAAAAAAAAAACAAGAAACCCAAAAAAGTTACAATTTTTATACAGCTGTTTTTGTGTGGAAGAAAGCACAACTTTAGCAGAATTCAGCAGGTAACCTGATGTAAGTTGGTAATAACGTAATACTTTTAACGAAGCAGCTTAAGTGAAACAATACACTAAAAATGGCTTAAAACCAACACAAATGGAACTCGGAACTGGAACAAAATTAGACCAACTCAACCCTGGGTTGTTTTAACTCAGTATGGTTGGGTTTTCAGAATGACCAAAAGTTGAGTCAAAATGACTAATTTGTTGAAACGGAGTAACTAATAAGTTAAGTTAAGAGAAACAACACCCCAAAAGCTGGGTTGTTAGATAGAACTTGGATTAGTGTACTGTTTTGGCTGAATTCATGACTTTGGCTGCCAAAAAAAAAAAAGCTAAAAATTTGCTTTAAAGTCTAAAGTGTTCGGCGTTCTTTCGTCTCCTGCCAGCTTTGACAAGAAGCTGATGAATGACAACATTACTGTGTATCTGATTACCTGAGGAGGGGGTGAAACGGCATCATTTGCAACATGCATTGCTTTGTATCAACTCAGAGTGTCTTTGCCTGCGGAACACGTTGTCATCTGTTTTGGAAACAGGGTTTCAGTTGCAGGGCCAAAACTCCAAAAGGACGTTTATTTTCAATTATTTTCCAGTTTCCTTATGTTTTTGACAAGGAAAGGAAAATTATTTCGTAATGCATCTCAATCCACACTTGTCTTTGCTTGCAAAAAGATTTAGAAGGAACTAAATTTCAGAAATGATTCAACAACATCAGCTTGTGACTTGTGACTCTCACCTGTGTTTACCAGATAATGATGCAATAAAAATGGGGCAAAAGATTTTGAGTTTTGAGAGCATATTTCTGCATCTGCTCTTGCAAAAGTCTTTGAAAATCCCCTCCTTGTTTATGGTGAAAATTAGGTATATTATATAAGATTATTTACAGTAATACCCTATTTATATGCTTGCTGAACTTTCTGTCCTAGTCTACCTCTGAGGAAACATTCCTCTAAAGTGGAAGTACATCATATACTGTCTGCTTGTCTGTGAGTTGGGCACACTTGAACTTACAATCAGCCGATGTGGGTAAAACTCCTAGAAATTCATCTGAAAAAAAGGGATACTTAGAACTGCATTTGAGCTTTATTTACCTCTTACTTTTATTAGCAGTCATACATGAGGAAATAAACGGTCCTGGTCAAAACGAACAAACCAAAGTGTGTTTCTGTGGAAATGCAGCCCAGTAAACCTGAAACTGTGGACAAGGTACACGAGAACATTTCATTATTTCCCCACCAGGCTGGTTTAGGTTGATCTGAACCAACCCCTTGTACCTCTTTCCCTGGGGAAACACTTTTTTTAGTAAGTGCTGAGAGATGTTTGGTCAGTCTGTTTGTTGATTGCGCACTCTCGAACCCTGCGAGGCTTTGCTGAAGGTTAGAGATCTCCCAGATCGAGCTGCCGAAAGTGACCACTGGCCCCCAAAATACAGACAGCACAAAGCCTGCGTTGTTGTGGAGGTGGTGTGCTGAAAGTGGAGCCAGCATGTTGGACTGTGACATGCCGCAGCACAGCCTGGCAGTCTTTGCCCTCAAACCAGAGCAAATAAACATAAGCAGCTATACAAACAGCTTGGATGGGGTCGGGAAAACCCATGTGCAGCCTGGCTACTAAAGAGGAGCCATCTAAGTATAGAGGGTTTATTGGGACTGTTGTTGCAACAAAGTTTTTATTGGGAGTTGTTTCCAGGTCTGTTAAGAGAGTAAAAATGAACTGTCTGGCACTTATAGAGAAGCTACAGTATGTTCTGAACAGAAAACACGATAGTTCCGAACTTTTGAACTGGGGTTTTGTGGAAAGCTTATGAGCAATTAATATCTTACCTGTTGTGGATAGCTGTGTGAACAACCTAAGTTCAGAGAATATTGTTTAATTTGGACTGGAGTGGTGAGCTAATGACTATAGTTTACACATGGCCAACACCAAAGTACACTACACTCAGAAAGAAAAACTCATTTCTAAAAATGTATAGTTTAATTTAAAAAACAAAAACTTTACATCATGTAAAAGTGCAGTTAGTTGTAGCACATTTTGTGCAACCTGTGGCATTGTTGGCATTATCATGTGATGTGAAATTAATATTATAAAGCAGGGCAATGGGCAATTCTAGGGGTGGGGCCACATGGATATTGGCCCCAGATGAGATCTCCTGTCACGCCTGTGTCCTTTGCTCGAGAGTGATGATGGTTGATGCAGTTCAATTTCTGAACACTAGTGGTGCTAATGAATTAAATAGGAATGCCCAGCATGAATTAAGCTTACAGAAGTCTTCTCCGCTTATTAAGAAGGTTTGGACAATCCTGCAGAAAAAATGTTTCCACTGACAAAAAAAAATGTCTGGATTTTCTCACATGCTGTGTATTTGAGAGTATTATATATAGTATATGTAGTATATGTACAGTAAAAATGCATGCTGTACAAGCTTTTTTTAATTACATTTCAAGTGTTTGAACATGTAACTGTTAAGTGTATACACCTTAACAAAATCAGATGTTTGTGTGGAAGGATGCTGAACAAATATTTGGCCCCCCTATGAATATTGTGGCCCCTTGATGGCCCCTTACTCAGAAAATTCTTATCTCTGCCATTGGGGCTATTTAACTAACTTTCTCAGGGGGGAAAAGTTACTCGAAGCCAACAGTTGCGACAGGCCGAACATCTGGGTGGGTGGATGGTTGCCTGATAATGGTAGGGTAAACACTGCATTTTATAATAGAACAGGCATTATTATATTTTACTTTTTTTTTATTGTTGCTGCATTGAATCATAAATTAAAACTGATTTAAACTTTCTTTTTTTATAATAAATGAGGTAAAAATAAAAAATGGGTGCGAACCCTCTGGCCTGGTATGATTTGGTCCTGTTATAAAGGTTTATAAAAAAGAGCATTTAATTAAAATGCTTTGAGTTTTTTCCTGCTTTAAAAGAAAAAAAAAATTCACAAACCTTAGCGGCTTTTGAATGGAGTTTAATATTTCAACGAGCATCAACGAGTATTATTAAATAAATATCATAATGCCCTGCTGTCAGAGTTTTCAGACGTAGTACCAGAAGTAAAGCTGTATGATAAGTTTTATTATTTTGTCACTTATGGGGGTCAGACAAAGACTTCCAGAAAACACTGGATATAACTAAACAGAAATAAGACTGACTTATAAACAGGAATACAGAAATAAAAAAGCAAAAAACACAACAGGGCAGATTTTGAATATTCAAATTATCATCATCATCATCATCAAACTTTATTTATAAAGTGTTTTAACACCAGCCACAGCTAAAAAAGGGCTTTTATTAACTGATCTTCCCTTTTTAGAAATAATATTTTATTCAAGTATTTTGCTTAGTTCAGGCTTTTCAATGTGTTTAAATAAGAAAAATAACTCCAATAAGTTCAATAAGAGAAATTCTTTAATAGTAGATTTTTTCTATTTTTTACTTATTTTTGTGGCCATTTTGTCTCTATAATAAATATAAGTACAACATAGGGGAGATGTGTGTTTTATTTTAAACTATTTATACCACAATTACAAGTGATGTCATGCAGAATTAGGTCAACTTAATGACCCATTTCTTTGTTTTTGCATCATGTGCTGGTCTTATGACAAATTGTCCAGCAGCTTTTAGTGATGTGTTCACCCCTGACCACGAGGCATCTGTAATTGGGTCACAGTCAAAACAAAAAAAGTCATTAATGATCAATAATAAGTTGTGCTGATTGTGGGGAGTTAAAAAATGAAAGGCTTTGTGTATAAAGTTCGTCACACAGAAACTGAGTCATTGCGTTGAACTGAATCGAGGTGTGAATTGTGAAATCATCAGAGCAGCACATATAAAAGGATTGCAACATACAGAGTGACTTATACACATGCAGGAGCCAGATATGATGCGTCACAACTGTTCCACCCTGTTCCTTCAGGTTGATTTGAAACATCACTTGATTTTCACTTCAGAAAAACTCTCAAGCTGTCAAACTAAATCAAATTCACTACAAGCCATGTTTGAACACAATGTGGGTCCTCCTGTGTTTAGGAAGAATAACTTTTTGTCCTGTTAAAGAAAACCTAAATTGATCTATAGGAGGAAACGATAATTGTGAATTCAGACTTCAGAGCAAGTCAGACTGGATTTATGTTGATGAACCCAGTAGAAAACTAGAGAATATGCATACCCTGCAAAAATGCTGTGTGAATGCTTAAAACATTTTGCTGAATAGCTAAAAAGCTTAAACTAGCCTAAAATAACAGACATTAGCAAAGATACAGAACAAGCACGTTTGCTGAAGTAAAAAGCTGAAATAATCACAAAAAGGTGAATTTAGCTGAAAAGAACTCAAATTAGCTAAAAAAGTAGCAAAAACACAGAAACAGCTGAAATAATCAGAAAACAGCTAAAAAAAGCATAAAAAGCTCAAAATAGCAACAATAGGCAGAAAGAGGGACAAAAAAAAATTAGCAGGAAAAAAAGCAGAAATGATCAGAATGGTTGCAAAAAAAGCATAAATAAAAGCTAAAATCAGCTAAATAGAAACTGAAAGAAGCTTAAATTATCACCAAAAAGTTGAAAAAGCAGAACTAAAACAAAAGGTAAAAGTGCTGTAAAGATTAAGAAACATTTTAAATGGTTAAGGAAACCATTTAACATAGTCATTTAAAAAAGCTAAATATTTCAAAAAGTATAAATTGCTGAATTGCCAAATGTGATAGCAGGAACTGTCTGCAGGAGCTGAATGTTTTGACATATAAATTGCACAAATAGCACAAAAACTGTGGAACAAGAAATGTGCTGAAAAACTTGCAGAAGAAAAAATTAATCTGGTTATAAATTACAGATTTGTTACTATACAGAACAAACACAGCATGATGTTGACGTTGCCCTCGTGTGACAAATCCCTTACCAGAATGATGATCCAAATTATGAAAGTCTGAAAAAAAACCCACAATGTTGACATATTCAACAGTTGCAATTAATGTTGTAACATAAGGATCATCAAAGCTAAAAGACACAAACTTAAAGCATAAAAACCTGTTGCATTGGTGACCAATAAGCAGCACCTGTCGGTCACTCAGTCATAAAAAAAATTCCCCATGATTTCCTAGACTAATGTGAACACTAACAAGTTTTCTAATGACTCACTTGATTGGATTAAGACAAAGCTTTTATTTGTTCCTATATACGAGAGATGTTTCACACTAGGATTAAAATAAATTCTCAGACAAGAAAGATGAATATATGATTGGAAACTATTTCATATTGCTGTGCATACAGTAACTGCAATATATACATAGCATCACTCTAAGCTATCCCCACAACAGATTTAGGACAATATTTATAAAATTGACCGAGTTATAGCCAAGTTGGCTAATATTGATTAGCTGTGATGGCCATCTTTAATTGTTGTGATTCTAAAAATGAATCGATTTTACAACCAATGATTACTTTCTGAGAGTTTTATTGGCCCAGTGGTTCATGAGCTTCTGCTAACAGACTGACAGGATTGACATCAACAGTCAGTGCCAAGATTTTCTGATCCAAAATATTTTGCAATACATTGAGCTTGAGCATGTGCTGAAGATGAAGCTCAGTTACTACAACATCGAATTTTAGACAATTTTAGAGTTATCGCCATTTTTGTATTTGCTAAGGTTGCTTGCTGTGGACGTCATCTTGGATGGGGTTAACTCTAAAAGTTAATACGTTGTAGATGTGCATCTAATGATTATTTTCTGATAATTTCACTAAAATCTGTGAACTGATACTTAAGATATTTTGCTAACACAGCAAACAAACACTTTAGCTCCTGCAAAAAAAGGTATTTTGCTTTTTGTGGACAATGAGACAAGTTTTAAATTAACCTGTTAAAAAAAGATACAAGTCTTCACTCAAAAAAGTTTTCCTATTATTCTGTTTCTTTTTGTGTTCTTTTTGTACAAATTTATGTCCAATCTTTACTTAGCTTGTGCTTAAAAAGGAAAAAAGTGAACTTTTTGTTTAGTATTAAACAATATTATATACAATATTCACAAGATCTGCGTTAAGGGACTTAAACAACAATCATTTTATAAAAAATAGTCACACGATGGACAAAGAAATGATAGCCAAATTAAAAAATGTAAAACCTTGCATAGTTTCTCCAACTCTACCGGGTGTGACGCTAAGCGGAAGTGACGACAACAGTGTGTTTAACTTTTTCAAGAATATTTTCTCTTTTGAAACACATCTGGCGTACCCAGCTTTATAAGCGTTTTATAAATAAAAAGTTCCCAGAGGCATTCGTTTTTAGGGGAATTCATTCGAGTCAATGGGGAACAGGTTTGACCTCCCATATCGTGATGCACTTCCTTTTTGCCATCTTGTGGAGGGGTTGAGCGACAGGCAGGAGTTAGCTGCCCGTTAGCTCACCGCGGCTGTGTGATAAAGTGGTTTTCTGTCAGCTCGCTGCCAAAACTGAGCTGTCCACACGACGACAGGCAAGCCTCGCCGAGTTTGAGACAGACTCTTCTCGTCTCTTGCTGGACTACGTTTCATTTAAAAAAAAAGCTGCTGAGTTTGTTTACATCACGATGTCTGTTATGCTCCTCCAGAAGAAGAAGCAGGGGAAACTAGCCGACACCAGCTACCTGTGCTAATTTTGGTGAGACATACATTTCGCCCCAGAGAGACCGCATCGGGCTAAAACAAGATGAACAGTGTGGAAATGTACAGTGAAGGTACGTCTCTTTATCTCGTTCCGCTGCTGTGAATTTTCTTCGAGAAGACATTTAAGTTCAGCGTTTCATCTCTGGACATCAGCCGAACATTGAACAATGTCGAAAATTGCTGGGAAGAAGAAAAGTTGTTTCCAGATCACAAGCGTCACGCAGGCTCAGGTGGCTGCGAACTGCATCCCGGACGACACCGAGAGCCTGGACGATCTGGACGAGTCACGGGCTGAGGACGTGTCATCGGATCTATTCGACGTGTCTCAGGTCGACCAGGGTGTGTGTGACAGGAGTTCACCAGAAGAAGCCCTCAACAATTGTGGAGATTCTCATGAGGGACAGCTGCCCAACACAGGTCCTGTAAACGGGGGGCTGTGTTATAAAAGTGCACCTACTGGTCGTGTCACCCCACATACTGTAGGAGGAAGTGTGCCTGTTCTGAGCTCCACGGCCCCTGCTGCCTCTGTCTCCACCAGTAGTTGTAGCTCCCGGTTTAGGGTCATTAAACTTGACCATGGCAGTGGAGAGCCCTTCAGACGGGGCAGGTGGACATGTACTGAGTTCTATGAGAAAGATTCAGATTCAAATGTTAATCGAACTGTGGACAGCATAAAGCCAACTGTAACCCTTGATCAAAGTATAGACCGGGACAGTGGATTAGGAGCCACAATTACTTCTATAGTCAATAGTGTTTTTTCTGAAAACTCCATTGATAGTGGCTACTCTGTCTCTGCAGGACATCCCACCCACTCCTATACTTTAGATCCTCTGCAGCAAGGCTACATGTTGTCTCCTCAGATTGGGAGTGGAGCAAGTGCCTTCCAGCCCGCAGGGTTTACATCACAGCAAACCAAACAGGCTCAGGTCAATATGCAGCCCGTTACGCCCCAAAACTTCCTCTCCAACAGCCTTAATGGTGTCCACCAAGGTGCCATTATGCCCCCTGCCTCACAGTCCCAGCAGATTGCTCATTCTAATCATCCCACTGGCTTCTCCTCTGGCCACCCAGACTATTATCAGCAACACTTTGGCTTGAACTTAACATCCTCCTCGGTAGGGTCTTCAGCCAGCCAGGTATCCTCCCCTCCATTCACACCTACTGGACCAGTAACACAAGGGCTGATTGGAGAACCAGGCTCACCCCAGGGTCCTGTACAGCAACAACTGATCAAGGCACCAGTCTTGTCACCCATCCTTGCAGGAAATGCACAGCAGCAGCCTGTTAACCAGACTCAGCCTTCAGGAGGGTTAGGACCCTCAGCAACCGCCACCTCCACCCAGAGTGGTGGCCAGAACGTGCCTGCCGCAGTGCCCAGCACAACCAACATACCTCCGGGCGTGTCGAGTCAGGTGCTCAGCACAGGAGGACACATCCAGCTCCAAGGAGCTCATGGGGGAACCACAGCAGGCCTTGGTTCTGGCCTCAGTAACCAGGTAGAAGACAGGCAGAACTCTGATGTCATACCTCACCACAGTGCCGGTGCAGTACCTGGGAATGATGGTGTAAAGTCTCCTGTTTACGAGGGTCTCAACCTGCCCACCCCTACTGTCAACAGCCTTTTTAACATCCAGATACCCTCCCTGGATGAGGATGAAGACAGGTAGGAGGATATAATACACAGAAATTACTGTTGAGAATTCACCGCTCTGATTGGTAATACGGTATTACAAAATTGTCTTTTTATGAGTAAGTCGTGAATATTAAGTTGATGTGCATCTATGTTAGATGGATAAAGGTGTTAATGCATTTGGAAATCTGCTCTCATACTAAACATTCTTCTGTATTGATGTGGACATTGTGGAGAATGCCTCTCCCTTCCACACTGCCCACATAAAAAAGCTAAAACAATGTGGTTTTACTGACAAGATGTCCACAGAATCATTTTCTCCTTTAATTAGATTTTATGTGTAGTTTTAGAAGAGTAGGATACTAGGATCAGAAGTGTGAAAAGCAAAATAAAGCTATTATTTGGTTCTGTCCTGAAAGAGCAATACACACAATATTAGACAGTTTTCAGATTTCTCTACTTCTTTTTGGCTTTAGAGAAGCCCTTGGATTGGATTCCAGACACAAACTAGCTGGCTTTTGTTGCTGACAAGGGAATAAATCCCTAAACATAAAGAGAGTGGTTGTTGTTTTTCATGTAGGAGACATGGTTAAAATACTTGCACTGGGCAGTTTTCCCAGCCTTCCAACTTTAAACCTCATAAATACAGACTTGCTTATGGTACTGTCCTAATGTACACACTCTGGTTTAGTCTGTCAAATGGCCCTCACAGAGCTGGAGCTGAAATGTTGCAACACTCAAGCAGCGAGGCGTGCTGCTGGAGTCTAGGTGATGGTTGAGCCAAGAATAACCTAAATGAGAGCTGGCGTCCAAGCACGTGCGTAGTCTGGTCCTGTATTTATGGAGGCCTCAGTGTTTGTCAGTGTGCCTTGTTCTGCGCTTGTAAGAAACAATTCAGTCAGTGTGTGTGCTTTTATTTGGAATTTAAGGAGGCTGAGCTCAGATTTTTATTGTCTTTAAACCCAAATACTCACAGTTGATAGAGTGGTGGGTAAAATAATCGATTGAGCAATGCATTGCAGTTAATTTTTTTGAAATTCAATAATGATTCAGAACAACCTCTGAATCAGTTCAGTCCAGAACCATTATTTCTCTAATGTATACCATTTATGTTTGTAAGGGAAGGAAATTCATATATAAAATTATCCACAAGGACTCTAATGAATTATTTGTATACTTCGTATTAGTAAATAGATATCAAAACATTTAAAGCAATATTAAATTGAATCAAAATCAAACTGAGTTCTGACCCTAAGAATTTAAATTAAATTGAATCGAGAGGTTGTTAACAATACCCAGCCCTAGTGGTGGGAGAACTTAGTGTGTATTCATTCCTTGTTTGTGATTATAAAAAAAAAAAAAAAAAAAAGCTAAGGTTCATTTTTAAAGTCCATTTCTCACGGCTGTGTTGCATTTGTGTCGATTTTAGCAATGTAAGTGAAATAAATCAGTGACTGTTTTTGTGAATTTTGAAGATTTTAGTAGCAGGACAGGCAGACTGAACCTATTTTTCTATATCAAACACACACACACACACACACACACACCTACAGGAATAATAGCTGGCTTGTAATCCACTCTGTGCCAACAGTGAGATGGCCAGACTTAATCAGCAGGATGCTGGGTGCCTTCTGCTCTTGCTCTTGGACCTGAGGCCTAGAAAGGACTTCTCAGTGTTGAAGCATAAGCTTAACTTAACATTGACTTGCTCTCCACAGGTTAACAGTAACTGTACCTCTTCTTTTCTCCTGTATTACATCTAATTTGTCTTTTAAAGGGGGTGGTATTATGTATTTTCCAGGCACATACTCTGTAGTTCAATTTTATACTACAGTCAAGTAACTGTTATCTTCAGTTCACCTGAAACTCCTCAGACTGAAGAAGTCTCTTTGAGGAGAGACGAAAGGTTTTATTAAAGGAACAACCCAACACTGGGTATGCTTTTGATGAGGGAATGACTTTATAATGTGAAATAAAACTCCAAAAAGCTGATCCCCTTTAAATTATAAGTCAGCTTGACTTAACACTCTTTAAAAACTGTCTAAACTGTCAGTCTCAGTAATTCATGACATGTTAACAGGATAATGGTAACATATTATCAATATGAAACTGTTCTTCATGTGTTTGAGGTTTCTTAAAGGAAAAGCATTTTATTTAAGAGATTGTGACCCTTGTGAAAGTTTAAGGCATTTAGTCATCAGTTGGTTTTTGTTCAGTTTAGGTTGTTAGCTATTTGTTATAGTGAAAAGTGCATGGACAAATGTCTTGCTGACTGTAACCCTTGTCCTGGAGATTTTTCTTCCCCATAGTCTGATATTTAGTACATTTTCTAAATCCTGTAACCCCAAAAAGTGGTGAAACCTTTAGTAAGAATAAGATAATCTCGGGCTGTGGTAGCTCAGTGGTCAGTGCTGCGGTAATACTGAGTCTGCAGGTTTGAGCCCAGGTTATTTCAGGAAGGGCATCCAGTGTAAAGCAAATTTTTTATGCGAGTTCACTTGCTGTGGTGACCTCCTGAAGAAGGGAGAAGATGAAAGACAAACAGTATTTATGACATTACAATAATGTTATTTTGGAGAATGTGGCAGGAGGTGCCCGGTTTTTCCTAACTTCCTTAACAAAAAACATTTTGTAATTCTATAGCTGTTCTTCAAATCTACAGAGCCTGTCTTTTCATTTTGTAGTAGACGGTGTCTGTATTTTTGTATAGTTGTATGAAGAAATCCCTATAGATTCACATTGAAAACCTCAAAATTGTAAGCAATTTTTGGGACCCAAAGGCATGTTGGCAGTCATAGCCTTAATTTTAACTTCATTAAGCTGTAATTAACATGCCTTATTAAATCAAAACCTTTTTCTAAGTGTGTTTCAGAACCATACATATCAAAAAAACACACCCATACATGATTTGACATGGGATTTTAAATGTTCTTCTCTTCTTGGCAGAGGAGCATTGTTTGGTGTACAAATTCAGTCTCTCTGAGGGATTTGCTCCAAGTTTCATTGTTCTGTTTTGAATTAGAGTTCATCAAAAAAGTGGAACAATGAATCGTAGGGGTGGAGCTGTGAGATAACAATGATTTCCCCTCAGCTTGAAATGATCAGCATTGTAGCTCAGCACACCCTGTTGCTGCCAAGTAAAGTGGTGAAGCTGCCCCTGGGAAAATTAGATTTTTCATTAATCGCAGCACTTGGCCTCCAGTTTGATTTCTTTTTCCCTGGGGAGACCACCCTCCACTTTACCGCCTCAGTGAGAAATAATGATTATTATTTCATAGGTCGTTATTTTCTCAAACAGATTAACGGTGGTGGCTCACTTAAACAGTAGGATAACAAACAACTTATACAGTAATTCTTACAAATGAATGTTTTTATTTGAGAAAGGAACAAGTTCTGTAATTAATTTTAATCTATGATTAATTTATCATATGCTTATCATTAAGGATAATTAATCATTGCTAACTTGTACATCTGTTCTACAGTACGGAAACTTAAAACGATACATAGGGTTAGCATGTTTTTGGCTGCCTTTTTACTTGAGGCTCATTTTTTTTTTCCTTTTGACCTTTTTTAACTACAGTACAAAATCTTCTCACTGACACTAATGGAAAAAACCTTGTGTGAATTTGACATGTTTCAAGCTGCTTTAGCACATGAATATTAAGCTCTTATGATTATCGGGTTGATAGCTTTTATAATTGTTTGCACCTGCAGGCCTATTTATCATTAGTATTGACTCCTAAATTTTACTAAGTGCTAGTGGCTGAACATAATTAACTAAATAATTGCACTAAAAGTTGACATGCAGTCCAAGTACTGCTACAGGTCTAAAGTCATGATTGGGTGTTATTTGTTTTATAAAGAAACAGTAATCCTTGTGTAGGAAACACTAATCTGCGTCATTTTCAACACGAGCAAATGACTAATATAGTCATTTAGATAGGGGGACTTATCGAACATGTTCACATCGTCTGTAATATTTTAGAAACGTATAGATTTATCACTCCTGTGATTTACTGAGTTATTTCAGTTTGTAAAATATTTTTGTTTGCTTTACTTTTAAAAATAAAATTCCTAAATGGCAAATTTAAACCTTTTTCTTTCACAAAAGCAGCTCTGACTATGCCTACACTTTAATTTTATTTTTTGTTTTTAGGTTAAACAGTTTTTTTTTTTCTCACAGAGTGATAAAATGTTTCACTCTCTGCTTAGTCATAGCATCATTGTGGTGTGAAGGGTTAGGAAATGTAGAACAGAGTTAAAAAAAAAAAAATCCCCCCCTCTCTATAGCAGTTTTGAAAAGACGACGCTGTAGTCAGAACCATGCACGTCTGTTTCCGGTACATGAAAAGACAGCCCTTCTTATCAGCAAACAAGTCAATGAACTTGGGTCAACAAAAAAGAATTGGACCAGCTGCCAAACATGCAGAACTCTGACTTATTAGATAGCCCACATGTGACATCACTGCTAGGTTGTGGAAACTTTGCTTTATTTCAGTGATAAGTAGAAATGCAAAATGTTATGACAGACACATGACACCCACATCTTCCAAGGACCTATCGAACCACTGACTTGTAGATTTATATGTCAAAATATTAATTGTAGCCTTCTTGTTAGGTTAGTTTACCACAAAAGCTAATTGGTTATCCCCTATCAAATTTATTAGTTAGTAAGTAATTAGTTATTAGTGATAGGTACAGTTGCATCAAAAGAAGAGCTACTGTTTACTGCTTGCAGAAGAAAAATGTTTATTTAGTTAAACTAATCCCCCATCACAGTTTTATGTGGTGTCTAAGAATGGGGCTTTTGGGACATATCTGTGTCCTCCAAATATGAAATTATGCCATGCAAAGAAACAATGCTGCATTCCAGGTACAGTCCCTTGCCTCCATTGACTTTGATGCCCAATAAACTTGCAGTCTACTTAGACTGTTAGTCAACAATAAAATAATTTAAATTATACATTGCTGGAATTTCAAAATAAATAAAATGGGAAGCAAAACGTCTTCACCTTTTTAGAATAGACGTTTTTTTTTTGTTTTTTTCTTTTACTTTTTTTTTTTTTAGATACCGCTTCATCATTTCAGAGAAACGTGTAATCTGGTTAAACTTACTAATTAAACTTCTGATTCTGCTGAACATAAAAAAGCCAACATTTTAATGCTGACAGCAGTCTTTTTTTTTTTTTTTTTCTTTTTTTTTTTAAGACATGCCAGCAAAAATTAGCTAGTGAATTGACTTAAGATTTGTTGGAGCTTAGAAGGGGTCATTATTGTTAAGCATTAATGATTCTTCACTGACAATAATCTCTTTCAAAGATGGTATTTTACTTGTCAGTTGTGTGAATGGCTTGAAGAACTGAAGAGAAGATTTGAGTACATTTTGTCCTAACTGAACCACTTTTTCGCAATGCTTGTATGGATATCTGTGACGTGCATTGAGAGACATTTGACATCACTTTGATGCTGTGACCTGAGGCCCAGCTTAACGTTTCTTACTATGTTCCATTTGTTCAACCATAAATATGGGGTAAATGTTTTTTGTACAGTTTTTAGGACCATACTAGTAGAAGGATTTTTGATAGCAATTATCCCAAACAAAGCATTTGTTTTTGTTTTTAAACCTTGGTTTGAAATATCACCCCACCCAGAGGTTCTAAGGACATTTTTCTTGCATAAATTAATGTTTCTTTTCTTTTACTGTATTTTTTATGACTTCATAGCATGCTAATGAGTTTAGCTTTTTGATTCTTACGGTTTCAGTCCTAATGTACACCATTTATGAAATCAAGTATTTCCTAAGCACACCATTATAACTGTCAGATTTATTTAAATTTAAATGTTTAATATTTTATTGTCACTGTTCTGATGAGTTGTATCACTGGGCCTGTCCTCCTCCTCCCCTCCCTCTATTCTGTTTCTCCTAACTGTTAACATACTCTGCAACCAAGATTTCAAACTGCAGTATTTTTATTTCACATTGGTTTTTCTGGTTTAAGTGTTTAAGGAAGCTGTTTGTTATTAGAACCCTCAGTTTGTACTAGAACTCTTCTTTGCTTTAAGCTTGTGGTAAAAATTGAGGTGTTGAGCAATCAGCAACATTTTTTACAAGGTTTATGGCTGACCAAATTTGGTTGTTATTAATTATGTCTACTGGAACTACCCTAGTATGGTTCATTCCTGGTTTTCAAATGTTTTGTTGATAGTGTCAGGACAATAGTTTTTGTTTAACAGTTGTTTTTTTGTCTATTTAGGTGGTACACCAAAATGTGAGTTTAAAGCTATTTTATTCTTAACTCATTCTAATAAGATTAGGAGAGGCTAATGTTTTAAGATAAAGTACTCGAATAAGTTATATTGCAAGACACATTCTGTTTTCTGTGCGTGTTAAGTTGTCACCTCTGAATAGTGTGACACTGCTGTGACAAGTAAACAACTGCGCTCCTTTCAGTCTGTCATATCCAATTAGGTTTGCGCTGGAAAGAAGGGAATAGAATCAATTATAGATTTTGTTGTAGAGTGTTTTAAAGAATGAGAAAAATGTTGGTAAAAATAGAACAGGTTGGACCCCTTGACAAATACTTACGAACTTGTGTACAAAAGTTTCCTTATGAGCATAAGGACGGTCTGGTAACTGGTCCTTGGTTTTGTTTTTTGCTTGCTGTGTGGTTATACATTGTACATTAGATGTACAATGATTTTGTTTTTAGATATTAAAAGCTATTAAGTGATCTATTGATCTCTGATCAGCATCTGACCAGATACAAATTGAAAAAAATGCACATCACATCCAACAAAACACGTTTTAACTTCACTTTTGTAACATTTTCATTAAGCAAGGACTTCTCATGAGCATGTTGTGAGATATTGTTTCTTATGTTTGCTCATACCAGTCTGGAATTTTGACTCAGATTAATTTTATGCAACTTTAACGATTTGGAAAAAAATAAAAAATACCCGAAAAGCAAAGCCAATTTAGCACAACATTCAAATATTGCTAACCAGAAATGCTGACTTTTTGCTGACAGAAGAAAAAAAAGTTCTTGCTATGAGTAATATTTAATAAATGTTCAACCACAAGAGTGAATTATTGCCAGTTTAGTTGCATCTAATAAGGGAGTCAGTGCGCAACAAGTTCAGGCGGGAGTGGCTGTTCCATTTTGCAGAATTTGTTAATCTAATATTTCTTCACGGATGAATTTACAACATGTAATTTACAGAGAAGCTAATTTATTCAGATTTAAACTATAATCAAAATATTCTTCTGACCAGAACTTGTATTATTATTTTTTTTTCCATTTGACATTGGTGTCATTTCAGACAAAGGAGATCAAAGCAAGTTGGAGCTGAATATTTAATTTCACTATTGACTGCATAAAGCCTCTTTAGCTCTTAGAAAAATCAGTTATTCAATGTTGTGCAGAAAAATAATCACATTAGTTATTAAAAACTAGGAGTGTAAGAAAATATTAATACACTGAAAGATTTCGATATTTCGTTTCCCGATACTGTATCGATTCTCTAAAGCCCTGTATCGATTTGTAATAAAGGTTTAAAATGTCAACTTTCCTGCCAGCGGTTCATTTTTATGTTGTAGTTCAGTCTCTGTCCACTACTGAGAAACACAGTGCATTGAAATGACTGGCGTTCTTGCACTCTCTCCTTCTCAGTAGCCGTGTTTCCATCCAATTTAATTCGAATTTAGAGCGAATTTTTAAAATTTCGCAAAAAGGAAATGAATA
>JARVJO010000227.1:11655952-11684007 GCA_031762555.1 Cynodonichthys magdalenae | reverse complement strand
TGTTTCCATTAAGCAAATTTATTTTCGAAATTTTAATTTGCGCATTTTCATGGTCAATGGAAACGCGACTAGTGATTATTTTCTGTAGAAAACCTGGATAAAGATAGTTTGCCACATGTGCAGCGTACATCTCAGCCTCAAAGAAACAACTGCAGAGAAACTAAGTTCAGAGGAACAGCCTGCTTATTAAAAATATGTCTGTTAGTATTGGGTCCAGTCTTCTGTGTCATGCATTAAAAACTTGTTTAGATCTTAAAAGGGTGAAATGCCTTTGCCATTAATAAAGGAAAAACAAACATGAAGTAAAGCTTTTTTTTTTTTGGCTTTTATGGTTATTGCTTTTTTAATAATGTTCTTTAAAATAAACAAAAAGTCTCAATACAAACCAAAAATAATAGTAGAAGCAGACAAACTTCTAGTTTTGTTAAAATCTACCACTGTGTGTTTTTTTTTTTTTTTTCAATAATTAGCTTCTTATACTTTGGTGTAATGATTAACTCACATAAATTAGAGTCTGATTTTAATATTAAAGATATAATTGCACCAATTCCTGAATGTGTGGATTTAATGAAAAGTAGTACAGGCTGATCCGGAACAAATTTTGCATTTGTAGCTCTAAATTGGTTGTTTTTGCAAATTCTTCAAAGAGTCAGTGTGAGGTTTTTACATAAATGTTAGATTAAGTTGCAAGATTGGATGTTTGTCATTACTAGTCTAGTTAGCAATGTCTGCATAGCCTAGTTTAAACCACAGATAAGACAACCACAGTCTGACCCGATATTTGTTTCTAGTTGCACTATTAAGATTAGGTCACACTCTAGAGCCCTGCATTAGGAACTCATTTAGATTTTACAAAAATGGAAGAAACTTTGACTGCACATCTGAACTTTCAATTGGTGACCCATCATATGAAATATCCAGTTGCAATTTTCAAAGATTTGAATACATTGATTGTTTGTATTTGGCAGAAGATTTACAGCCCGACAGTGCGTTTAAGAGCAATGGCTTTTGTGATTTGATGCATATTAGAGCAGAGGTTCAAGATACCAAGCAGGTAGTGTTTCAGCTGTGTGCCAGACTTGTTTATCAAGTTAAAGAATTAAGGCAAACAATACTTCTTAGTTTATAGCCAATTGCAAGAAATTTTCAGTAGCACATAGCTACTGAAAAATGCTGGCAATTGTCCGTGCCAAGTTGTGCTAAATATACATTCCTGTTCAAAATTTTAAGACCTGTTGCAAGATGGCAAAAATTCACATTTTGCACTGTTGGGTCTTAAGAAGGTTCTGTGTAGAGCTTTGATATGCAAAAAGAACAAATGGGAGTGAGAGCAAAAAAAAATTGATTTAAGCATTTTATTGCAAACAACAATTCAGTGTCATTTTCTGTTGGGTATCTACAGTGTCATGACCTCCTGATTGTCAAAATTATCTGCAAAATTCAATTCTACAAGGTGTTTTTAGCAACAATGTGTTGTGGCTGTTTTGTACTAAACTTATTTTATTCAAAGAACTTCCTGTGGTATATATTTTTTATAAGTATATTCGACAGCTCCTTAGTTGAATGCCATCAGTCTTGAAAAATCTAAATAGTGCAGGTTGAGGTTTTACAATGTCACTTAATTAAAAACATTAAACTGTATACAGTTACCAAGATTATGTACACAGTATAGTCCTATTTAAGTGAAAAACTTTGACCTGTATGCAGGAAGAAGCTCATGAATGTTTGGTACTGGGTGGTGGTGGAAGGCGATCTTTGGGTAACCTCGAGGTGTACAAAAACTTTGGTCAAATATTTTTTGCTGCTTTAATCTCTGAGTCTTAAATACTCTTACTTAAAACAATATACTTATTAAATTTTTACCATTTTCTGTAAAGGAATACCAAAATATTTTGGTGGAAAACCTGATTTTGTTAACAAGTTGATCGCTGGACAAACTGGAAAATTTCTTTTTGTCTACCCCAGTTCCAGAAGACACATTTTCCCACACTTCTCTCTGTCTACCATAAGATTTTTTTATTGTTTCTATTCTTTGTACTTTTTCTTGTTTGAACCATTTTTTATTCTCCGGTGTGTTGAACTCTGTTTGCTTCTGTCGCTTCCCAGTCCACCTCACTCAGAGAGTTAAGATGACAGCTGTTGTGTAAGATCTTCAAACTTGCATCGTCTAAATGCCTCACTAGTGATTCAGGAAACTGAAAGATCCTGAGCTGCTGTTTCTGAGGTGTGGCAGAGATAAATCTGTCAAAGGCTCAGATATGAAAACTTGGCGTTAAATCTCACTTGACAGTCACCGCTACAGTAGTGGATGGTTAACCTCATGTTAGTCATTTTAGAAATGGATTCCTTTTTCCCGCCTGCTTTTGTTGATGTGTATATATATTTTTTTTTCTGTCATCCGAGATCTTTTATACAGCTTAAAGTTTATGATCTCATGGACCACATTTGCTTTTGACCTGTATCTACATCCAACAACAGGAAAGATAACAGAGATTTGGACCTGACATTAGCATGCTAGTGATTAGTTGTTTAATTTCTTATCTAATAGCACCAGTCCTTCCCTGTCTATCCTCTGCTTTTAAGTATTTGTTTTGTTGAACGAATTATTTATCGATTCATAAACAAAGAATACATTTACAACTTTAAGTACTTTCCTATAATGTAATCCTAATAAAAGTTTAAAAATTATACACCACAAGACAAGTTAACCAATTTAAGCCTATCATAATGCAGATCTTGAAAGAAAATGTAGATGCATTACAGACATTTTTGCATGGCTTAGTATGATTTTTTTGGTGTGTTTTTTTGAACTTGTGCTTATATCACATCATCTATGAATGGAGCTGAAAAATGTGGATTGTGTCACCATTTCCTCTGACCTTTCACTGTAGTTCATGATCTTCCTCTACTCTCTCATTTACATTCTTCTCTGTCGTTCGTCATCTTTTGTACGTACTTCTCTTCCTTCCACTCAGTGTTTCTCCTGTTTCTGTCCCTCTTCCACATTAACACTGGAACCCATCAACCGCTTCCCACCAGGCTTTCCGGCCTAGCAGATTACGAGGGTCAAAGCCCGTCAACTATAGGTATGAACGTGTTTGTGTGTGGTCTGGACTAGACTGGTTAGCTAAACCAGATGCTGCACTGCTTAACCCTGTGCAACTAGCAAAGAAATGTTCGTCAGAAGTAGTATGTTTTTAAAAAATGTATCAATAATTGCTTTGTGTGTGAGCTATTGTCATAGTCACTTTTCAGAGCTAACTGGTTTTTAGTGCTTGGTATTCCCTTTTTTTGACGTCTAAACAATTTGCTAGAAGATCATTTACATTCTTTGTGAGTTAAAATTGGATGTCTTGGGGTGTCAATCTAACCACAGCTGCATACTTTTACTTCCAGGGTTTTTCTGTTGAAGTTTTTTTTACCACCTTTTTGTTGAATGGGCCTGGATGAAAGAGCCACAAAAATTCAGCAACTGTATTTTTGCACATACAAACTTGAATGAAATGAAAATGCAGCCTTGGAAGTTTCTTTAAACACCTTACCAGACTGGAAATTTCATCAGGTGCCAGTGTGTGAAGTTTGCAGTAAGCATGGCACCAGATTGCTTTTGAGGATTCTGTAATTTTGGCAGCTTTTCACATCACTTTAACACTTGAAGTATTTACAATCTGCAGGTCGCACTGATCCCAGAATCGTGTTTCTTTTGCCTCTGTGTGGTAAAGTTTGGGAAGGTTTAAGTTCAAGCAAATAGCAGATTACACTAAGATAAATAACATGACAAAGATTGTGTTATATGATGTATTTTTGTCAGTCACCTGTTATTTGAATGTTTTGATGATAAACTGGTGTTAAACAGATTAATTTTGAATTTGAACAAAGTAAAAGCTGAATTTACTAACATGGCTACAATTCATTTAGTTAAAAACACAATCGTGAACTTATTTTTCATAATCAAATTGGGGCTTGAGTGAATCGTTAGATGCCAAGTTGAGTCATCCTGGATATAACGCTGAGCAATAACCGATCATGTGAGATCTTTAGCACTTTAACATACAAGGCAGCAGGCATTGCACATTTTTAAAGACTTTATTAGAAAGTACACAAAGTTGTTTCGAAAAGGTTGCCAACGTCTAGAAGGTACAGTGTCTTGTGAAAGTATTCAACCCCCATGAACCTTTCAACCATTTCTCACATTTCAGGCTTCAAACATAAAGATATAAATTAGTAATTTTTTTGAGAAAGACACAATCGTGAAGTGGAAGGAAATTTATTGGCTGTTTTAAACATTTTTAAATAATAAAAACCTGAAAAAGTGAGCTTGCAAAATTATTCGGCCCCCTTGCATTAATACTTTGTAACACCACCTTTTGCTGCGATTACAGCTGCAAGTCACTTGGGGTATGTCTCTGTTTTGCACATCGAGAGACTGAAATTCTTGCCCATTCTTCCTTGCAAAACAGCTCGAGCTCAGTGAGTTTGGATGGAGAGCATTTGTGAACAGCAGTTTTCAGCTTGATTGGATTTAGGTCTGGACTTTGACTTGGCCATTCTAACACCTGGATACGTTTATTTGTAAACCATTCCATTGTAGATTTTGTTTTATGTTTTGGATCATTGTCTTGTTGAAAAATAAATCTTCGTCCAAGTCTCAGGTCGTTTGCAGACTCCAACAGGTTTTCTTCCAGAATGATCCTGTATTTGGCTCCATCAATCTTCCCATCAATTTTAACCATCTTCCCTGTCCCTGCTGAAGAGAAGCAGGCCCAAACCATGATGCTCCAACACCATGTTTGACAATGGGGATGGTGTGTTCAGGGTGATAAGCTGTGTTGCTTTTATGCCAAACATATCGTTTTGCATTGTGGCCAAAAAGTTAGATTTTGATTTCATCTGACCAGAGCACCTTCTTCCACATTTGGTGTGTCTCCCAGGTGGCTTGTTGCAAACTTTTTAAACAAGACTTTTTATGGATATCTTTGAGAACTGGCTTTCTTCTTGCCACTCTTCCATAAAGGCCAGATTTGTGCAGTGTACGACTGGTTGTTGTCCTGTGGACAGACTCTCCCACCTCAGCTGTAGATCTCTGCAGTTCATCCAGAGTGATCATGGGCCTCTTGGCTGCATCTCCGATCAGTCTTCTCCTTGTTCGAGATGAAAGTTTAGAGGGACGGTCGGATCTTGGTAGATTTGCAGTGGACATGATGCAGCATTACTAGAACATGCTGCATGAAAAGGACATATTTAAATGGGAATTGGCATGTTCACTTAATTTTGCACAACAATTTGAGAAATATAAAAGACAAGTTATGGAAAATGGAGAGGTGCAGACCTGCATCACACACACACACTTTTCTTGGTTGTGTAGACAGGTCTGTTGTCTCTCCAAGTGCAGCAGCATGGAGGCAACAAGCAGGTATGTGTGAGAGTCAGATGAGTAATCATTTATGTAACTTTTTATTATCAAGTTCCAATTATGTTTCTATTTAAATGACTCATACTCCATCTCCAAGACAATAACTCTTGGAAATATCCCAAAACTCAGAGCATGAAGATACCTATTTATTGAGTACAACAGAACAAGAGAATGCAAGTTGTTGCTTATTAGAAGATAAAATAGTAATTTTGTGCTGTTAGTGACTAAATGCTTTGTTCGTTTCACGGAGGCTGCCAACACTCATTGGTAAAAATACTAATTTGGAAGATGTTTTTCATTCAAGTCGTTGATGTTGAACACTTAATATGTCATAAACTGATACAAGAAGGTTTGAGGAAAGACTTCCTATGCAGAGATCAAAGTTTCTGCAAGTATGTGACTTTTTTTTTCTGCCCCATTAAGCCCCAAAAACATAATCATGAGTTATATCTGGAGCAGAAATTGATTGCTTTCTCCCAGGTGTTGACATTCTTTTAGTTTAGCTTCAAAGGAAAAGTGCAACAAAGCCAGCTGTGCCATTTTCCTGGGAATAAATTAAAAGCCTGCAGCTATTGCAGTGTGATTATTTCTAATTGGATATCTTCCCAACTCATTCTTCTTTTTCACCCAACAAAGTAAAGTCTGATTGAATATTGGTCAAATATTTTCTTCTTGGTTTTTTTTTTGTGTGTGCATAAACATAAATTTGTTTGCCAGCATCACAATGAACCCCCCCCGCAAAGAGGCAGTTAAGAATTACAACCTCAGTCATTTGCAGATTTTTCCTGAGAGCTTGACTAATAATTGTTTGCAGAAACCCCTGTAATATTTTGTGGAAACTGCAAAGACCTGATGCAAATATTTATTTAAATTTTACTCTGTTTATTAGAATGATATTGGTTTCGATGAGGAACAACAATGATGGATTTAAATCATACACTGCTCTAAATAATATTTATGCTGTGCAAATTAAATGATGCAGCTTTGTTTTGCTTCTACAATAAAATTGGCGCACGATGAGGCACACAGCTTAAAATTAAGTGGTGCTCTGTGTGATTGATGTAAAACAGATAAGAAATAATATCTGTATATGATTGTGATGTGATTGTTCAAATTATCATATTTTTTAAATCTGATCCAAATAAGATGATGTTTATAAAAGAAAACAGTAGCAATTGAGCAAGAGTGTGTGTGTGTCCCCTCTCAGCTGGCAACAAGACTCAGCGGCCTCGTTTGTTCCTCTTCCAGCTCTTGTTGCCTTCAGGCTCTCTAACAGCGAAGCTTTATTCAAAACTTTTCAAGTAACCGAAGGTAAACCTGAGGGAGACGCCTCATTCCAACTTTCTTTGTCCTGAGCCAACTCCCCCTGCAAGGTTGGACATGTTGGAAGCGAAAGGGAGCTCGCTCACAAGCAGTTTGAAGCCACGAAAGAGCATTCCTTTAAAAAAAAAAATATTGATTTGTGAAAAAATGTTAAACCTCTGTTGGGCAGCGAGCCTACTTCTCCGCAATCGTTTGCGCAAGTTTCTATTCCACACCGTGGGCATCAAAACACACATCCCTCTGACTTTTATCTGCTGCAGCTGCGCAGATTCAGCTAAAACTGTCTTGAGGTAACATGTCAGTTTAATGATAAAATCAAGATAAAAATTTAAAGCAGAATGTGTAAGCAAATTTTCAACAAACGTATGTAAATTTGTCAAATTGTGTTAAATTTTGACAGTAAAAGCAAACCTAATTTAGTACTCAAAGTAAATGTGTGTTTATAATTTAAATACTGCACGCTGGTTCAGAGTTTTCAGTTCTACTTTTTTTTGTTCTTGAGTTTTTACATACTCAGCCATCCCAGCATGGTTTCATTTAACAGTTTGATTTGTGTGTTTATTTGCAACTAGTGAGACACAATGTTAAAACTTCTTTTAAGGGAGTCACAGTTCATGTTTTGCTACAACACAATGTTGTTCTGTGGAAACTGGGGATTAGTATGCATATTATTTTGACAATTGGCTTCTACTGTAACCTTTCTGTAGACCACTATGTTAGCGGTTCTCCCCTGCTACCTCCCTCAACAGGACATCAGTGGACCCCAAAATAAAGTACATTTGAGTTTGTGATCCATCCAAACTCTTTACATATCAGTCTGAGGGGTTATCTTTAAATGTAGTTCCTAAAGAACCCACTTTTAAATCAACAGAGTCCAAAGATTTTGTTGCTGACGTTGGGTACCAGACCCCCACATGTTTCGTCTCAGAGCTTTAACAGTCAGAAGAGATTCATTTATTTTTTTAATAAACTTTGTGAGCATTGTGGGGCTGACTGCAGTTATTTTATGAAGCCAGAGAAAGACGCATAAAGAACAAATTGTGCCGGTATGGATTTACCATAAGGGGTGGGTAGCGATGTTGCATCTTCAGTAGCTGCTGTTGTCACGTTCTCCAGCCCCCGTCCGTCCGTCCGTGACTTATATTTCCCTACGAAAAATTTTGTAAGCTTCCATAAGTGAAATTATCAATGTTCTATTGAATGTGTTTTCTATTGATATCGGGGGTAGACATAAGGACTTATTTCAGGTGTCCACTGGACAATCAGGAGGCGGGATATGGTTGTCCGAAATGAAAATAGGTTGTCTCAGACAACATAAATAAAGGTTATGTTGACACCTGGATATTGATCGCATCTGATGCAAGATCATTATCGTTTTATCGCCTAGTCCTAGTTGCAGCCATTCTTGTTGACTGTCATATTCAAGCTTAGGAAGTGTATTGTTTATTTGTCATGTTTTGTGATTATAAGTGGGGTAAATTTTATTCAAACAAGGCATTTAAAGGCATTAATTCAGACTTAGAGAAGTGGGTTTTTCATAATATGAATAAATATATACGTAAGCACTGTGTCCATAATTTAAAGGCCCAACGTTCCTTTAAGGAACACCAGCCATCTCTTTAAAGCCAGAGAGTTAAACTATCATGCCATTTGCTGCTAAGTAGAGCAGTGAAACCTCTTTTACTGCCTTCTTTCTACAATCATCAACTTTCTGATTATGGACAATAAAAGATAAGACAGACTTATATTTTCTCTAAAGATGCCTGATCAGTAGCTGCCGGCTTACCCCTGAAACATTATTTGATCCAGGCCGTAAATGTGGTCACTATTTTATTACTTGGAAACATTCACTGTTTGATCGAGGAGCAGAGGGAGCAAAGTTAAATGAGAGGGAGCTAAAGTTTGACTTTTTTATTGGCTAACAAGTGAGAACTCTGTCAGATAACTTTCCATTGACAGCATTTTGTACCGTTTTTTCCAGAAATGTACCTTTTTTGTGTCTTTTGCAAACATTATTTCGCATTTGTTAGAACGCCACGTATGAGTCATCTTCCCTACATGCAAATGAAAAGCATGCCTACACTCAAGAACAAACTGTAATTGCAAACAGGCTTTTAGACATATCCTCAGAGGACCTAGCCCAATTTTACGTGCAGGATTGTTCTGTTCTGTAAGAGCACAGTTTTTAACAGATTATTCAGTGGTTGCGTTGCAGACCCCCTCCAGCAAAATCTTCAACTGCACAGCTTTGATGCTTATGGCGCAACTTGACATGGTGCTTTGCTCTGATTTCAAACTTAACAAGCCTGTTTCAGTACAGAGAGGAATCAATGGATGCCAATTTTAAACATTTAAACTTTCTGCTTGCCTAACACACCATAAGACTCAATCATAGCACTGTTTGTGTTGCATTTTTTTACCCTGTCAGCCACTTCCTCAGAAACCAATCTGACAGATTTGACCTGTATCTGAATTAACATAGACTTTTTTTTCAACACTTTTTAAGATTTAGATATTCAGACCATGCTTATAGAGCTACTAGAGTTGACTGCACTAGCAACAAAATTGGCTAATTAAGCACTCGGCTTTTAATTAACTTGTGGCTGTTTGATAATATTTCCATGTAATCTTTTTGGAACTATTGTTATTTGATTAATAGGTTAAAAGCCTGTGCCCACAGGTATACATTCAAATATCTGATCCGGTTAACTTAATCACTTACAGCGAAATCAAGTATAGATGTTTGACTTCTTTTCTCATCGTTTTGATCATTTTTTATTCTGTATTTTGCCAGTACTTTTCCATTAAAGCCTCTAAAGCAGTTTTATTACTATTAACTTAGTGGGGACTTTAGCCAAATGGAACCAAACAACTGGCGTTTATCCATGTCACCAAGGGTCAGAAAACATTGGTGAAATTTGATCCTGAGGCGCTTCGTGTATGCTAAAGATCTGCTTTTAACTGAAACCCATGTTAATGTCATTATTTATGGCTGTGCTGTTTTAAGATGAAGTTTGGTGGTTATGTTGGGCTCTGATTTGCAAGTTGTTGTTTTTTTTAGAATTCAGAAGCCGTAAAATTAGCTCAAAACCCATTAACAAACATGTCTGTCTTCTGTTATTGTAGGCTCGTATCAAGCTAAAATAACATAGCCGTTGTATAACAGCTAAATTAACAGTAATGAATAAAGTTCATCCACTGTCTCAGAAATTCCGATCTCATCATTGCTTGGTTTGAAACCCCTGAGGTATTCAACAAATTCTCATGCTCCCTGCCATCCGGTTCTTCCAACAAGACATCCACTGGAGATGTCCGTGTCTCACAGGAGGACAGTCTGGTTGACTTCCAGTATGTCACACAGGGACACATACTGGATGCAGAATTGCTTGTAAGCCAGATTAGCAATAATGCTGCAGGCGAGGGTGTATCCTTTGCCCTGTTTACGAAGAAGCTTGGTGGCAGCAGAGCAGACGCACCCATTTCTCACTTTGATTTAGTGCTCGAAAAATAAAAGTCTGTTATTTTGTTTAGTCTCCATTGTGTCTTTGTGAATAACTGTATTTAGACAACACATCCTGGCAGTAAAACATCTAAAACCTCCATGTTCATTCAGAGAAGCATATTAAAATATTTCCAGCATCCTTCAATTGTTGTTCTCGTTAGAAGCTTTACAGTGCAGTGCACAGCGAAGTCAATATTTTTCCAGTTTTATTTTTTCTACTTCAATTGTAATGTAATTTAGGCACAAAATGCCAGTTAAACAATTTTAAAGAGTTGTTAGGGCTTCTTTTTTTAACCATAGTATTCATAATTCTAAAATTTTAAACCGTTTTAAGACTTTGAAAATGTCACAAAACAAAGAAAACACAATGGCTTACAGTAAGAAGAACTAAATAAAACCTTAAAATATCATGACAATTGTGCTGAAGTTACAGTCCTAGAACCTTGTAAGGATTATTTAATCAAAAGGCAACCTTTTCAAATTAAAGAGGAGAATTATTGGCACGAAACTACTTTGACGAAGACAAAGTTCTAAATTATGGTAATTCTGCCTCTGGCTGGAATTCAAGTTGTTCAAGAGTTGTTTCCCAGGAGGTCTAAATGTGATGGATGAAGGTAGATGGGTACACATGACGGACGTTTAGACCGGCTGCACAGAACACCCTCCTACAAAAATACTGGTTTCTTTGTTTTCAGAGGGGGTGATCATTAGTTGAAAAGAGTGTTGAGGGGCCGTCTTGGCTTCTTGCTGAGTCATGACTGCTTATTTACTCCCCACCTCCAGTAGTTGATGGGGAATGTACTGCATGTTCTTCGAAACGTTTTTTTTGGGGGGGGGGGGCGGTAAGTACATTCAAGTCAATGTTTTGACGTTATTGCTGTGATATAACTTGAGTTATTTTCGACTCTGTTTTTGACAACACTACACAAAATTCATGTCTTTGAAATTTTTGGCTGTTAAAAAAATGATAAGCGCCATTAAAAATAATAAATCAAGTATATTTTGCTTATATGATGCATCGGATTAACCGATTTTACCCATTCATTAAAAGAATTCAAACATGAATGTTTCTGCGACATAAAGAGATGTTTTAAATAAACAGTTTATTGATTAACTTCATCAGATGATGACTTTCAGCTGATTATCTAACAGTAAACTATTTAAGGGGAGTCTGATTTTGCCCGTCACTGCTTTTTTTCAAAATTGTGCCATTCCTAATTGGAGCCTCTACTGACCTCTGCTGGCGGAGAAGCAAAACTGCACGTTTTAAATCCAGCTCCAGCCAGACTAAGCTGCTGTTTGCATCTGAAACTGAAGAGTGCAGTCCCCGAACCCCCATCCTCCCAACTATTGTTTTGAAATCCAGTCATTGAGAGGGAGGAAGGAGGGAGCCCAAGGTCTGATTTATTCAGCTGCCTCCCCCACGGTGAATGTTTGTGTGCTTTTTGGAACGAGGACGTGTGCTGTTCCGTCTGTGCTCTAATAAAGAACACATTGGATTTCTGACACTGTAAACCACCGTGATATAAATCCAGATATAGATAGAATAGGTAATTTCCTTCTGTTTGTGTTTTATGAGGTAGAGTTGTGTTTAAAGTTAGCAATGGTCAAGCCAAATAGGCTGTAGAGCGTTGCAGCAGTGAAGAGCTCTATTAGCTCCTCGGTCACAGATGTTTGGGTTCTGGAAGTGCTGGGCTTAGGACCGTAGGTGTTCTGATCTGGTATGCGCTGCCTTCTTGTCCTGAAAACGTAGTTTGGGGTGGGGGTGGGTGAGTGCATGTGTACTGCAGCAGTCTGCGGGGAAGGTCCTCATGGAGGTAAACTCAGCAAGTGGTCCTTATATAAACCACCACATGCCTTCCTCTTTGAATAAAATGTACAATTTATAAATGTTTATCTTGGACATCAACAACATTTTTTGGTCTCCTTGTCACTGCATGTAACTCATTCAGGACAAACGGAGTCACTCAACTGGCTAATCTGATTTAGCGTGCCTCTTGTTCTTTGTTATTGATAAAAACACATTCCAGCCAAAGCTTGTGAATGTTCCCCTCCTTCACCGTCTCCAGATGTGTAAATGCTTCCTTCCGCGTGACAAAAGTATTTGCATTTTGAGTTTGAGTAATATTGCAAATCTGAGCAAGTCACTTGTATAATTGCAAGCATTAAAAAATGTGGGCTTTTTCTTGTTTTGCATTGCCCAGGAAAGAACAACATGGTGTTGCATAACCTTATTTGAACAGAACATTTAATTTACCATGTGAAATCAGAGTCACTTACTGTTCTGTTCTGTGTTTTTCCTGTTTTCTATTACTTGTTTGTTTTAAAGAGGAGATATTAAGTTTGTAAGTGTGAACAATCCAAACAATCTTATCCTTTAAGATTGTGTCACAAACAGAATGTAGAGCTTTTTTTCACACTCCATTCAGTTTTTTTGCTCAGTAATATCACTTGAGGTTGTTGGAGAGAAGGAAAAAAATACAACAACTATATGAAAGAATTTGGTTGCTAAAACAGTGTCAGTAACAACAAACAAGCCTGACAGCAGTGCTCTGCCTGAACGTGCAAAACTTCCATTTTAATTAGCACTGATCATTTGAAAAAGTCGTTCTGTACCTTTTTGGCACACGGTGGCTGTGAATGGCAACTTGTTTAAGAGTTTAAAAAAAACGAAGCGCTGGAGAGGAGAGGGGGAGGAGTCTCAGCTCCGCCTCTCTGTTTCTCCCACGTGATCCATCCAGCTGGTTTTAAGCAACTCTCGGCTCCTGTTCGAACTCCAGACGGCTGTGTATTTTTATCGCTAAGCGGACTGGTTTATATCGGCTAAATTTTACTAACAGAAGAGAGTAAGATGCGCTGCAGGATGAGCTACAGTCTGCCCTGTTCTCCGCTGGCTTCACCGCCGCATTCAGGGCGATTAGTGTCCTACAGAGCCAGATGCGTCAGGTAACAAAACGCGCTTCTTCTTTTAACACGCTGTTTGTGTTGAACTCCATCCGCTTTTCGTCTAAACGAGTTTGGATCGAAGCTTTACACTCTGAGTTTTCCCAACTCTTTAAACGAACTCGTTCCAGTTAAAGTTGCGCACGTTGAGCTCTCAATCGGCGCAGCTTGTTGCGTTGTGCGCATGTTTTAAAAGCAGCAGCAGCAGCTGGACACTTTTGCTTACGTTAGTTTATTTATTCATTAAATTTTGGCTTAACTGCTGCATCTGTTTGCTTCGTGTTTACATTTTGTGGTCACCCTTCTTTCCCGGCTTCCCGCAGAGCTGTACGTGCGCCCCAGCACGCAGGATGGATGGAAATGTATTTGTGGGACACATACAGAGGACATGTTCAAAATAGCACCCAAAACTAAAACGATGTCATTTTTAAAGAGTTTGATCAAGTTACCTGTACACTCGGATGATGATATTAATAAACAATGTTTCTGGACACTGAATAAAATCGTGTTTTTAGATATATTTTTTTTTTGCTGGTATTCATGCAAATGTTACATTTGAAATATAGAGATGTGCATTAAATTTTATAAAATCATCTTCTTTATATATTTAATGGGTACATTGTTTGTATTTTTTATCACTTTTAGTGATTGTTTTTTAAACTGGAGGCTCACAGCACATTCTGTTCCCCCGCTTTGATTAAGGTTGAAGCACAAACCACTACCTTAAAATCCAGTCCCTCTTTCTTATAATCTGAACTATGATTATGCAGGTTAATGTGGAAGAATAGTATCTCATATCCCCAATAAAGAGATCAATTTTGTGGTGAAGGAGGAAAAAGTGTTTAAAAGTAGCAAAACTTTTTCTGCTTTCTTTAAGGTGTTGTTGTTTGTAAAGTGACCTGTGATGGTTCATTGCATCATATTATGTTTTAATAACAGGAACAATGAAAGCCTTAGATGGGACGGATTATATTAGCTACAGTGGGATCACAACTTCAGACTGAAGCTTTTCTTTTGACGTGAAACAAGTTTCAGGTGGAGTCAAGCCTTAAAGCAGACCTGGCTGGTACATGAAGTCCTTTAACCTCTCAGTGCTTTTTTTAATCAGCATTTACTCCAGTGCTGCTCACAGTCTTTGCAAAGTTTATCACAACTGTTTGCTTTTAATCCAAAGCTTATGCTGCAAATTCACATTCAGTTTTTTAAAGTTCTGAACATTTTTCTCTGTAAAGCTATAAAACAAACCCAGATTTGGGATCCTTAAAAACGAACATGATACCTTTTAATAGATTGAATCTATAGGACGTCTGAGCTATAAATCTGTGTGTTTGAGCTGCTGGTTGGTGTTCCTCCCACCTCGGTCTCTGGTTATTTTTACTGACCTCTCTGCTGTTGCTGTCAGATAAATGTGAAGTAGCTCAAAAGGGTGTCAGGCTTTTTCCGGCTTTTTCCTTGTCACAGATTAACTGTAAAACAGTTTGCAAAAGTCTCGAGGTGCATGTGTGTTACTTCAGAAGCTGTTGTGAAATTTCTCATGCATTCTTTTGTCCTATATTTAGTTAATGTGAAAGAGCTGATATCAATCTAAAGTTTTTGTTTTGTGCCGGATGGGTTGCTTATCTCTTGCTTTTTCCGTCTCTCTCCACAGTGCGTCAGGTGCCAGCGTTGTTGCCATCGATAACAAGATTGAGCAAGCCATGGTGAGTTTTCTACAGAAGTCTGGTCAGGAGGCACAAAAAAAATCTTGTTTTCTATAACAGTTTTGTTGTTCACTTCTTGTGCTAATTTAATTTCCCCCCTATTGTTTTTCTCTTTCTTGCAGGACTTGGTAAAGAGCCACCTGATGTACGCCGTTCGCGAGGAGGTGGAGGTGCTGAAGGAGCAGATCAAAGAGCTGTACGAGAGGAACTCTGTGCTGGAGCGCGAGAACGCTGTGCTGAAGTCGCTGGCCAACACGGAGCAGCTCAGCCAGCTGTCCGGTCAGCCCAGCAGCTTATCGGCGCCGCTGCAGCTGCACCAGTACTCGCTGGTCAAAAGCACGGCCCCCTCTCTGGTTCACCACGACGGGAGTCAGAACGTCGCCTATCAGCCAAACATCACCTCGGCGTGAACCCCTTTCCCCTTTTTAAACAGGCAAACTCACACCTCCCACGGACAGGAGAGGAAGGTCCGGTTAATGACAACACGTTCCACCGTCTCCCCAAAACCCCCACCCCACATCATACAGCATCACAGGGCCATCGCAATGTTAAGACATTTACCAACCATTAATGTCTTATCCTGGTCCCGTGTTTGGCTGCAATAAGGGGGCAAAAAGGGGCGGGCGAAGGAGAAGAGGAGCCGCTGCACACCGTAAAGCTGACTGTTTGTGTGATGGAGACGGCGTTCACCAGCACAACCAGGGCAGTCGTGGTGACGTAGGTCCTTTAAAAACCACCCAGGATGGACCGCCCTCCCATGTGTCCACAACCCCCCCCCACCCCACATCACTCCAGGGCTAGAGGAGGCCAGAGGAAGAAGTGGGACGGACGAGGAGGAGGAAGGGGGGCACGAGTGGAGCGAGTCGAGAGCTTCGGCTTGTTTAAATGCTGCATCGCAAGCTTGTGTGGTTTTCTCAAAGCCACCGTACTTTGACATGAATCCGAATAAATTCTCATTAGTTCAGTTTTAAGTATTTTCATTTATTTATTTCAGGGCTGCTATTTTCATAGTGTAAATGAACAATGCCATGGAGTCGCATATTAAAAGCAAAGAAAAAAAAGCTTTCTTTTTGTTTTTTTTCTTTTTTGGTTTTGGTATTTTTTTAAATTGTCAGGTATAAGTTTGATATATATATATATACATATATATATATTTTTTTTGGCAACATATAGATCTCAAAACGTAGGCAATAAGTTCCGTGGTAGAACTAGTGCTAACACTAAAGCTGAGCTTTCATTCAGTGAAATCCAGGTTGAATGTATATTTTGTAAAGTATTAAGAGCGTGGAGGGTTTGTACATGGAATATGTGACGGGATGTTTCAATAAAGAAAATTATTTTACTTTTTCTAGGCTTACTTTGTCAAAAATAGAAATGAATTCTGGGGGAAGGGATGAAAAGCTGTGAAAAGTCTTCAACCTACTTTATAACCAAAGACTAAAAAAAAATTTATTTTTTTTTAATGCACATGTTTTCTACTCTCCTTCTCTGTATGTTTTGTTTGGCATGTTCTGCATGATCTCTAATCAGACCACTGTCTTACCTCATGATTGTTACCCAGCACTCTTTATTTTATTTTATTTTTTTCCCTGTCAGGCTGTGAATGATTGTTGGAGGGTTTGTGAGCAGGTGGGGCGGTGGAAGTGTTGGACGCAGTAAATGTAAAGAAAAGAAGGGAGGGAACAGAAATGTGTTTACCGTAGTTTGAGATTGAGGGAGGAGCCGTGTGCGTAAAAGAGAGAAAAACAAAAAAGAGCCTCTGTTGTTGTTCTCATGTGAATGCTGGTGAATCTGATCTGATCTATTAAACATTTCACATATTCCTGCTGCAGCCCAGTTGATTGTGTCTGAGGATATTATGGGATGTCCTGTCTGTGTCATGTCTCGAGGCTTGCAGTCTGATGGTGATTCGGTTTCTTTCTCTGTGGTTTTGAACCAAACCAAACTGCGTATAAATTGTACAATCAAACAATATTTGTTTTGTTTTTCTGTTTTGTCTTTCTTCCATTTGAAGGAGAAGCCGCGTACATGCCAAATGTACTGTATGAAAGTGATCACTGAGCCTTGGAGAAAATAAACTAATGCCCTTGTAATGTGCTGTTCAGACGATTTTAGTTCTCTGTCCGAAATAAATTACCGTTTCATTATCAGAACTTTGTAAGCTGTCCTTATTCCCACACAACCACTATGTATGTATTCGTTATTTTTAAGTGTCTAGTTTTGTCTTTTTTTTTTTTTTTTTTTTGCCATAAATGTCGCAACAGAAAAGAGTGTAGCGTAAAGTTTAACATAGGTCAAAAACACGACCATTAAACAAACACTGCAGGTAAAAAAAAAAAAAAACGCAATAGGGAAAATGGAAAACACATTTTTCTAAAACTACATTTTCAGAATTAAAGTCAATTGGCATCCAAAAGGTGCACATAATTCTGTTTATCAGGTGTTTTCTTTTTTTATTGTGAAATCTAATAGAAAAAAGTAACAAAACTGAAATTACATCTGTCATAATAAAATGACAGCTATTTTTTTTTAGAATTAGTGATAAAAATAGTAAAGCCTATTTCCCCAAACTTTCTGTTTCTTTAAGATTTGAGCTTTTCTGACGGGTGTTTAAGCAGAACAAAGCAGTTCAACTTAGGATCATGGCTTCAAAGATAAAAGACTGAATGGATTTTCAGGAAGGAGATTTAGTGTCCTCTGAGCACCTTAAAAACACATCATTGTAACAGTTATTCTAGATGACATTAATCAGACCAAAGTACTATTTTGAGGAACCTTGAGGTTATTTTTTCAACCACGATTTATTCTCTGAACTCCCAGGTTCCTGGTCTTGAAGACAGGCTTACTGTATTTTCTGTAACCGGTTCCCGTTTTATTAAGAAGGAAGATATTTTACCTTTAAAACTGCAGAAGTAAAACAGACTTTTTTAACCTCATGTTGCCATTCAGGAGGGTTTTTTTTTTACCTTCTATTTTTAGAGTTCCTGGAGATTTTGTTATTGTTGTACACTGGAAGCATGAACTAAGAGGCAAAATTAGGCCTCAAGCTATTATCCCAACAGTCAAGGAAGTTGAATCTCATCCAAATTCTTTAGAATAGTTTTATAACGCTCCATGGGATCTGACAATTGGAAGGAATTCTGTCTTTTTCCATGAAGGAAGGGTTTTGCCCCCCCCACACACACTCCAGATAGAAGGGAAGTGAGCTTAACCTGCTCTTTGTGAAAGAAAGAAGACACCTGAGCAGGCAGAGGTGACATCATCCCGTCTTCTGTCAGCAACTTATCAGCTTGTACATTAATCACAGCACAGCTAGACTTTTATGGGTTGGTTGATAACAACACAAACTGGATGAGCCATAAAGTTATATAAGAGCATCCCTCCATCACCCCAGAGCTAACAGCTTCTGACAGCTGACTGAATGATGAACAATTAGAGCCACTTTGTACATTTTTATTATTTGTGTGATTTTTTTTTTCAGCATTCACACATTTGTTTCTACTTTTCATTTTTTCCACATGGTTTGCTATAAAATATTCACACAGCAAAACATTTAGCTTGTTTAGGACAGGAGGGGCCCCAGAGAGCACAGGGGGCACACTTTGCCATGGCTGCTCAGAGTTTGTGAAAATACCAGTTTAATGAAAAATCACCAAGTCAATTTCAATAATTAAAACTCTGTTCAGTTCGTTTTTATTTCTTTTCCAAATAAAACTTTGTAACTATTCACTTTATTCTTTTATTTTGATCAACTTTTAGTCAACTCTTTTAAACCCTTAACTAATCTTTGCTCAGTTAGGTTTTAGCTAGTCTTTAGCCAAGCTTTTGATACATTTAGCTCACCTTATGCTCATGTATTTTTTATTTAGTCTTCCAGTATTTTTAGCTTTTAAATATTCTTTTGTGTGGGAGGAAACCCACGCATGCATGGAGAGAACGTGCAAACCCTACCCAGAAAGGTCCCCATGCCAGGATTTGATCCTGTAACCTTCTTGCTGAGAGGCATCAGCTCTACCAACTGAGCCGCCCCATGACAAACATGGCTGTGTGAGTGAGAGAGTCAATGGTTGTCTGTCTTGTTTGTCTCTATGTGTGTCCCTGTGATGGACTTGTGACCTGTCCAGGGTGTACCCTGCTCCTCGCTCGGTGACTGCTGGGTATGGGCCCCAGTGACCCTCGTGACCCTGAAAGAAAGAATGGATGGATAATCTTTTGTTGCACTTATCAAGGATTTTGATACTTTTAGATTTTAGCACACTTTTAGCTACTTTAGCTTTTAGCTAGACATTTGCTACTTGAGCTTTCAGCTACATGTTTGGTACTTTTTTTGCTAACTTCTTATTGCTTTTATCTAACATATGTAGCTTTTTGCTATTTTTGCTTCTGGTTGTTATTTTAGCTTTCTAGTATTTTGCCACTTTTATTTTTTTTGCCAGACCTTAGCTAGCCTTTAGCTTTTTCTAACTAGTTTTTTGCTCCTTTATAGCAATTAAGTAAATTTTAGTAGACTCTTTCAGCACTAATATTATTATTTTTATTATTTTTTCCTTGTGAAACCAGTATGCCAACATAGAGATGAATAAAAGGTTGATAATAAAATGACTATTTCCATGTTCTGGGTGCATGTTGTTATGGTCACCACTGACACGTGTGTTATCTGCTCTGACCGTCATGTTTAGTTTTTAGTAAACACGTCTCGTCCATTCTGTCCTGGAGGCTGGAAACATGTCAGTGCTAGTGTTCATCATTTACTTTATGCACATGTTGCGTTAACGTTCACATAAACAGAAGCATGTCAGTGAATGAAGGTGAAAAAAAAAACCCTTCACCTTTTTAGTTCCCGCTTTGTTGGCTCACATTACGCAGTTTGCTGTTGTGACCAAAACCTCCCATATTGTTTGGAGTGTGGGAAGTTTTTGCTCAAAACAGAGCAGGTAGAAAGAAAAAAATGCAACACCCTATACCTACATGACCTTAAAAAAACATGAATACTTGAATTAATGTTTGAAAGTATGAATAACGAAGGAAGTGAGACATCCTGGTTTCTCACTCAGAACTTGTTTTTACTTTGCTGCAGAAAACAAAACAAAACAAAATAATAAATAATAATAATTTTGATTAGATTTTTTTTTGTTTTCTATTGTATATAGTTGTTTTTTAATGAAATGAATAAATTTAATAAATTGAAAAAATAATTGAAACATAAACATCAGCTTTCTTAGAATTCCATCAGGTGTCATCATGTGAATCCAGTTTCCACTCTCAGTGTAATCTGATCAACTCACATTTAAGTCCCATAAAAAGAGGAAAAGAACCTTTGGGTAGTTTTAGCTCAAAGGTTCAGGTTGAATTTTAGATATCATTTGATTTGACTCACTTCCTGAAATTACTGAAACCAAAAAGCAAGCTTCAGGACAGCTTATGAACTATATTCCAATTATTTTTCCACTTAATGGATAGAGTGCTAAATCCCAGATTACATCTTGACATGAGTGAAACCTAATCATTTCCTCGGATCAGGCACCTTGTGTCAACTTTCCTTTGAGAGGAAGGAACCTCTATAAAAAAGGCCTCAGGCTGCCATCAGTGCAGAGAGCAAGAAAGAGATTAAATATTGGGGACAAAAGATTGTTTTTTTTTTACGCCTAGAATAGATTCTGCTTTCCCACCAAAGCGTGGTTTGTGAAAGGCTTGATTTCAACAGGCCAGGAAGAAAAAATAAATTTAATAAAATCAGCCCATGTATGGTGTGCCCCAGAATAAGGTCAAGTACACAGATCCAAGTGCTGAAGCTGAAGCAGCATTTTTAGTCAAACAGGCTGCCACATATCCACACAATGTGGTTAAATACAACCAATCTATCAGGACTCCACCTCTGCAGGCCTTTATTCTGTTTGTACCTGAGGACACAACATCAAAACGTAAACTCCAAGATCAACTTTAGGCCCCAAATAGCCCTGCTGCTGCAAACTGTATCAACCAGGATTTGCGTCACTGACAGCTCTTTGTATTCACATACTTTCCACAGATCAAGTGCGTTCATGCAGCAGCGCTTCAGAGCCGTGAGTCACACAGACACCAGTGGAGTTGAGTAAGAATGGAGGAGTGTTTTAAACGTCACTGTACTCCAGTAAAGTCTATGAATGAAGGGCGAATAGATGAAAAAAAAAAGATAAAGATAAAACCAGCCTTTCCTTCTTCATCACACCTTTATTATTGGCGTGTCCTGACACATTCTGACTCTTGATGCTCTCTCTAAGTACGTGACAAATGTCAGGACCTGTTTAACACATTAGTCATACATCATTGTTTTTTATTACACCTGAGTATAAAACAGCTCATAACACATACTATTATTTTTTATGTGTCATAATATTTTATACAGAAGAAAAAATAAAATAAAATAAAAAGTTAAAAAATCCAGAATGATAAATTACATCATAAATATTTAATACACTTCCTGAGAGGACTGATTGTGAAGTATACCAAAGAATTATTAACAAAGCTTGTGTCAGATATTCTTGCAAATAAGTCTTACTCCATTCAGGAAGTTATTTCTGCTCCTGACATTTTTAAAATATGTGTTTGTGCACTTTTATGCAATGACAATTACTCATCCCTTTAGTCATTTGCAACCACTCCTTTCGACTTAACAGTCAGATTCAGGTTAACTCTGTCTCACCCTGACTTATTGCTGCCATCTAGTGACACAAAGATTCATTTCAAATGTTTATACAGTATTTACCATAGATATATGTGGATATTTACAGCTCAGGAGAATGGTGTCATCTTGTGGTCATAAAATGAAAGTAAAACTCATGTTTAACTAAGATAGCAATAAAAGCTTTTCTGTTAAAATTTGCTTCAAGAACAAACAAAAATTGATAATTAAATGATAATTTCATCAGATGGCCATATGTGGAACCATATTTCAAATGAATGTAAAATGCGTTTGTAAAAGCTAAATTAGGCTCATATTTGTTTATTTAAAAGTATAAGGACAAAATCATAATTGTGCTTATGAAATCAAGTGTTTAAAAAGTAATTGAAAACCCACTTTTTAAAATATTTTAACTCTTTTTCTTTTAAACTTTTCCAACGTGACAGATAGACAGAACATATGTGAAGATTTTTAATGTCAATGAATTGATAGTTAATGTAGATTGTTTAAAGGTTGTCTGGGATTTTCTTGAAATTTAAACACTAACCATAGCAGTTGCATAATTTTAATATGTTACACTATTTTTTGTCATTGATAAATAAACATTAATTTAATAAATAACTTTACAGGGAACATCCCATCCCATCTGATTGTTTTCATTCAAAGTGGAGGATTTCACAGTAGTATTATTTTTGACCGGTAGGTGGCAGCAGATCCATGGAAAAGTACGGTATATAGAAAGCTAACCAGCTCAGCATTTTACTGATCATCTTTATTCACCGGATTCTGAGTGAAACACTTTATTCGATTGCATTTACACAGGAGGACGAATGATCGTGGTTTTATTTAGTTGACAGGGCAGTATTGTAATTTAAAAGTGGGCAGAGCGGCGTCCACCGCCCACTCTGACGTTTAGCTGCTTGTGCGGCCTTCGCTGTTTTGATTCACAGACAGCTGAGGCATGGCGGAAGACTGGAAGTCCAGGTGACTTTTCTCAGCAACCCTGCCTTTTAGTTAAAACTTTTTTGGGCACAGTGTTACAAAGGGGTTAGCCGGAAAACTGGCAGCTTTGATAGGTAATCGGTTCCTCCCGGAGAACATGGAGGTTGCTTCGGACGGAGAGGCTGCTGAAGAGCTCAGGTACGTGGCAGCAACTGGGGAAGGGTGTATAATTACCGGGTTAGAGTGGCTGTCGTTTTATAAACAATATCACTAAAAACGAACATTAGTGAGACCCTGCTTCTTGACGAAATGAAGCAAACAGTGGTTGTTTTGAGGAAGAAACTCACGAAGTGTGTAAAAAAAAGAAAAGAAAAAAAGACTGTCTAGCTAAGCTGCTAGCTAAGCTAGGCTAAACTTGACATTTCATGTTAGAACTGCATTTGTTAAACCATATAAATTGTAAAATTATTCTTAGTTATCGAAGATTTTATTGCATTAATTCAAAGTGCACCTTTGATACTATTCGAACATGTCATTAGTTTTGCGTAGTGGTAATTGCTAACTTATCTCTTTAGGTTGTGCTAACATGCTAGCTGTCAAGTGATGTTTTCCTGTCTGTCAGTACCTTTTTGACAAAACACAAACATTAGTAACTGTTTAGTCTGACCCGTGCTAAGTATATGTTGATATTTCTGAAAAAAAGAGTTAATGTTTAAAGTTGCTGCTTTGCCTAATTATACTTACAGTTAAGCAAATTTTAGTCTTATAATTGAAGTTTAGAGGTACAAAATTAGACTGTTATTGTAAACAAATTTGTTTTGAGGTTCAAGATGTATTAGCTTCCTCACTTAAATATATACAAACAAAATGTTTAACATTTAACTCTAAAACCTTTCTTAGAAACATAGTGTAACTTAAAATGCAACACGCTCTGCAGAATTTGAGGAATGTATCTAACTTTAAACTAAGTACATGATGTGATTTACTTAGTGGCTCACTCCCGCAGTTGATTCAGTCATATGTTCATAAATGTCCCCTTGTCCACACTTATTACCTTTGTTAAATCTTGAATCCAGTTCTGTGTGGGGGAAAAAAACTCAGTTGAAAATCAGCCTAAATAAAACAACAGATTAGGGTGCATATTGTGTGCTAATGGTTTAAAAAGCGTACAGATAAAGAGTACTGTAGCTATCTTTTAAACATAAGAATGTTGCCTCCAGATGCCATCAGCAAATTGCGTTCTTACTTTCCTTGTGCAATTATTTAACTGGTTTCTTTTAGTTTGACCTCTGAGTTACGAGAAAAAATAATGTAATCACTTTATGGCTCAGATGTTACTTGTTTTCATTTTAGTTTAGTTTCGCCAAGAAGTTGCTTCAGCCTCTTGTAATCATTTCATTTTCGACAAGAGTGGAACAGTACGTTCATTCATATGATACAACACAATGATGCAACTGACTTTGTTGGTCAGCATTTCTGGTTAGTCGATTGCTGAAGAGGAAATTTTTCAGAGTTTTGTTGGGAAATGTGTTTTGATTCATGCAACCACACTGCTGACAAAAGCATATTTTTAGTTTCCTTACTGGTTGTTTCTCCTCCCTGCCTTCCTGTTTGTGTTCAGGAGGGAGCACTGGAAGCTACTGTCCAGCCTGAAGACCACAGTGGAGGGTCTGTTATCCACCAACAATCCCAACGTGTGGTCGCGTTATGGCGGCTTGCAGCGGCTGCACAAGGACATGAACAACATCCTCAGCCATGGCCTGAAGAACGACCAGGTAAAGACTTACTTACTGTTTCTTTTTACTAATTCTTGTTCTTTGTCAAAAACATGATTACAAACACATCTGTTTTTATGTATGTTGTCAAAAAAGATGTCATATTTCACACTAACAATCTAATGATTAAGTTTTAATCAATCACTTGCTGTAATGACATTACTGTTGTGGTTATAAATGGGCGTATAAACATCTGACTTTTTGTTGCAGGTGTATTACAAGCAGCGTGACTACTGGCCGTTTGTTTGGTGTGTTCGATTAATCAGCCCTCACCTCGCCTCACATGTTGAACAGGTACAGTCAGCTGCTAAAGGAAATGATTAACTTCTTCTTACTCTTGTTTGGATTATTTGAAAACATTCTGATATTGATGGAATTTAAAACATTTCACAGCAGTTTTTAGGGCGCAATGTTCGGCAGGTTTTAGATGTTTCCCAGCTCCATCACATAGGATTCAAAGGAATGAATGACCTCAGCAGATTGCCATCAAGTTTAGCAGAAGCCTGTTAATGAAACGTCATTTTAAACCAGCTGTATTGAAGCAGTAAAGCGTCTCAAACATGCTGGACTGTGTGACACAAGGATCGGGTTAGGAAAACACTGTGAACATGAAATTGGATATGTAGGCTGACTTGTTTTAGTTTTGTGGTGTATTATTTACACAATACAAGAGTCGTGCACTTTTATCACTCTTAATTTTGTAGTTTTCATGTCTTTTTTTTTTATTATTATTTTTAAATTTAAATTTTTTTTCCAGAATTGCCATTACTGTAATATTTAGGCTGCAAAGATGACTGTAGGTATAAGTTTGTTGTTGGGATGAAGCATTTGTTAGGAGAAAGATAACCTGCTGCTGAGTAAAAGCTACTTCACTTATTGATAATAAATATTTTTAAAAAACAAAACAGCAATTTAATTTATAGAATTTCACTTGTTTTGCTCATAATTTCAAATTTATATTTTCTGTTGGTAGCTTTTAAATCTCTCCATATGAAATAAATGCTAAATTTCAAATATTTAATTAGCAAATAATGTCTTTAAAAAAAAAAGATAAGGTTTTAATTTGGTTGTAATGTTTTTCCTAGCCTAGAGCTAATAGCCACATCCAAGGCTCAAGGTATAAAATAATTTAAAATAGGTCTTCTTTTATTGAAATTACATAAAAAAATAAAAACAAACTGGTGTTTTATTCAAAAACAGATATTTGGCAGATGCAAAAGTGTAAGTGTCATTATTTATGAACGGTTATTTGAAATGCTTATAAGGAGGTATCTTTAAATTGTTTTTTTTTTGCTGTTTGTTCCATTAGTATTTTTTTCTCTGAAGCAAGTGTCCAGCTTTGAGAACAATCACCCTTCAGTCACAATCCCCTCTGTCAAGATTTAGCAGGATTTTCTTATAACAAAAGGTCTAAGAGTTGCTGCACTCTAATTATCTTGATCTAGCTTGCTGTGCTGACAGGCTGCAGTTAGAGCTCAGCTCTTATGTAACTGTGATGTAAGGATCATATGATAACCTTTGGGAACTGTGCTTCTTTCTGTCCTTTTTAGCTTGTCTAGCTAAATACTCTATTATTTTCCTGTTAATCCTCAGATAAGTATTAAAAAGCTTCTGGTTCCTTCTGATTATTTTCTCAGTTTCATCACATCTGCGTTGTCTTTCTGTCTGTCCTCAGTTCAGACACCTGGAGCCGGTGCTGAGCAGTGGGATGCAGAGTGCAGGGGAAAGCTACAAGGCTGAGCGCTGGCTGCTTCATAGCTTGCAGGTTCACAAGCTCTCGGCTCAGCTCAAACCGCTGCTCAAACATCGAGTAAATACACATAAATATTATAATGGTGAGTATAAGCTTAGTAATTCAGGAAGAAGACGATAGGCCAGGCAAATCGGACGTCGCCTGTTTTTTCTTATTTTTTTTTCTTTGTTTCCATCTCTTTAACTATTTTCTGTTATTTCCTTCATTTTCTTTGAGTCTTCTCATGTGTTAATTTTTTTCAGATGATTCCTTCCTGCTGAGTGAGCCTCATGTGATCGCCATGTTTCAGTGTCTGGAAGCAGTGGAGCAGAATAACCCCAAACTGCTGGCCCAAGTAGACACGGTTGGGGTGGGTTTTACACACTTCCAATGTGCACGTGTTTTAAAAATGTCAACTGTATTGATAGAATTAAAGCATTGAATGTTTTTAGACCAATGATTCCCAGGGTGGGGGGCATAACCTTATCTGCTCAGAGGCTGTAAAAATTTGATAAAGATGTTGAATATGGGAGAGGTGGGGAGCAGCAAGAGATTTATTTTTTGTTGTTTTGGGGTCAGCTTGGCTTGAAAGTAAGTAGGGCTTTAAGGAAAATAGGTTGGGAACCACTGCTTTAGACCGTGGGTGTCCAGTCACTGGTTCTCAAGGTCTGCTGATACAGTGACTGAATTACCTCTTCAAGTTCTGCAGGAGCCTGTCAATCCACCATTTATGTAAAGGTGTGTTGAAACAGAGAAACCTCTGAAACACAGGTGTCAAACTCCGGTCCTCTATCCTGCAGGTTTTAGACATTTGTCAGCTCCAACACACCTGATTTGCATGAACTGTCTTCTACAGAACTTGAAGAGGTCATTTTAATCACTGAATCAGGTGTGTTGAAGCCGAGAAACAAGAAAAACATGTAGGTTAGCAGCTCTCCAGGACAGGAGTTTGAAACAGAATAGTGGGCCTGGAGGACCAGGATTAGACACTCTTGGTTTAGACGGTGAAGTACAAAGTCCGAGGAAAATTTATAGTTCTTCACTCCGGTCTGTTTTGCCCCTCCAGCTGTCCCCTCTGAAAGGCTCACTGTGCGTGGGTCTGTTGAAGAGCCAGAGTCTGTGCGTGCTGCCGGGGTCCGGCGGGACCTGGAGGAACGCTGACGCGACTCCTGGGGGAGACTCCCTAAACCGCAGACTCACCGCCTCGAACTGCTCTCTGCGAGACGCGGTCGCCAGAAACCACCAACCTGCAGACACTACAGCAGCTAGACCCCGTCACATAAGTGAGGAAAGCATCAATAACAAGCGTAGGTTCAAAATAATTTCTGTTTATTCCATTTTTTAAATTTACTTATTTTTCTGATCCTGATTGATTCTCAGAGCAAGATACATGTAATATAATTTTTTTAGGCCATTTGAAATTTAAACATGCTGATAAAACCATTTTTAGCTGACTCAATAGGATGAATTGATGGTTTTTGCAGAAAATGATAATTATCTTTTCTCAGTAGTAAAACAAAGATTATTGATGTGTTTACTTTGAACCAAGTTTAGGTTTGTGAATGTTGATTGCTGAAAGAGTTTGGCTGGTTTGCAGCTCATTCCTCAAAAAGATTTTTATCTCAACTTGCAGTTTTGTTTATTAGCTTGTTTTTCTGTGATGTGGTGAAAAGTTTCAGGCTCACTTTCTGGAAAACACAGTGGTTGCAGTTCTCGTATATAAAATGATAAAGAAGCAGAATATTGGTCTTGTTGCTGTGAGGACGTGCCTGTTTGTGTGTGAATCGACTGACTGAGTGACTTTACCACACAGTGAACTGATTGTTTGTGGACAAGGTTCGTTGTTCAGGGAAAACTCAGAGTCCTGGTCACAAGTTGACTAAAACAGTTTGGACTTGTTTTCTCCAGCAATAATTTGATCATTTTTTCGTTTTCATTTCTTTTTTTTTTTTGTATGTAAAACTTTATTCATTTCATATCTTAAAAAAAAAAAAACAAAATTAATTCAATGTACAATAAAAAGAAAAAGCAAATAAAGAAAATACAAAGAAACAAGAAAAGGAA
>JARVJO010000227.1:11614090-11635691 GCA_031762555.1 Cynodonichthys magdalenae | reverse complement strand
TGGGTGAGTGACTGTAGTGTAAAGCGCTTTGGGGGTTCGGAAGGACTTATAAAAGCGCTATATAAGTTCAGGCCATTCAGGCCATTTACCATCAAAATATATTTTACTTTGCATCACAGCCTATCCAAGTGCCTTGAAATTGGCCTCTGTTTCTTTAAAAACTTCCTACTGTTTCCGACACTCCCGCTTCAGCACGTCTTCACAACAATGCTTCGGGAGAGGGGTGCTCTGTGGGGCAGGAGCTGCGCTGGGGACTTAACTCCAGGGGGGAGCTTTGTAGCAGCAAGTGTTTAGGCAGTTCCACAAAGGCTACCACAAGAGATTCATGAATTTCTCGAACATGCATGAATAAGTCAAAGCAACACTCTTGGTATGTTATTGATGAGGAAATAACATAACGTGATAAGTTTAAAAACATCTTTTTTGCGTAACACCCCCCCTTTAAAAGCCGTTTAGTTTTGTTTCCTACTTTCTCACATTTCGCTTTCTACAGAAACACAGACTCAGACACTAAATCTTGGGGGTGTCACTCACTGATGAGAGGCGTGGTCTCCCCGGTGACCGGCAGCAGGTCGTTCATGATGAGCAGGAAGACGGTGTAGCCCAGGATGAGGGTCATCTTGAAGGAGGACCGGTCGACGCTCTGTGGAGGCAGCAGGAAGCTGAAGAGGTCCACGGTGATGAGGAAGCAGCTGGGGACCAGGAGGTTCACCACATACAGGGTTGGTCTGCGGCGTAGGATCAACTAAAGAAGGCAAACGGGAAGGAAATAAAAATGTAATCTCCAAGTTTTGGCATCTATGCATTATTATCAGCTCAGTGAAAACCAAAACGATCAGACTTACAAAGTATTTGATCTCAGAGTATTTTCCGTCATCTAACTCCATCGTGGAATGAGTCATGCTGATATCAGCCAGTTCCCACTCCCCATCAGAGTCCATCACATCCTTGGACTCCTGCAGGATCTCTTTACTCGTGCTTCCAGGAAACATCCTAATGTCCGTAGCTTCAGACATTTTATTTGCACAATGTTGAAGAATTTAATATCAACAGAAAACATGTAGAACTCAGTAAAATGTAATAATTTTCTGGTGTAGTTTGAATACAACAAAGAAGAAAACAGCAACTGGGTTCCGTTAACATTTTTAGCCTTACCAAAGTGTAGATATGATCCAAATGTCAGCGAGCAGTTTTGAATGTCAAAGGGGAAATTGTAGATTCCTAACTGGCAGGAGCTGACCACTCTTACTGGTTTATCGTCATAAACATGGCCTGTGTTGTATAAGTAGACGTAAGGAGCTTTGGGAGACTTGTCCTCATCTAAACTGGAATTAAAAATGCAGAAAGGCAAAAAATTGAACTTTGATTTACTAATTTTTTAAATCATCAAAACGTTGATGGCTCAAAATATTCATATGAAGCTGCAAAAAGCATGCTGATGGTTTAAACTTACAACTCTGCGATGAGAACATCTGGAACCCAAAGCTGGTCTCGAGGCACAGAAACTCGTTTAGCTCCACAGTTCTGCTGGTCCCAGCTCAGTCCGGCTATATTCCACTCCTACAGAACACCAAACAAAATCGTTATTGCCGTCTGTAACACACAAATCTCCTGAACTGATTCATTACATCAGACAAAATAAAACAAAATTAGGTTTAAATTTTATTGCTTGAGTGTTCTTTTAAAAACTTACCAAAACTTGCCATAAAACTGTTGTCAAGGTTTGTGCTTTTTCATTCTGCAAATAAGACAATAAAATTATGAAAATTAGTCAGAGGATTTATTAATTATTATAAAATGACCGTTAAAACTGTAAATTGTATATAGAAGATTAATGTGGCTATAAGAGATTAAATTGATGAGATGTTTTTAGCTTGATACCAGCTTTTTGACTCTAGAAACTTCTAAATAACTTTTTTCATGACATAAATTAATATTTTGTCAAAATTATTATTTATAATAATCTAAAAATAATACTAATATTTTAACTGCTAAAGGCCTCAAACATGCAAAAACTATTTTAAATTTAGTTTCAATTCTAGCTTAAAGCTTCACCTTCTTGACTAAATATCATTTGATTACGATTTGGCAACATCCAAATGTCAAATTGAAGGCATCTGATAAAACAACCTTATGAATACTTTATATAGAATTGAGGTTAATCTGTTGACACTCACCACTCCTAAAATCCCAAACACAGTGATGCCGAGGGTTATGTTCAAGGAATCGGAAAAACTGGCGACAGGACGAATCAGATTTTTGGAGAAAAGGTTTTTCTGAAGTTCTTGAAATAATGAGTCTGGAGTCGGGCTGCTGCAGTTCAGTGCTGCTAGAGAACCTTTGAATTCAGAATACAGAACAAAAACCAGAGAAAAAAATAAAGAAAATTACACAACTTGAACCTAACATGAGTATATTGATTATCAGGTCATAATTAATAGTTTTAATGCAAATTTTACAGCTGTTGTCACCAAAGCAATTTATGAGATGAGACGTTTTTGTTTTACCTATAAAGTGGTTAAAACATAGATTCACATCTTTATTTTTCTGTTTTTTCTTTTTAACACTTAAAAATTATCTCTAAAGACAGTATAATAAAAAAATAAGAGATGCTACAAGTTTTTTTTCTTACCATGAAACATCAACCAGATGATGGTGAGCTCAAAAGGTTTTATTTCTGCCATTTTCCTCCTCAATGAAACCATCTCTACTTTTAAGGGTTTCTGAATGATGATGAAAAGTCAACAGTCTGACTCTTCGTATGATGATCTGTTGTAAGATGACGTCATCAGGACGTGGAACCTCCTCTAGAGACTAATATTGATTTTGTAATATGAGCCTTTCCGTCAATAACTTTCTTGGAAAAACGGTTCGTTAAATATTTTTTGGGGGAATTTTGAATCAACAAGTGACATTGCACAATTTCTTTTCATTTTTGAAGTTGTAGCAACTGCGTTTGGAATACAGTATTTTTATTGTTTTTTGAGTCTCGGCTTGTTATATTTACCATTGACCTGTAGAAACCTTTATTATTCCATTACTTTTATTTTACCCTTCAAAGTAACGCGTTATTTCAAAACTGAAGCAGAAAACAAATACAAATGACAAGATAACATTTAGTCAAACATGTTCCCAGTAAAAAAAGCTTTATAAGTAAATATATAGTTATGTGTAAAGCAGAAAGCATCATTGGATTTATTTTTTTAAATAGTTTTTTACAAGCTGCATTAAAATAAATTTTAAATGTAAACTTTTTATAGGTTTGGAAAAGAAGCTCTAAATAATCCACATCAGTTTTCCATCCTCCAGGACCCTAAATCACACTTAAAAAACAAACAAAAAAAAATATGCATTTTTATTTTTTGTGCGCAGACACTGGTCCAGTTAGCTCTGGCTGATCCAGATGCACCACATGGTGATGATGACCAGGGCGTAGCAGGTGATCAGCAGCAGGTAGATACGGAAGAGCAGGTAGTCCAGGACGTAGCCCACGTGGCACCACTGTTCCTGCAGTTCGTTCTCCTTCTTCATGGAGTCCAGGTGGGCACGGAGGTCCCTCAGGTACTGACAGATCTGCTGCAGCTCCGGCACAGAAACTGGACCTGACAGAGGAGACTTCTACTGAGTTGCTTCAAAACAGGCTGAAATGACCGAGTTCTTACAAAACATCTACACACACTGATATTTTAATCGTGGTTACCTCCATTGCAGGTTGGATGCCTGTCAGGGGTTTGGCTGATGGGTTGGATGACCCCCGGGCCTGTGGTGCCGTTTGAGCTCTCAGCTTTCTCCTCCTGTGTTTTATCAGGCAGCCGATCATCTTCAGGCCAGCGGTAACAGATCAGGTTGGCTATGTGTTTGAGGATAATGACTCGAACCCAGTTGGGAACCTCCTGGTACTTCATGGAACTGTGATGAAGGACGTTGGTGATGATGACCGTCTCCAGAAGACTGATGACCATGAGGGCCAGACACACAGAGAAATAGATCCCTAGAATAAAACAGATTAAAAGATAAGTGTCTGACTAAACGTGGTGGTTTGTAATGAATAACCACACGCTACCTATGATGGGAGTGCCGTTTGCCGTGCTGGGCAGCAGGTCATTCATGATGAGCAGGAAGACGGTGTAGCCCAGGATGAGGGTCATTTTAAAGGAGGCACGGTCGACGCTGTGGGGGGGCAGGTAGAAGGACAGGATGTCGATGAGCATGAGGAAGGAGCTGGGGATCAGCAGGTTGACCACATAGAGCACTGGACTTCGCCTTATCACCACCTGATGGATAAAACAAGAACAAACAGTTAAAGTCAGAGGCCCTCGTTCTCACACTTTCAGCTTCTGCTTTGGTTTGGACCAACTCCAGAGATAAATACCTGACAGGTTAGCTGCAACATTCTGCATGATACCAAGTCAACAGGTAGTCTGACATATTTTGAAGCTTTTCCAGAAAAACCAAGTCAAAAAGTTGTTGGTAGTAATGCATAATGCAGCCCAGTAGGAACCCTGCAAGCACCAGGGAGGTACTTGGTAGGTACCAGGTAAGTACCACTGACAAGGAACTGGTACCTACCAGGTACAGTACATACCCCCAATAAAAGTCAATAATACATACCAAGTACATATCAGTTACCCTGTTTAGTAAAACTATTTTCTTTACATCTTCTCTCAGAGGTTGTTTACTTCTGTTTAAAGGTTTTATTGAACATAAAAATTCCCAAATGTCTACATGCCATGGCCCCCCAAACAGCATTAACATCTGGCCAAGGACCCCTCTTGCAAACCCACAAACAATGCTACAAATTATGTAAAGAAATATCAGCTTTTAGAAGGTTTTTCTCACTTTTATTCAATATTCAATAATTATTACATTTGTTTAGCATAAGAATTGTATGTATTAAAATCTGTATTATATTCCCAATAAAAACAAAAAACACTTTTCAACAAACTGTTGATGTTAAGAACAAAACAAAAGTAATCAAACCTCTCTCTCTTAAATATGATTAAATTTATAAGGATTTAAAACATATATTAGCTTTATATTAGCTGTTTAAAAACTTCTTTTCTTATCTTCCCTCCAGCTTTCTAAGGTCCCTCTATCGCCTCCTGGTGGCCACCCAGAGGCCCGCAGCCCTCTCTTTGAAAAGCAGCCATAAATCATTTATTTTTAAATGTTGTAAAGTTAGGTTTATCTGACCCAGAAGGTGATGATGTCCCACTCGTCTATCCCAAACCGCAGAATGGAAGCTTCTCCGGTAATGTCCATCAGCTCCCACTCCCCACTGGCTTCCAGGTACTGCCTTGAGTTTCTAGATATCTCACTGAAGGTCAGGGCTGGGCTGAGCCTCACATCACGTACTGTGAACCAGAATAGCAATACGAGTGGAGAAGCTCAACGGGTCTTTCCAAAAACTAAATTAAATTAGCTCAATGCCATTAAAAATAAAGATTTTTTCTTCTTCTATTGTTATTTTTGTTGTGTAAATAGAAGAGGGAGCTTCTCTTACTGGTGTGCATGTAGGAGCCAAACGTAAATGTGCAGTTCTGCACGTCGAAGGGAAAACTGAAGATCTCCAGGTTGCAGGCCGAGACAAGCCGCAGCATCCTGTCCCAGCGAATGTGACCCGTGTGGTTCACATAAACGTACGGACACGCCTGGGAAACATCGTCGTCCACACTTAGAGGATGCATGAATCAGGTAGTAAAAGAATGACAAGAAAGAAGGAGAGTACTTTAAAGTTGCAGTTCTGTAAAATTCTGGAAATTGAACTGTCTATGTATTATCCCTGTTTGTCTGACTGGTGCTTCTCTCATTGCCTCAGAGATTATAAATCCATCACCTGAGGGTGCAGCTGACTCACAGGATCAGAACATAGCAGCTGCAGGAAAATCTAGTAGAGCTTAAGGTTGGATGTGCACCTAGTTTAAACATGACCCAAGGGTCTTTGGCTGGTCCCAGTCCTGTTAGCAACTCTGACTCAAAGTGTCATCTCTGTTTTTGCAGATCTATATTGCCACCAGCTAGTTAGTTCTCACCCTGCAACATTGGTAACAAGTCAGATTAACCCCTGAGTGGTGCAGAAAGGAAGACAAATACAATAGCATCATAAATTTGTTAATGTGTCAGTGTTTTGGTTAATTTTGAATAATACTTTCTTGCATCTCATTCCAGTCATGCCTGATAGAAAAAGCCACACAACATGGATGAAATTTGTTATGAGTGCCAAATACTTGAAATAAGATATAGCACTAAAATCATAATCGAGTCTTGATATTCTAGCAAAAACATGTCATGTCAACGTTACACAACCAAATCTACCACACTTCTTTTTGTCCAATTAGTATCAAATATCACCACACAAAACTCCTGAAGTTAGGAAGAAATCCTCCTGGTAATTAATCCACAGTTCAGCAATAAACAAAACAGTGATGACTGGAAGGAAAGTATTTAGTAGAGGACCCTCATTTAGGCAAAACATTGATACACTCAACTGCAATCGGATTAAGAAATAAACATGTTGGATAAAGACTCAAACTCAAAATACTGTTGGATAACTTACAACTCGTAAACGATGATGTCCGGCGTCCACAGCTCCTTTACAGGGAGAGAAATCCTGGTGACTCCCCCGCACTCATCAGGGTCCCAAACCAAGAACTCATTGTGCCAAAACTGCAGCGAGTTGAACAGAAACGTTTTTACTATTAAACATCCAATATAACATCAATATATATTCACAGAGTTAAGTTGTCTATTTGTGGAACTAACCAGTCTCAGCCACAAGAATGTAGTGAGTATCTGAGATTTTTCATTCTGAAATACAAAAATACAGCAAACTAATTTATTTTCAACGAGAATTTAGAGGTTGCAAAATATTCAATGTTCTCCATGAAAGAAACTCACCACCCCGAGGACTGCATACAGGGTGAAGGAGAGGTTGGTGATGGTGGGGCTGCTGAGGTTTACAACTGGCCTGAAGGGTTGGAGGTCAAACACAGCCTGCATCGACTCATAGCTGGGACCACTTTGGGTGTCTTCACAAACCAGTTTACAGTGATACACAGACACTGTCCAGAAAGAGCAGGCTTACTAAAACTTTTTATTTCAACTTGTACAATACATGCTGTGAACATGTTGATAAGTCATGTTTATCAGATTTTGTATTAAATTCGCTGAAAGTTTCTCCTAATTTAAAAATTAAAGCACACAACTCAATAAAACTAGCATTTTTTTGTACAAAATATATCATTCTAACCCCCAAATAACTTGTTGTTTTAGAAAAAAAAATGATAGCTGCCATCATATAAACAGAAAAATAGACAATAAAATAAGTTATTACCTGACAACAAGTGAAACACCAAGGAGAAACTCTGCTGAGACAGAAACATGGTGAAAGATGGTGATTAATGAAATAATCTTCTCTACTATCGTAGTGGGCACTGCACACACACACATAAACACACACATATAAACCTGGACATTAACTCTTGTGGTACTGTCTTTTAGCCTAACCAAACCTTCTACAGTCTTGTTGTATTTCATAATGATCTGAGCTTAAATTAAAGCTAAACACCACAATAAATCATTGTAATTTGTTTTTTTTGTGTTCAATAGGAAATATTTATTTTTAAAATATAGATTCGTTTTTGTAGTATGCAACAGTACACACACACAGTTCACTTAAGTATAGTAAAACCAGTTTTCTGGATTAAAAATAAACTTTATAGATTTTATTTCACTATTTGGAAGATTCTGAACCTTTATACTCCAAACACTAGCAGGCTGTTTCTATCTTTGTGAGAGTAAAGAAAACAAAGAAACCAAACACAAATAAGTCACAAACACATACGGGGAGAACACAGAACATATTGTTTCACACCTTCGATGACTGCTCACCCATTATATTTTTTTACACCTCCAGCTGTGGGAATAACTAATCTGTGCAGGTGAATCTATTTTAGGATTTAATGACGCTTTTTTTTTTTTTTATCACACGCACATTTTATCTTCTAAACTCATTAAGACTTTGTATTGACTTCCATTCATTTACTGGTTATTTCTGTAGCCTAACCCTGACTCCTTATCCTAAACCTAACCTCACAGGTATACACCAGACCCTAACCCAACCTAAACTCAATTCACACCTTAGTCCTAACCCTAACCCCTGACTCAACAACGTTATTTCCCCCAACGGAGACCAGGCTGTCCTCATTGGGAACATTGGGTCCACATTAGGAACAGCGAGACCTCACAAGGCTGTGTGTACTGGGAAAATGGTCCAAAATCGTCACCACCAAATAACAAAAACATGTAAACACACACATTTGTAGTTCTATCCATATTAGGACCGGTCATTAACCAACCCTAACCACTCGTTTTCAGTCGTTTCTATAGCCTTACCCAAATCCCTTATAACCAACCACCCCAGTACATACCTATCCCTAAACTCTTTTTACAACTTAGTCCTAAATCTAACCCCCAACCTAAAAATGGAGTTCCACCATATTAGGACCTGTCTTTGGTCCTCATAAGGACTACTTGTCAAGGTAAGTGTCTATACCATAAACGGTCCTAAATAGGTAACAAGTACAAGTACACACACATGCACACACATAAACAGAGTATAAACAATATATTCAAATGACAAAAAGGACAAAAATTGAGCAGAAAACTTTATTTTATAACTGCAACAAAGATGATATGTGGTCTAATCAGTAGTTTGGAACTGATTTACTAATTTAAACAAATGCAATCTGTTTTATTTAAAAGCAAGCATGGGAGAACTATGCACCGAGATGATGGCATTGTGTAAAATGTAGTTAAATATTGACATAAACAGTACATTTTGTTCATTAGACAAATCTGAAGTTTGACTGTTTGTGATTTGTCTTTGCTGTAATTCTACAACTAAAGGTCATCCTTGTCCTTGTTGCAGCAGGACCCAAAAGCAGGCACACGAGAGGCAAAAAAGACTCAAATCAGACGTTGTTGTACGAGTTCACCCAGATGATGATGATGGTAATGAAGCTGACAGTTATGAAGATAATGTAGAGGATGAACAACAGGCGGTCGATAATGAAGCCGACCTGGATCCACTCCTCGGAGCTTGGGCCTCCCTTCAGCTGATGTACAACCTGACGGTGGATGGCTTGGAGATCACTGCTCAGCTCCTTCAGCACCTGCACAGTCTTGTCTTCATTCAGTGGCTCCTTCTGCTCCGAGGCCTCAGTTGCTTTATCCATTTGCGGTAAATCCTTCATTTCTGTTGCAGAGGAAGTAAAGGATGAGGACATCACAGATCTAACCTTTTTTTACATCAAAACAATACCCCTGATTAAACCAAACAGTAGCTAAACAACCTTGTGCAACAGGATTTTGGATCACTGTGTCTTCTTGTTGGGCGGGTTTGGGAGGAAGTCCGACTAGTCGACCCAAGATATGAAGAACTAACACTCTGATCCAGCGAGGAGGCGGAGTGTAGGTAGCAGAGCCATGAAGAAGGTTGGTGATGAAGATGGTCTCCATCAGACTGGTAACCATCATGGTCAGGCAGAGAGACAGGAACACATCTGGGACAATGATTAAAATGGTTTTAAGTTGCCTACAAACATCTCAGAAAACCATTAGAATTTTATTTTTGTTACAAATTAAGCTTTGTGCCAGACTGGAGTATTACAGATACAGATATACATCTGAAAATATGGCTACAGGAAGCAGTAAGAAAGAAAATCCATTGAGTTCTTGTCAACTGACTTATGAGTGGTATGGTGTTTCCAGTGATCGGCAGCAGGTCGTTCGTGCTGAGCAGGAAGACAGTGTAGCCCAGGATGAGGGTCATCTTGAACAAGGACCGGTCGATGCTTTGTGCAGGCAGTATAAAGCTGAAGAGATCCACGGTGATGAGGAAACAAGTGGGGATCACGAGGTTCAGAACGTACATGACAGGCTGGCGCCGGACAGAGATCTGCAGCGAAGGCAGGCAGAGTGTGGTTAATCTCACAGGCTATTTGTATTTTACCACCATCTTAAACTGTTCCACGCAAGTTACTAATCGCAAACATAAATGGTTACAGATTTTTTTGGTGTCTTACATAATAATGAAGCTCTTGATAAGAGAATTCCTCTGAAATTTTTATCGTTTTGAGATCGGTTGTGATTCCAACTAACTCCCATTCACCCATGGTCGCCATTGCCTCTTTTGATGCTTTCAGTATATTCTCTCCTGAAGATCCAGATTCTAGTTGAATGGCATTGACTAAAAGAGAAAAAATGTAAATGTTTTGGATCACATCATCATCATCATCATCAACAATTTTATACAGCTCATTTAAAAACAACAGTGTTGACCAAAGTGCTTCACAGACACAATACAATTAAAACAGTAAACATACTAAAAACAGATAAAAAGACACAATTACAAATTCCTGATGTAATTCAAACGGAACTTGAATTAAAAGCCAGTTTAAAAAGTGAGTTTTCAAGCAAGATTTAAAAGACTGAACAGACTCTGCAGTACGGCTCTCAAGAGGCAAGTTGTTTCAGTCTTGGGGCCACCAGAGCAAAAGCCTGGCCCCTACTCTTGGCTGCACTAAAATCATCTGATTAGAGGATCTCAGTTCTCTGTTTGGGGTATAAAAGGGCAACAGAGCCAATAAATAACCGGGAACCAAACCATTTTAAACTTTAAAAGTAAGTAAAAATAATCTTAAAATCAATGCAAAAGCAAACATCCAGCCAGTGCAAGTCAGCTAAAATGGGAGTGATGTGATCCTGCCTGTTAAAAGATGTGCAGCAGCGTTCTGGACTAACTGCAAATGATGGTGAGATGATTGCTCCAAAATAACATATAAAGAGTTGTAATAATCCAATCTAGGGGTAATGAATGGATGAGAGTTTCAAGGTCTTTATGGGGAATGTAAAATTTTGCTTTGGCAATTAGACGTAGCTGGAAAAAAAAATGGTTTTAACAACTGAAGGTATTTGTTCCTCAAACACTCCAAGATTCTTGACCCCAGAGGAAGATGAAAATGCCCATCACCCTAACCCTAATACTTACTATCATAAATGTAGGAGTTGAAAGTAAAAGTGCAGTTCTGAATGTCAAAAGGAAACAAATAGATGTCAAGACGGCAGGAGCTCACAACTCTGACAGGGAATTCATCGAACACACTGCCGTCAAAGCGAAGGTAGGTGTACGGGACGGCCGGAGCATTGTTTTTCTCCATGCTGCAGGATGGTTAGACACAAATACCCTAATAAATATGACATATCACAGCGAAAAAACACAAAAGGTCTGCAGCGATGTTGACAAGGAATGGACTGAACATAAAAGATGAACGTCACTTTAATCTGACAAGACAGAAATGGATCTCAAACTTCCTACACAGTCTTAATGTGACTGGAAACTTTCCACTAAGCTGTGAATGGAGAAAATCAGACTCACAATTCATTAATGACAATATCTGGCACCCACAGCATTGTCCGAGGAATGGCGGTCCAGTCAAGGCCACATTTGTCTTGGTCCCACACTGTGAATTCATTTTGCCATTGCTGCACACATTTAAAATACATTCATCAGATTTAAACAGTGTCCAGTATGATAAACATGAAAAAAATGAACTTCTCTGATTTCCAAACTTTGAGTGAGACAAACACACACTGTGAAGCTGATTCCAAATAAAAGACTCACTAAGTATTCCCAAATATAAGTTGTCAGGACCTGGGCCTTCTCATCCTGGAAAAGAACCAAAGTGTTTCGTATAACTTAATAAGAACTCAAAAATATGATGAAAAAGGACACAATGAATTTCAGTTTTGCAAAAAAAAAAAAAAAACACTGTTGCTGGATTTATATAAACATAAAGTGACTCGAGACATGTCTGTGTTTTACAGGACTTTTCTTACCACTCCCAAAATACCAAATAGTATGAAGTCAATGGAAACTTTGGTTGTTGTTGATATATTAACTACAGGACGAATGGAGTTCAAGTCAAAAACTGGCTGTAGAACACTCAGCAGTGAGGTTGGGTTAGGTTGGGAGCAGTTCAGGGTGGCAGAGCTGCACGAAGCTGCAGGGAGAAGAAAAACAGCATCTTCATTTTTAGTCGAGATGTAACCCTGGTTTGTCTCAGCAAGCCTTGTGCAAACAAATCATAACCAATACTTTTAATGTCTTTAATGTCAACTAGAAAATTTGGTGCAGAAAATTTGAATTAACATCAGAAACAGTAAACATTTAACATGACAGCAGAAAAATACATTGTTCTCTACAGTTAAAATATCAGTAGATGTTTTCAGTCTGTTTTTTTGTGAGAGAATAAACCCAGGAAAATCCAAATATATTTGTATTTATATGGATGAGATAAATGGATATGTACTCACCGACCATCAGCAGAGAGATGACGATGAAAAGATGCTTAGAAGGCTTGACTTTCATCGGGCAGCACTAAAAACATTAACATTGGGTCAACAGTGGTTGTTGGTTTGAGTGTGACGGCTGATGAATGGATGGACTTTAGATGGAACTATTTGTAAATAAATAACAAAAAATGCATAATTCTTTCACACTTTGCAAAGTTCTGATTGTCTCCAAGTTTCAGCAGGAATCAGTTTTAGACTCATGCACTTTTTTGCATGAACATCAAGGTTTAACGGGCAAAAAGATGTAACGTGACGATTAGTTTTTCCTTTTTCCTCAAACAAAACACATAAGTATAACAATTAAAACAAAGGAATGGTCAGTCTTATCATTTGTGATTCACAAATAATCATTTGCCATTACATGTTTGAAGATTTCAAGAGTTAACTAAAACAAGATAAGGATAAAATGTTATATTATGTAGTTTATTTTCACATTTTCATAAATGAAACCAAAAAAATTTGTTTTTAATGCTTTGAACTTTGATTCAAAGCCATAAAAAAACTCAGGATGAACATACAAAAATAAAAATTCACAATGCAAATATCAGATATTACACTTTTAACAATATAGTTGATCTGCTTGGCTTTAACATCAAGCTGTTTTTTTCTTTTTTGATAAAGATCAAATTGACTCAAAGTTGAACTAGAGTGACATTTTATAATACTCATCCTTAAAAACCATCAACATTTATAATAATTCTTAAAAGGTGTAGTTTTCAAAACTGTGCTATATATATATTTGTTTAGGGAAACTGTTTTCTATGAATAACCTGTTCAAATGTTAGCTCAACTACAGTCTACATTCTCTGTGTTGCTCCTTTGTGCAGATTCCATTGTCTATATACTCAAAATTTAAAGCAAATTCTAAATATATTATCAATAATTTCTCATTACATAAAAAAGAAAAGAAATTCCAATCAAAAGCTGATTTAAAGTTTTTATTCTGTATTTTGTTTTCCTCCACATAGAGTTGCACAATGTTACACACAGGACTTAAACTTAGGTCTAATACTATATTTGTAGATGAAAGGTAGCTTTTTTTAAATAATATGACAAATAATACTTCTAAACAGCAATTAAACTCTTGTGTATGAAGCAAATAAATATCTTAGCTACAATCAATCCTCTAAAACAACCTTACAGATGAACTTGAACAAACATCTGGATCACTGGACGAATGGAGCTCCTTCAAACAGCATTTTACTGTTTGTATGAGTTCACCCAGATAATGATGATGGTAAAGAAGCTGACTGATATGAAGACGATGTAGAGGCCAAACAGCAGGCGGTCAATGATGAAACCCACCTGGATCCAGTCCTCGGAGCTCTGGTTGCCTTTCTGCTGCTGCTGCTCCACCTGGCTGCGGATGGACTGGAGGACTTGACTCAGGCTCCTCAGCTCCTGCAGGGCCTCATCATCCTCAGCTGCTCCCTTTATTTCTGGGGGTCCATTTTTTGCCACCACAGTGCTGCTCCTCGTTACTAATTTTTGGAGACAAGAAAAAAACAACTTTAACAGATCATGCATTTATAAATGTAATTTACTCTAATTGAAAGGATCTGTATACCTAGGCTTTCTGTTCTCTTAGTCTTTCGAGGCATGCAAACAAGACAGCCGAGAAACTTCAGAACGAGCACATTAATCCATCCAGGGACGGGAGAGAAGTCGTTTGGATTGCACAACAGGTTGGTGACAAGGATCGTCTCTAGAAGACTGGCCACCATCAGAGCCAGACAAAGAGAGAAGAACACATCTGGGGGGAGAAAGAGAGAGAGAGAGAGAAAGAGAGAGAGAGAGAGGGTAGTTTGTAGTTTCAAACCTACATCTGAAAATACAGAAATAAATTTGTCATGGAAGCTCAAACAAGCAATATAGTTGGGGAAGAATGCCATAAATAAAACACATTACCAGCTACATTACATTTACTGACTTATGAGAGGGATGGTGTTTCCGGTGACCGGCAGCAGGTCGTTCATGATGAGCAGGAAGACGGTGTAGCCCAGGATGAGGGTCATCTTGAAGGAGGATCGGTCGATGTTCTGTGGAGGCAGCAGGAAGCTGAAGAGGTCCACCGTGATGAGGAAGCAGCTGGGGAGCAGGAGGTTCATCACATACATGGTGGCACGGCGTCGCACTTTGATCTGATGAAATAAAGTCAGTCAGGAACTTTTGGGATGGTGGTGGGGTATTATGTATTTTCCAGGCACATAGTTCAATTCTATACCACAATCGAGTAACTATGGTATCTTCAATTGTTAGGAAAATGCCATTTACACCAAAAATAAAATTTACTCTACATCATAGTCTATCTAAACATCTTTAAAGTCTCCCTAAGAACCTCCTACTGTTTCCAACACTCCCACTTCAGCACATCTTCACAGCAATGCTTCTGGGGAGGGGTGCTCTGTAGGGTGGGAGCTTGGCTGCAGACTAAGCTCCAGGGAGGAGCTTTGTGTAAACAGGCGGTGCTTTGTACCAGTAAGCTTTTAGGCAGCTCCACATAGCTACAACAGGAGATTCAAGGATTTCCCCAATGTGCATGAATGAGTCAACGCAACACTGGATATGTTTTTGATGAGGGAATGACATGATACAAAGCTCAAAAAAAGTCGATTTTGCATAATACCCCCATCCCCCTTTAAAAATATTATCATCAAATAGAATATTTGGCTTTTTCTGCCAGTTTGAAATTGAAGCAACGTTTGTGATACAGTTTGTCTAAACACTTTCATTAAGCTTAAATGAAATTTGGAGCCCCTTTTTTCAACACAACACAACTGTAATCCACCTACATTAAATGTCAGCGTATCTGTGTAAAGACCCGTCGTGTCATTATTTATCATCTTCTCAGCAGTGATATCCAACAGCTCCCATTCTCCCATGGTGGTCATCACAGACTTGGAGGCCTCTGTGATTTCGACTGCAGGTTTCCCAAGGAAAATCTGGATCTCAAGAGCTGAGAGCAGAAATATCAGAAGAGCTAAGCTCAGTGAAAGACCACATGTAACTTAATGGGACATGGTTTCAAAGGAAGAAAATAAAAATATTACCATAGTAGAGGTAGGAGTTGAAAGTCATAGAGCACGTTTGGGTGTCGAAGGGGAAGGTGTAGATATTGAGGTTGCAGGAGCTCACGACTTTGACGGGGAGAGCGTCGTGCACCTTACCATCGCTGTACAGGAAGACGTACGGGACGGATGGGGCTTTGTTTTCATCCATACTGCAAATCCAGAGGAAACAGATGTTTTATCACAGACAGGAATGCTGAGGAGTCAAAACTTCTTCACTGATGGAACAAAAAACTGTAGTTTAAACTATATAACCACAGTTAACATGTTTTAATATTTCATGTTTATCTTGTTACTTATGGCTTTCAGGGTTAAGGTTTATAAAAGTAAAAATAGATTGTATGAGCCTTTGGAATCCTATCAACAGTGTTTTAAAGAAACAACTCACAACTCATTGATAACAATATCCGGAAGCCAAAATTTCTCTTTAGGAAGAGTAATCTTGTCTGTACCACACTGGATCGGGTCCCAACTAATGAACTCATTTATCCACCACTGCAACAAGAAATCTGCTGTGAGAAAAACTGCATCGTAAAGTCCCAATCACCAAAATACAACATAATGATGATAAATCTACGCCACTTCTGACAAAGAAGCTGCAAGGTTACACTTACATAATGCAGCCAAATGTAAGTATTGAGAAGTTGAGCCTTTTCATCCTGGAAAATGAGAAAAGGGGGAAAAATTTCTTAGTTTGTTTATTGTTATTATGCAATACTAAATAAAGAAGTCCAGCTTGTCTTAAAAAGGGTTTTTAAAAAGAAGAAACATTTACATACCACTCCTAATATTCCGTACAGAGTAAAGTACACACTGATGTTGGTTGTGGTAATTGGGTTTTGAACGGGCCGGATGGCACTCAAGCTGAAGACAGGAGTCAGAGCTGCCAGCAGGCTCTGCTGGTCTGGTCTGGAGCATTTCACCTCAACTGTGCTGCTCAAAACTAATGAAGATTTAAAAACAAGAATTAGGTTGACTCTGTCAATCATTTGTTTTATTTTTTATTTAAGGAAGTGAAAAAAAAAATCACAATGTGGCTAAAAATCCCACCTGGCATGAACACGATGAAGACAACCATGGCTGGGATGGCTGATGGAAGGAGCCACTAGAAATTAAAATGAAATATTTAATATTTAGGAATTATATCAAACTGACTGACTTACTCAACTTTATAAACTAAGATATATCACATGCAGGAGAAAATACTTCACATTTAGTGCAGTTTGCTTTGAAGCCATGATGTTCAGAGTTGGATTATTTTAGCAGATGTTCAGTTTCTCATGGCTAAAAAAACAGAAATAAAAAAAATCTTCAAAACAATATTCATATACAACAACCCATCACTAAACACTAAAACCAAACCTGTGTACTCACCTGTCGCATCAACCAACTCCAAAGCCAGCTTTGGTGGGAGCAGATATAAAAATGTTGCCCTAACCAAAGCGTGATGAGGACAAATCCACGTCAAATAATGTGGCAGAGGAAGAGAACCCAGAGCAGGGCTGCTTTCCTTGAAGTGGTTTTCTTACAAAGCAAATGTAAACCACAACTAGCGTGATTGTACCTCCGTGTGTGACTTGCAGGTGGTGGAAGCCTGACCACGGTGGTCTCAGAGGCACACAGCGTTGGTCACAGGCAAATTAACAATGGACGCCAGCTGAGGCACAGGTGTCGTCTGGTTTCTACCACCCACTGTTTTTACATATCATGTAACATGTTGGGATTATCAATCATCCCTCATGACACAATGAAAAAAATACATATATTGATGAAACTTGGAAGCTATGCTACACTACACGACAGAAGCCTTTTTTTTTTTTGTTAAAAAGAAACTGAGAATTTATTTTTACTTATCTTTAAAAGCATATTGTCTATTTATGCAGCATAGATACAGTATATATACCTTTTACACACGCGTGGGCAAAATTGTTGGTACCCCTCATTTAATGAAAGAAAAACCCACAGAAATAACTTGAATCCAACAAAAGTAATAATAACTAAAAATGAAATACAAATGAACATATGAAAGTCAGACATTGTTTTTCAGTCATGCCTTCAACAGAATAAAAAATAAATAGATGAAACTCATAAAACAGGTCTGGACAGAAATGATCCCCTGAAAATACTGTGATCAAAAGGACCTGTTAAATCAAGGTGTGTCCACTAATTAGCAGCACAGGGGTCTACAATCTTGTAATCAGTCAGTGGGCCTGTATATTGAGCTACAGATACTCACTGTGCTGTTTGGTGACATGGTGTGTACCACACTCAGCATGGACCAGAGGAAGCAAAGCAAAGCAAAGAGTTGTCTCAGGAGATTAGAAAGAAAGTTATAGACAAGAATGTTAAAGGTAAAGGTTATAAGACCATCTCCAAGCAGCTTTATGTTCCTGTGACTACAGTTGCACAAATTATTCATGGGTCATGGGTCTGAGCCCTGACCTAAATCCTGTTGAGCATCTTTAGAAGGAGCTGAAACATGCTGTCTGGAAAAGACATCCTTTAAACCTGAGACAACTGGAGCTGTTGTTCATGAGGAGTGGGCCAAAATACCTGATGAGAAGTGCAGAAGTCTCATTGACAGGAATCGTTTGATTGCAGTGATTGCTTCAGAAGGTTGTGCAACAAAATATTAAGGTAAGGGTACCATAATTTCTGTTCAGGCCTGTTTCATGTGTTTCATTTGTTTTTAAATTCTGTTGAAGCATGTTTGAAAAACAATATCTGACTTTCATTAGTTCATTTTCATAAAATTTTTATTTATTATTACTTTGGCTAAATTCAAGTTATTTCTGTGACCATTGTGGGTTTTTCTTTCATTAAATGACAAACAACAATTTTGTTCACTTATGTAGATGATTTCTCTTTTATAAAGTGTCAGAATGAGACCAAAATCTACCTAATGATCATTTTATAAAATTTTATGAAAAGATTTAGTAAAGGACTGATCAGGGCTGGCCATAGCTATTTTGGTGCCCTGGGCAATATTTCAGGTGGCGCCCTTTATGCAATTTTCTAAATCTCACTGCCAATTTACATACTTTCACATACAAAATGTATTAGTTTTGTTTTTGATTGTTTTTTATCTTCACAAACCATGTTGTCCAGTTCAAATAGTTAACAATATAACTCATTTGAAACAGAATACCAGATGTCATATTTGCCAACACTTGCTGACAGCAACGAGGAACACCTGTTCATGTTAAGGGAGGGGCATTATGTATTTCCAGGCACATGGTTCAATTCTAAACTACAGTTGAGTAACTATGTTACCTGCAGTTGCTGTAAAAATGCTGTATATATCAAAAATAAATTTGAATTTGTATCACAGCTTCTAAACTCCTTGAATTTGACCTTCGTCTCTTTGAGAACTTTTTGAACTTTACCTTGGATCATAACAGAAACTTCAATTATATTTACTTTGTTTTCTATTTACACACATAGTAACAAATCAGGCTGAGAAACTCACACAAATTACCTTCATAAACCTTAGTAGCCAGTGATTATTCTACAGACTAATTCAACTATACTCTGATAAAAATAAAACATGTCCTGCCCCCATTTGTGGCGCAATGAATAGTGCCTTTAACATTTGCCTTTACTGCCTATGCCATGGGCCGGTCCTGGGTCTGATGGATAAGTTGTAATGCACATGATTGACAGCTAAGACATCAGTAAAATAAATGTGTAAAGTACTCTTGTGGGTTGGTTTTGCTAACGGATAAGTTTTCAGATCATGGTGGGTTGCTAACAGAAGAAATCTCTTCGATTCAAAAACTGGTACGAAAACAAGTCAGTAGCATCCATCTTTATTCAGAATTGTGTTCCATTAAAGGACAAACAAACAGGCAAGTTTGTAAATATGCAAGCTTCCTAACATCAATGGTAAAGCAAAATACATAAATATTAAAACTTTAGAAGCAAGGATGTTGATTGAGTGAAAGTTCATCATAAGTCTATATTGTAAATGGCATACATTTAAATTCAACAAAGTAATTTTAAAAAGACAACAATAATTTAAATGACTTTATTGCCCTCAGGATATGATACACTTCAAGAAATCAAACTCTGAGTAAACAAGGAGTTTAGAACACAACTGTAATTTAGTTGTCCACCAAAAATTGCACATTTGTTCCTATGACAGGGACAAAAATATTGTTTGGCATTAACTAAGGGCTTTGCAAGTTACATTAAATATATTATTACAAATAATCTAATTTTCCTTATCTTTGTTAATAAAATGTGACATTCTTCCTAAAGTGTCAGACTCCTTAGAACAATATATATAAATGCAGAAACATTTCTTCAACATCCTTATTAAAACAAATCTCTGTAGCACATCTAAAACAAGTGACCACTTCCATGATTCAGCCTTTTAAACATACAGGTCAAACTAATCAGATTAAAATGTTATTTTTATGTAATCACACATATCATGACTACATTTAGCTTGTGGGTCAAAAACTTTAAGCAGTTGTATTTTTACAAATCGTAAAGCTTCTGTAATGCTACAAGCTATCCATATGATACTTTTATTAAATTAGCTCACTCCCTTGTACAGATGCCCATCCTACAGCCCTCACAGTGCTGGGGCTCATGAGGACTATTGACATCAAGGTGACCAGGGCGCCTGTTTGTTGGACCGCGGTATTCCTTGTAGCACTTAATTCTTATTTTCTCCATCAGGTTCTCCATGAGGATATTGATCGCATCTGATTCCACGTTTGGCTTCACCATCGGCGCGTTGAGGCACCTCTTGCAGTTCTGGCGTAAAGGCCTGACCTTTACGGTACCCTGCCCATTGCTCAACTGCATGAGGAAGATCACCATCACCCGGTTGGAAGGCCAGCTTCTCCCACATGTGATGCATTTGAACCTTAAAAAAACATGACAGAAGTTTGAGGGTTTCATATCATTCAAGTAAGATGATGAGCTAGCTAGAAACAAGGCAACTGAGGACATCAAGAGGCTATGATATGAACTGCAAGAAGTGAAAAAGCAACAGCTGAACTACCAACACTCAAAGGTTCTATAACACCAGAAAGAAAACAAGGACAGGAAAACACAAAACATAAGACAATGACCCATTTCCAATAAGTTATGAGAACAGACAGGAGGTTTTCTAAAATTACATACTCCAATACTTTTATTTTAGAACAAACTTTCTAATAACGTACTTGTACTTAAGTTTAAATGTTTTTTTTATTGTGAAAATAGCCTTGTTTTTGCTTACATATTTTTTATTATGTAAGGATCGTTTTCTGCTAATCAAGTAAAGTTGTTTTTTATGATAAACCCATTTCTCTAATACAGATTCTCAGATTTGACATGCAAGAATCAGATTTAGAGTTAACACATTAATTTTCTTAGATAGAGCAGATGGCATGATTGATTTTTTTTGCCATTTGAGCTGTACAAGTTTAGATAAAATCAACATTAATAAATGTGCAATTGTAATTTATTTTAATTTGACTAAAATAGTCAAAAACAAAACACTCAACTTCAGTAATCCCAACCTTGCAATTGTTCTTCTGATGTAATTTTCCCAGCCGAAGTTCTGTTGGTTAGGGTCAATATTTTCATCAAACTCCAAATGCCAAGTGTCTGGTCTCTTAAGCGTTTCTATATTATTCAGAAAAATGCTTGTCCATATCGGTTGTTCCATCGTTTTAACGTGGAAGTTGAAGCCTGAAGCTGCTGGTTGAAGAAGAGAAGAGCTCTAATATAACAACTGATCTGCTCAGCTGACATCCAGTTTGTGATGTTTACTCATCACCCTCAATAGAAAAACTCTGCTCATGACACCCAGGAAAACGAAACTTAAGATCATATCAAACCTCTTAAAGTTTCAAGTTTACCCGAGACTGGAAAGTGCAACTCAAGGAAAAGATAAAACTGAAAGAGGTTTTATTTGTATGCCTATTGCATAAAACACTGACACCTGCTGGACATTTTATAAACAAAGCACAACAAAACAAAACGACTTTTGGCATATAGCGCATATCATATCATCTGTGAAAAAACATAAACAAATTACTTCTAAAAATAAGGCCAGTTTTAGCACAAGATTTCAAGCAGGTAGTTTTAAGCATAGATATTATATACGGAGATACCCTACG
>JARVJO010000227.1:11527327-11602377 GCA_031762555.1 Cynodonichthys magdalenae | reverse complement strand
TTTACTTAACTCAGTTAAGTGGAACGGGTTGACATAACATGGTTAAGTAAATCCAACATTTCATTTTTAGAGTGTAGCTGACAACATACCACATCCTGTCCAAAGACTGTCAAAAGTGCTAGATTGACGTTAAGAGAACTCTTCATTTACTGCCTCCAGCTTTTTTTAAACTCTGAAAACATTTAATGACTTTTCAATGTTGATGTACTAATTACAGTTCAACTTTTGAGCACTGCAAAACTACCACCTGTCAAACGTGAGCTTCTAATTTTGAACATGATGCTCTTGCATAACAAAGTCAGAGACTGGAAGAAGTTTCCAGTCATGTTGTGTCAAGTGTAAGAAGCACTTGGCTTGAAGATTTTCTGAATGTCACTGAAAGAGTGGCGTGTATACACTCAAAACAAATGAAATATTGGATTTACTTAACCATGTTATGTCAAGTTGTTCCACTTAACTGAGTTGAGTAAAATCAAAGCAACATACCAGTTTCTTAACCAAATAAAATATGTTGATTTGAATTTAATTAACTCATTTAAGTGCAACCACTTGACATAACATGGTTAAGTAAATCCAATATTTAATTAGTTTTGAGTGTAAGTAAGATCTTATTGTGCAAAACTCAATTGCTCCTCAATTAGTCGATGACTGCAATAAATTTTGTTTATGGTGGTTTATAAAGATAATTTCCAGAACTCATTTTTTAAACTTGAAATGGACATAAATATGGGATGTATTTTTTAGATTGATTTAGATCTAAAAGAATTGAGTATTTATTGTATTTTCACATGTTTTTCAGGGTTTTCTGTGCAGTTTGTGTTTTAAATAATGTAAAAACTTATACTTACAGTGCACTCTACAAGTTAAAAAGATTATTAGAGAAATTATTTTATTTTCATTCATTATAATCTTCCAAACGACAAATCATTTTATTTCACAAACTCACTTATTTTTATTTAGCTAAAATGATCTTCAGAGTCATAATCAGATTCAAAAAAGGTTTATTCATAAATATCATGAGTCTTGGGCCTTTAACATATTTGATTCAAACACACAGTTGATTTGAACAAATGTTACTGTTTTATTCATATAGGTCATTGAAAATGGAAACTTTTTTCAGTTTTGATAGGATAAACATTAGCTTTTGTGTGGGTTCATAAGCTATTTAAACACCATATATATTTTTCCTCCATTAACAGTTTAACCAAACAAATCTACACTAAAGTATTTTAAGTCATCATTTCTTCATAGTTTTAAATATTTACACACAGTCATATTTACAAAATGTTAAACAACTAAAACACAAAAGCATCAAACAGAAACTCACTAAGACAAGTGTCAGCAGAACACAGGCTATATTGTTACTATAAAGAAAACCACACTTTTAATTCAGACAGCAGTTTTTTATCTACATGAACACATTTTAGAATAAAACTTTTGTTTCATTAATCACAGTGCCATCCATGCTTTTTTAAACTACTGGAACAAGTACTATTACTATGACATCAATACATTTATGTGAATTAAAGAGTTTATCTCATAACATCAAATTTTTTTCAATCAAATTTTTCCCCATAATGAAGTTTCTTTCCATTAAACACAACTGTACAAATATCTACAAAGAAATCTGTTTTAAAGTCCTGCTGTTGTGTTATACTTTTTATCTCTGTTGTCAAGATAAACTATTTTTCCTGTATTTCTTAGTTTTGTTACTAACTTAGGGTCTGCAACCTCTGGCTTTGTCCCTCAGGAATTTTGACAAAAACTGACAAGGAAAATAATATCTAAATTCATGATCACATTAGGAAAACAGCAGAGATAAATGACAAGTCATTCTGATATCACCAAAAATTAGGAGTAACAACCTTTTGATCAAAGCTAAATAAAATTTACAATAAATAGCAGAAATTGTTCTTTTGATTGTAAAGTTTGCAGACCCGTTAGCTTAATTTAAATGTACAATGACAAAACTGGTCTGATCTATGTACAGTTGGTACTGTACATTCCTATTTTAAATCCTTATTAGTGTTCCAAGTGTTTGCTTTACCTAACAGGATCGATGGAGGATGTATTAATATGTACCTGTTGGGTTAATGGTTATCCTTTTTTTAAACTTTAGTACAATAAACACTTTAGTCTAGTCTTAAGAAGTCGTGTCTTTTATTTAATATGCCTACAGTACAAAGTGGTTGCTGATCACATGGATGCACTGAATCAGAACATGGCAGCGCTTTAAACCAAAGGCCATTCAGCAAACACTGTGTTCTATTTGCATGACCTCAAAATTTAACGAGACAAATTCTCCTGGTCTTTCACCTTTCTGTCTCCGTCCTCCGCCTCAGCTTCAACAACAGCGGCTCCGTTGCTGAGCGGGGCATCACTCAGGGTGCTGCGAAGCGTCACTCGGGTCACACTGAGCGAGTGGTTTCTCGGGGTGCTGTGGTGCGGTCGATGGCACATCACTTCCTTGAACATTTCTCTGAAGCGCGTGGACATGAGGTTGTACAGGATGGGGTTGACCGCTGAGCTGAGGTAGAAGAAAACGCCGGAGATGATGTGCACATACTCAAAGATTTCCCAGTTGTTGATTGTCCATTTGCTGATGAAACTCCACATGAGGCGGTCGGTGTGAAACGGGGCCCAGCAGATGCCAAATACCACCACTAAAACGACTAAAAAACAGCATCACAGAGAAACACATGAGTGTTGAGGAACTGACAAGTCAAGATCTGAAGTATTTTCAAACCTGCAAAATAATATTTTTCATAATGCCTTTCCAAGTTTGCAACGTTTAACAGATTTTAAAGTTTATTGTTAATCTTATATTGAGTTCACAGAGGTGGATTTAGTGCTCTTTAGAGGTGAAGTTTCAGATTGAAACAGACTAAATGCATGTTGCATCAACTAGTCCCTCTAGCATGAAGGATAATCTAAAAGTTCCCTGTATACTTTGTGTATATGTGTAGAAGGTACAAAACGGCAATGCTGTGCAGCATCCACAAACATGATTAGGAGGCTAAAAGTATAGCTACATTTTGTTAATTTGTTTGAGGTAGTTTTGACTTTTTTTGTACTGGGTTATAATAATAATCACTGAAGGCCACACTGGCTTTAATTTACATTTATTTAAAAATGCCTGCTAAAAAGCCACGTGCTGAATTGTTTTCTCAAGTGTAAATTGGAAGCTGGAGATTCAGCAGGAGGTTCTGGGAGGTCAATTATACATTTTTGAAGTACTGTTAGTTGGAGTTCTAATTTCAGATAATGAGTTAGAAGAACCTGTGTGCAGAGCTAAATCTGCTTTGGGCTTTTAATTAGCATTACGCTGTTGATTATGAAATGTCAAGCTTCTAATTTAACACGGATGTTGTGAACTCAAACAGCAGTGTTTTGTTGATCTTAAGACTGTTCACTAAAGCGTAAAAGTAGCAGTGTTTAATTGATAAGATTTCTTTTAGTTTTATGTTTACTCTCTAAAATATTACCTTTCCGATTGAGGATAAGGACATTTGGTCTTCAGTGTTAGAAGATGTTGAAGTTCTTATATGCAAAATTTTTCACACGAGTACCCTAAGTTTTGCTGATTCAAGTTTTTTGAATCAAACCAACCTTTTAAAAGTTTTAATACTGTACTTCTATCCTGGTCCATGAGTGCCACTATCCTGCATGTTTTAGAGGCTTCTCTGCTCCAACACATCTGATTTGAATGAATGGGATATTAACAGGCTTCTACAGAACATAAAGTGGTAATAGCTGGGTTTCAGACATGTGATGTCAAATAGAGGGCAGGAAGTTAAATTTCTATGGCGGAAACCATAGTAAAGAAACTGTTTTGTACGGATTTAGATCCAGTTTCAAGACAAATATACCAACTATTAGTTAAAGGGGTGTTGTTAATCGGTGTTGTTAATCAAAATCGATTTGTTTGAGCTTCATATCATTTTATATTGTCATTACCTTATCAAAAACATACCCAAATTGTTGCTTTGATTCATTTATGGATGTCTGAGAAATCCTTGAATCTCCTATTGTAGCCATGTAGAGCTGCCTACACGCTTGCTAGTACAAAGCACCACCTATTGTACAAAGCTCCTCCCTGGACTTCAGCAGCCCCACAGTTCACCCCTACCCTGAAGCATTGTTGTGAAAATAAGCTGAAGCGGGAGTGTTTGAAATGGTAGAAGGTTTTTAAAGAGACAGAGGCCATTTTGAACTATGTTCCTACAGTACAAAGGAAAATACATAATACTTAATATGTTCAGGTGTTTTGGAGCAGAGAAACAAGTTTAACAAGTGGGATAGCCGCCTCCAAGAACCAGATTTGGACACCCCTGTTCTAAAACAACTTAAATAATGTGTGTATATTTACACTGCATTGGAACATTAACAAGGATTTTAAAGTGTTTCTCCAGCAGGTTTTTATACTCACACAACATTTTCGTGACCTGCCAGCGACGTGCTTTCTGCTGCTTCATTCGGACATTACAGAAGCTGTCCTTTCCGAAACCAGACTTGCCTTCTAATGCCTGCCCCATCTTTTCATGCTTCAGCTGTACCCCAATGAGCATGTAGAGGACGCTGATTGTGGCCATGGGCAGAATAAAAAACAGAAAGGTGGTCAGCTGGATGGTCAGGTTGTATATCCATTGCGGTTTTACTAGTGTGCAGATGGCTGATTCAGGGATGTCCAGGTTTTCAATCCCAGCAGGGCCGACAGAGCGAACGCGGAGGATGAAGATCCCATGCAAACTGGTGTTCGGCACAGCGCACAGCACCGAAACACCCCACACGGTGAGGATGACCCGTTTGGCATGGGTACGTGTCACAACAGACTTTGCCCGCAGTGGATGCACCACAGCAATGTAGCGTTCAATGCTCAGAGCTGTCACGTTGAGGATTGACGCAAAGCATACGGTCTCAAGTAAGAAGGTTTTGAAGTAGCAGCCTCCTTTCCCAAACAGGAAGGGATAATTTTGCCAAAGTTCATACAGCTCCAGAGGCATACCAAGCAGTAGCACCAACAGGTCTGACACCGCCAAGCTGAACAAGTAGTAGTTTGTTGGCGTCCACATGACTTTGTTGCGTGCAATGACAGTGCATGTCAGCACATTCCCCACAACGCCGACCAAAAAGATGACCAGATAGATGAGGCAGATAGGGAGGAACACAGGTGATCGACGAAAACCTAAATATTTTTCTAGATAATCGTCTTTTGTCAGACATGCTTCATCCACATCACTTAGACTGTCGTTCATGACTGAAGTCACATTGGCACAAATGTTTTCTGGAGGACAAAGCCATTGCCCTTTGCCTTCCATTAGATTGACAGAGCAGTTACTGGACATCATGAGTAAGGGTTCTTACCCAGTATCTAAAAAAAAAAAAAAAAAAAAAGAATTAACATTTTATAATACAATAAAACCAACTCGTTCGGGAAAAATCTGATGAATGAGATTATTTTGTAAAACTGAAATATTGTTAGTTTAAAACTTTATAATAGATATTTTACTGGAAATTAAAATCTCCTGTAGCAACTTATTAAAGCTTGATTTGTATCTGGTACATACTCTGTAAGTACCTTTGTTGGTACCTTGGCAGTACCCCCATAAGTATCCAGTAAATATTTCTGTAAATACTCTTTAGGGGTCTGGTACATGGAGTGGCCTTTACAGATTAATTGTAAGTATTCTGCTAGTAGCTTGTAGGTACCAGGTACACACCCTGTAAGTACCCTGTCAGTACTGGTACATACACTGTAAGTGTCCTTGAATGTACACTGTAGGTACCAGGTACAAATCTTATATGTCACTAACCTCATAGGTATCTCTTAGATACACTGTAGGTACCAGGAACACACCATGTAAATACCCCTGTGGGTACCCTGTATGTGCCCTTGAAGGTACACTATAGATACCAGGTAGTTACCTTGTAAGTACACTCTAGGAACCAGGTATGTATCTTGATAGTCACTACCCCTATAAGTACCCTGCAAGTATCTTGTAAGCACTGGGTACATATGCTTTAAGTGCCCTTAAAGGGACATATAGGTACCAGGTATGCCCCTTGTTAGCCAGTACTCTTGTATGTATTCTGTAAGTACACTAAATTTACCAGGTGTATATGTACCCTGTAAGTACTGGGATGTATCATGTATTGCTAACTCAAAACTTCCACTCTTCATCTTTATGACAAACACAATCGTCTGCTCAGAGTTGTCTTAGCTCCATGGATTTTTGATAAACATTTTTGACATTAAAGTTTCTAAGTAATCTTCGTTTAAACAAAAGAAAGCTACTGTTTTTATTCCTGCTAACAGTGACTTTTACCTGTTATATATATATAAAAAAAAGCTCATTAGCCTTCCTCAAGATTGTGACATAATGAGGTATTAAATAACTGCTCATTGTGATGGATCACTTCATTCTCCGGTGAGGGAGGAAAGAAAATACTAATTAATTAAAACTGAATATGCTGGTACCTATAACAATTATTTTAAACATGCTCGGATAAGAATAAAGTCTGGTTGGTAATTATATAAAGACATTTTTCTGTTTAGAATTTAACTCTGATTAAGGTTTTGATGATCACAGCAGTGTGTCATCAAAGAAAGAGTTGATTTGCATCTCGGTGGACATCTCTCCACCATATTTTCTGGCAAAAACATGAAATTTTGCATTAGATCACCTTCTGCTGCTGTTTTTTTCTAATGGAGTTTATGTTCTGACATTGAGTGACTGAATTAACTTAAATAGCCATCTGGTTTAGAAATTGAAAACTAAGATTTAGAATTAAACAGAAAACTTGCCATGAAACCTGATTAGAGGTATTGTTGTACTGATGACAATTACGGTCCTGTGAGATACATTACATAGTCATCTCTTTGAGGACCACAGAGCAGCGAAAAAAAAATCCAGTTTTCCATGAAAAATAATTTTGTTTTTCTACACATTTGCTTATTTTCTATAATACAAAGAGTAGACTTGGAGAGCTGCTGGTCATTTCTAACTCTGAATTCATCATTTTTCTAGCTCACAACTTTATTTTTGTCTTTCAGTCTCTTCCTTCTGTGTGGTCACAGTCATAAGGGAGACTTGCACATCATCTACCAAGCTGAGGGTGAAATAATGTTCACTTTGTTTATTCTGAGCAGCAGTCACCATGTATGCAGTCTCACCAGAACCAGAAATCTATAAATACCTGGTACTGAGGTAGATATCATTTTTTTGTTCTTTCCATCAATGTTGCCAGCTGCGGTGAAAGGCAGGCAGTCATGTAACTGCCTGTGTGTGTCTCTACATTTGTTTATCCATTTGTTGGCAAAAAATCCCACAAACCTGTAAAACCTACATAACACAATGATTGGATTTAACTCTATGACTTACCAACTTTTAGAGTTAACATGATTGAAAATGGCTTTCACAGACAGATATTTGACCTAAACCCACACCAAATTTTTACAGATACTGAGGTAAAATCTGATGAGGTAGTAGCTGAGAGTCACCTCTCTCTCTCTTTTGCCACTTCAGTAGAGAACATAAGTAAATATTAGTTTCTTCATCATTGGTGACATTTTTTCCTCCCAAGAGAAGAAAAAGGAGAAAAATGAAAGTGAAAGAAAAGATTGAAAGAGAGACAAGAAGATATGTGAGATTTCCATCAAGAAAACACAAGACAACGCATCCGATATCTGCCTCCACCTGCAAAAGGGGACAAAACAATGCAACACAATACATGTGCTTATAATAACAATAATTATAACCTCGCTGAAAAGTATACATACACATACACACACATATATATATATATATATATATATATACACATACACATTTAGTGACCAACGCAGTCCTGTGATGTTTGTTGCAGAATGACCCAGGGCACAGGCAAAATCCAAAAGGTAACAAAAAGGCTTTATTAAATCAAAAGGCTGACGGGGCAGCTCAAAAACACTTACAGAACTTTCTCAGGAGAAACACGGGAGGACAGCCACACTGACTGGTAGACAGTACAATGATCAGACACAGACTGAGGACAAGACACCAAATAATAACTTAATGAGACAACAAGAAACAACTGGAGGAGACACAAAGAGAAACAGGTGAGCAAGGGCGGGGCTGGAGGCAAAACAGCAGGGTGGAGATACAAAGGGGAACAGAGAAACACTAGAAAGTTAAAGCAAAAAGACACAGATCATAACAAGTCCAGAACAGAATGTGTGTCAGAAACCCCTGGATCTGAACCCCTGATTGTGTGTGGTTGAGCATGCATCTATATACAAGATTTCTCTAATGGAATATTTAATAGTGACTGTGGAGGACCACAGACCTGACCCCCAAGGCCTGAGGCAGACATGATGAAGACCTGAGCCAAAGACCCCGAGAGGGACCCCAAGCACGGAGCCCCCAGGGGCACTAGAGCAAGAACAACTGCTCACCCACCCCCCAGAGTGGACCAGAAGAGAGAAAGGGGAAAGCCCCCCCAGTGACCCTACGCAGTAATGCTTAGAGTCACCTCTAATAGATAATCCAAGTGCTAATAGATTCATCCAAACCTTTGGGATGCAGAGTAGTGAGCGATATATGCACGCCTTTAAGAAATGCTCATTTCTCTATAATTTGACTTTAAAGGAAAATTGTCTGTGATATAAATTCATATTACAGAGGTAGAAACAGACATAATATTTGCTTTTTTGAAAACTAAAACTAGAATATGATACTAAAGGAAAACACTTTCCTCCCTGTGACACAGGTCTTTTTTATCTCCTGCAGTTGCCTTATTTTGCATTTTATCAGGGTGCACTGTGTACTTGTTGACTAAAACCTTCAATATACAGAAAAAAAAATGCTTCAGGCACAGTCGGCTGTACAGCATGTTGTCATTGCACTGTAGTGTATTCATCCTTTGCATTACAATGAGTTGTCACCACCTCCTCTGACTGAAAATTGATTTCCATTTATTACTTTTATTTTCCTGCCGGAAATAACTTTTTTGTGTGTGGAGCTTTTTTTATTTGCAAAATTCTCTATTGCCATTTGAAAAATCTTAAAACTCCAAGTTCATATAGTTTTCTCATGCGCTGTCAAGTTTTAAAGTAATGACTTTAGTTTAATTTTAATGTAAGAATGAAATGACCTAAAAGTACTTAAAGACTGATCATCATCTTACACCAGTGGTTCTCAGGGTTGGGGTCGGGACCCAATGTGAGTCATTAAACACCAAATCCTTAGATGATTTCCAAATAACATAAATTCAAACAGGTTTGCTTATGGCATAGTTTCACCTTGACTGTTACAAATGATAAAAACAGATAAAAAAAAGGTTTCATGAATGCTGTTATTGTTTGTGATTTCAAATTAACGTATTTGTGTCTTTAAACCGATGGTGGATGTCCCCGATACTATCATTTTGAGGGTCAGAAGCAAAAAAGTTTGGGAACAATTGTTCTGATCTGATTGAATAATGTGAATTTCCTAAATAAACTATGAAACTGTCACATATAATCACCTATTAGGTACTAATTTTCCATCAGATTTAACAATTTATTTTAGGAATTTAAAAAAAGGAAAGTTATTCTGAAGCCTTTAACACCAGTAACCAATTTGTTCAGAAACAAAAAAGAGAAACCCAAATGCAAAGATGCATACTGCAAATAATTTGTGTAACACATTGTTCTGACAAAGTCAACATTACTAATAATATAATCATTTATTTGTGGTAGGAAATGAACTGGATGTTATGTAAAAGTAAGTCAATACAGGAATAATGATAAAGCCACATGGGGTATTTCTCAGTCTTCTTTTTTGCCCTTTAGCTCGTTACTTTAATGACACAAGATGAGGTTTTAGATCATTCGGTGCTTTGACACTACAGCGTGCGTCAGTCTCCTGAGTCTGGACAAGAAGATCATATATTTTCATCATTTACTTTTCTTAGTTCGATGTGTGATATTTTCTCTACTTTGTCACAGACATGAAGCTTAACTGCAAATCATCAGGTTTAAAATGAACTGAAATATAAAGAATTAATCTTGTTTTAAAGTTGCTAATTTACACAAAGTGAGTCACAAAGAAAAAGAAAACAAATACAAATATTGTTATTTTTTTAGGTTTCAGTGCATTTATCTTCCAACAATACTGAGATATATTGACCTAAACATAAAACACTGACATTTTAAGCACATGCGATGTAATATTTTAGCATTTCATCCTATTTCATGTTTTATGATTGCATAAAAAGCAGCCACAAAACATCCAGAATCTTCAGTTTTCTGATGTAAACTTGAATAAATTTAACTGTTAATAGGTAAACCAATGCTAAAATAATCAATATTTGCATACTGTTTTACACACCCAGAATTTTCCTTTAAATATTTTTTAAATGTGTTTTTGTGATTTAGCCCTGGACCTTTGCAGAAATCCTAAATCTTCTTACCTCAAAGGAGCTTTTGTTCAGATTTTGTAGAGTAAACAGAAAACTGGTGTCTTCAGCGTGGACAACGTGCTGCTCTCGTCCACTCTCCGCCTTGTCTGCTGCTCTCTCCTCCAGCCTGACTCCAAATCATGCACATACGTAAAATACACACACACACACGCTCTCGCTTTCTGACTTCCTCCCTCACCTCCACTCTCTCACACTCCAACATGTGCATTTAAACCTGCAAGTTTAATTCTGTCCACAGGCTTCCCACTATCTCTTCTGATGTCACGGTTAGGAATATGATCTTAGACAAATAAAAGACATTTTCCAGCTCATACGTTTTATTTGCTCATGCTATTCTGCTTCACCACACAATGACATTGATGTAAGAATTAGGCATGGTTTCAGTTTTCTGACAGTGAAAGAAAACAACAAAAGCTCCATACTGTGCACACTGTTGAGTTGTGTTTATTCTGCTTAAAGTGAAACAAACTGATTCTTGTGACTGAAGTAAAGCTGCTCTGTAGCAACTGTGTCAGCTTTTCATGACAGCACAGTGACAGACTCCCGGTGTGTTTTCTCTCTGCCAGTCAGAATCAGAACCAGTGGTTACATCAGCATTGTTTGCATGCAGCTTTTATTTATTGACTTATGAATGAAATTTTATTAAATAAATTTGAATCAGTTGTAACTTTCTGATCATTGCTCTACTGTTTTGGTTCTGCACTTTATTTCCTGTAGGCCCTGAAGAATAGGTGAACAAAAAGTCATGACAGAGTGAACTTACGGATTAAATGCAAAAAATGGCTTTAACATTTATCACTTCTAGGCTGGACTGTTGTAATTAGAATAGAATAGAATAGAATAGAATAGAATAGAACCATTGCACAAGCCCGTATACAACAAAACTGAACGTGCTTCAGCTGACAGTGTATTACAAAAAGGCAGCAACACATACAGTATGTGTACATATGAAGTATTTAGCAAGATTGTAAAGAAAACCTATATATACATTAATAATCAGTCCTGAAAAAACATTAATAAAGTAGTTCTTACAGTTAGGGTGTTTGGATGGTGTTTAGAGTCCGGTTGACCCGTGGGAAGAAACTATGATTGAGTCTGTTGGTGCAGCTCTTACTGCTCCTGTACCTTCTGCTGGAGGGCAGCAGGCTGAGCAGGTGGTGACCAGGATGGAAGTGGTCTTTGAAGATCCTCTTTGCCCTGGAGACACAGCAGGTGTTGGCGATATTGTCGAGGTAGGGGGAGAGGATATATTTTCTCAGAAGTCCTGATCACCCCTCCTGCAGCCTCTTCTTGTCAGCAGGTGGAGCCAGCGTACCACACAGTGAGGGCGTTAGCGAGCACGCGCTCTATGGTGGAGTGATTGACGGTTGCCAACAGCTTGAAGCTCAGCGTTTGAGTGTCAAGCAGGGGTCAGCTGACGGCACGCACCCGCCCTTGAGAGTAGGCGTTTATATTTGACGCATATGTTGGAGTAGTATTCTCTGAAAGAACACTTGGCAGTAAACTTTATAACTTTATGTCAATTATAAACCTTGCTTTTGTCTCCAAGTTGTTCTGTCTGAGTACTCTCGAAGTGGAGTCGCTGCTGTGGTGTTGACCAACCAGATGAGGTTTGCTGAGACGTATGTCCCCAAGAATTTATAGTGGGGGACCCTCTACATGCTGTCATTGATATAGAGTGGTGCAGGGACTGCCTTGGTCTTTCTGTAGTCCATGACCATCTCCTTGGTGCCATCTCCTGGCACACCACACTCCCAAGCACTGCACCTCATCCCTGCATGCCGACTCGTCTCCACCAGTTATAAGTCAGACCAGAGTAGTGTCATCTGCATATTTGATGACGGTGTTGGTGGAGTGACAAGGGGTGCAGTCATGAGTGTAGATGGTGAATAGAAGTGGGCTCAGCACACAGCCCTGGGAGGAGCTGTGTGCACCAATTCTCAGACAGTTTGTAAAGAATTCCTTGATCCAGGCGAAGGGACATTTAGGGCCGCCAGTTTGTGTACCAGTTTCTCGGGACAGATATATTATTATCTGTAATATCTACAATCATATCTTTAAGAACAAAGCAGTTCCTATTTTGTGGGAGATGAAATGTTCACATGAAGCTATGTGATGATCCATGTTGGACAATAATAAACACCAATCTGAGAAAAAAATTTTTTGGTTTTGTTTGTGTTTTCAAACACAATTGTTATTTATAGTCATCAAATCCCAAAGGATAAAACTTAATCACAGTCCCTTTTAAGTTAAAAATAATTATATAAAAAAAAAGAATTGCGAACCTTTAAAAACAGATAATTTTATCCTACCCCAAAGCCAAAGAAGAAATATTTTCAGTTTGTAATCAACTAAATGTACCCAACTTATAATTCAAACACATTCTGTGATCTGTGTGAATATGTTTGCTCAATAAAATAACTCTAGGATTCATAATACACATACAGTATGTGCAAACAGACCCCCTCATATATTTTGCTCAGAGCTAAACTCCCTCATCTTCTGTGGATTGTCTCTGCAAGTAACCGCAATGAGCTTTTCCTCTTTGATATAAAACATCTCTTCGTTGGGATTCCTTGAGGCTTGTATGTCACACCACTGATTTGTAAACAGGTGACAATGTACACCCTGGTCAGAAACCCATCAAAAACATGACCATGCATGGACAGCCCTCACAAAATGCACATCCAACAGGCTTTTTAAATCTATATACCAGCAGTCTTGCAGCGTGATTTTTCTCCTCAGTGATCACCTTGACATTTGTAAGTAATTTCTTTACTTGACATTTTTAACAAACTCATAATCCATGGTTCAGGTGCAATAGAGGGAGATAAAAGCGGCGAATAATTTAGCAGCACACATGTATCACCTGGCATTTCTGGTATTCATGAAACACAAATTTCTCCTGGACAGAAACGAAGCTGAACCTGGACTGATGCATGATAACGACGGCTCATCCTGACCTTTTACTTTCTTACATGTTTAATTTTCATTTTCAGACAATAACACAAAACAACACAAGGTTGATCAGAGGACATTTCTGACTTTATATGTGAAAGCAAGATAATTTGTTGAATACTGCTCTGTACATAGTCTAATATATACAAAGATTACAAGGCAACATTATAGCATGAATAACTCTTACGTCTAAATTAGAAAAGTTCCTGCGCACAAAATGATATTGTTCAGTTTCAAACAATAATTAAAAATTCATCAGCACACATACCATTGTTATTTAAAAACTCTACATTTGCTGACAAAGCTGATACATTCACTAATTAACCAATTATTAAACAATTTCACACTTTTCATATTTTCAAATGTATTATTCTTCATTAATCTGCACAGAATTCTCCGTAACACACAAAGAATACAAAGAGTCAATAATATGAATAATAATAATACTGATAAACACCGTTCATTTACATTTAGAATCAGGTCCTTCTCTTCCTATCAGTGCACAGGGACTTAACTTGAAAATGAGCAGTTTTTGTTTTCAACACTTAAAAAAGCTTAAAACATGAACGACCTTGACCCCTGACATGACCTTTTGACCACCATTGGTCCTGTCTCCCAACTAACTGAACTCTACATTAGCTTTTAATAACCTGCCATGCAGATAATGCTGACACAACAATCTGATTTAATCTTTTGTGATTCATAAAATAAAAAAAAAGAATCATTAACATGATTTTCCTTTTTACAGGTGTTTCTATTTCCAGTGTGTATTATCATTCCATGATCTGAAGATGATTTCTGATCTGTCATTCATTTTCACACCACTGTTAATGTAACTGACTGTTCTCTTTTTCCTTTTTTCCTGAGCAGGAGAAAACAACACCTGTGCGTCTGTGTCACCATGACGCCACTCTGTGCAGTAAACCTGATATATCTTTCCTAAAAGGAATATTCTATCTTCTGACAGACACTTGAGTTGTTTTAAGACACACACACAGCTGAACGCTGAGTGCAAACTGGTAGAAGCCAGTTTGAGCAAGTGCTGAGTTGGATTCTGCTGAGAGGTTTGAGACCTGATGATGGGCGACAACCATCTGAGGGGAAGAATGAAATTTTTGATTACTGCAAATGAGAAGTTTGTGCCGACCCGGAGAGTTCTGATAAGGCTGTTTTGAGACGGAAAGCCAAACTGTCCAAGTTCATACAAACCTATCCGTAATGACCTCCAGGACAGATCTGAATCATCTGGACCTCACAGTCCGGCACACAAGCCTTTACCTGCAATGAGACAGCCGTCTCCAACCTTGGTGAGCTAATGAACTGTACCTAATTAAGGCATTATACACAAGTGGTTCGCAGAAAAATCCTGGTTAAACAGCATGAGGAAACTTTAATATAATTCTTCTAACTTGTGGTAGGATTAAACTTACTAATAAAAATCTGACCAAGATCTTAACACCTCTCCAAATTGACAAAACCTATAGGTTTTACCCATGGGTCACTTGTCAGTTAATTAATAGAAGAAAAATATTTCCTTTAAGAAAAAAAATATTTTCATTCTATAAAGGTTTAAACATTCAGACCTTAATTTAGAACTTATAACATCAAGTCTACAATAACTTTTACCTTTAACTGTTTTAGAAACCTTACTTTTTGTCTTTCATGTTATTTTTACCATTTTTATTCATGATTCAATGAAATTGATTCTTGCTATATTTTTGTAATAAATTACCGTAAAAGATGAAGCTGGTTCCTCATCTGAGTATTTTGGCCCAAGATAAGAATTCCCTACATATCTTATGAAATCACACTTTGGTAAATATGAGTCTGATTAAATAAGGTGAATAAATGTTGGTCAATAAGGTGACCTGGTGCCCCAGCAGGAAAAAGTGTAGTGCAGGACCGAAATAGTTATCACTCTTTCTGTTTTCTCTCCTAACAACTCACTACAAGTTTTGTACACTATTTAAAAAGTAACCATTGACTTAATTTGTTCTTACAAATTGAGCTGGATCTTTTTTTTTTTTTAAGCAACATAGCATGAACAGATGAGGTCAATGAAAGCTTGTCCTATCAGGAAAATTCATTTGATCTGACGTTTGAAAATGTGTATGTTTGCTATAGCATATTGTGAGATAAGACGACCAAATAAATTTACTGTTATTGAAGAATATGAGTCCTGAAAGCTGTATAAGAGAGAAATTATCTTTCAAGAAATGGAAAAACTGCAAGATCAGATCAGATATGGTGTCAAATAAGAGAAAAAATGCTGAAGAAACAACAAACTACCAAAAGTGCTTTTCTTTTTTTTTGTTTCACTTTTGCCTCACTGTCATATTGATCTAATTAAGACAAACCTCTTATTTTGAGCCTTGAGTCTTCTGCTTTAAATCATTCACTGTCAACTTCCACACTAAAAACAATGTCTTACATATGGCTCTTCAGCATTATGAGGAGGAAGGTGAGCTGCTTGTCATGGATGTGATGGAAGAGCTGCAGACTGTCAGTGAAGTCCGTCTGATGAGGTAATTATTAGGTAGTTGTCAGTGACACTGAGCAGATGCAACTACAAACATTTCCTGTTTAGTTCTGAAGAATTTGCCTATGATTTCAACAAATCCACACTTTTTGCTTCTTTTTATTGTACTGAGTTGGAGCTGATTCTCTGTGCTGGCACATCAAGCAACATCAGTATGCGACTAATTGCTGTCCTGCAGCACAATGACACTGATTTCATGTAATTCAAAAACTGCCCATTAAGAGTGCTTCTGTTTAGAAATGCTTTGCAGCAGTTGGCAATTTATAAAGCCTCACTGCTGTGAAAAGACACTAATCCAGTGTTCTGTAATTAAGTAAGTCTTTTTTTTTTTTTTACCTTATAACTTTTATCTTTTAAACCTTCGTCTGAAACAAATAAGACGACTAAGCAGGAGGAGCTGTTCTAAATCTGGATGTGTTGATAAATCAGGAAGGCAACAACTGAAATATTCTCAGAATCAACAGATATTTAGAAGGAATTATTGCAGTGACTGCGCAGTTATACAAAAGATTGGTCATTCGCCCATAGGATCGCATGTTGTTGCTGCCTGTATTCTTCATATAATGACCAATTTCTATTATTACTCGTCGACATAACCGTGGGGTTTATAGCACTGTGGATGAATTAAATGAAAAAGACAATTAAAACAAGAATTCTCTTGTTGCACTTACCAGGACCAACCTAATGAAAAAGACTTGACTGGATAATTTGAGCAATTTGAGTTGGGGTTACAGGAGTGTGTTCCATCACCAAAAATATCAATTTAATTGATTGCTTAGACGTAAATATACACGCAAATCCACGAAAGACAATTTTTCAAACAATTCTTTTGAAGCTGCATTTTTATTTATTTATTTTTATTTATTTATTTTTTTAACAAATGATCATCCAATGTTTTGTTTTTCTTCCATTTCTTAATTTTCTTTTGGAGAACTCCATGAGCACCCTGCACAACCTGACTTAAACCTGGCAAGAAAACATGGTGAGCGACAAGTGACAAATTATCCATATTTGTCCAATAATTAAAGGAGGTGTCACATTGGTGCACTTCCAGTAAAAAAGGCTTTTAATGAATAATGACTGTTTCTCAATGTGAGATTTCCAGCTTTCATCAGTTGTCTGTCCTGTTTTCTGATGTAAAAGTTCCACTTTTTTAATGGGACATCTCATGCAAAAGCCACGTTTTTAGTTGTTAAATGCATTTTATTGTGTACTTGGAGTCTGTAGGAGTGCGGGAATTTAGAATTTAGTTTCTCGCGGTGCTGTGTAGATATCTTTATATTCTGTTTGGGTCATACTTTTTAACCTGTTCAGCGTTCTCTCTTTTTTTATGATGTTTTCTGAACGACATCACAATTACATCACATTATTTGTCACAGAACTTCCAAATAAGGTCTGGACTTACCGACTGCATTTCCATTGTCTTCATTCTCCTCTGGCTCTGGGTCAGACTCTGGCCCCAACATGTAAGGCTGGATGGACAAGTCTTCCATTGTTGACATCTTTTAATTAATTTTCATTTAAAACTTTTCTGTGTCACTATATGGACGTAAACCCCTCTAGGGCCGTGTGGATTTGAAGAGGCAGCTTCAAAACGAGTTGATCTGAGACACACCTCAAAAAAGGGGTGAAAGAGGGGATTGTGGAGTTACAATAAGGAGGAATTCAGACCAAAGAATTGCAGTTCTACTTTATATTGACCCCAACTGAATGATTTAAATGTGAAAAAGAAGGATTTAAAAGCAGGATATGTCTACTTTAAAGAATGTGTTTTTTGTGTCACATTGGTGCAGTTCCTGTGTAAATGTTGTTTTTTTGATGAATAAAGGCTGTTCCTTCAATGTCAGATTTTAGCTTTCATCAGTTGACAGTGTGACTCTTGTGTTTTCTGATGTAGAAGTTTCTCTTTTTAAATTTGTAATTCTTTAGTAAGTTTTAGTTCTCAATGAAAACCAAACTTTTCTTGATCGAAATCTCCACATTTATTTTCTGCTATCTTGAAAAAAACCAGAGCAACAACCTTTGTTGGCTTGGGAGAATAAATTATAGAACTTGTTTGCTCAAGCGAATAAGAGCGTCTGGATTATCAGATGAAAAAACTTATCTCAAAAAGAAAATAGCTTTCTAAGCATGCCCTCTCTCATTTTATGTACTAAGGAAAACATAACAAATAATATGATGGTTCATTCCTCTGCTGTTCATATAACCTAATGCAAACTTGATACAGCATTCTACATGTTAGGTTGTTTACTAAGTGATGATAGAGATAACCGTGACTGAAAGTATTTTATTTTGAACCGCTGAGTTGACTCAAACAGAAATGCTGTTACTACATTGACTTGTAATTTGTAATCTGTAAAAAACACCAAGCCAGCTGAGTGCAGAGATTTGCAGCTATCTTGGGTTTCTCTCAGCTATGACCAGGTAACCAAAGGCAAAGTGTGCCATATAGAGCTTCTCACAGATAAGTGTGCAGAGTTATTATACCTCATGAATCAGCACGCCAGCTTCATTCACACGACCCAGCTGCTATCATTCATCTGTTTATATCCTCAGACTCAAGTTTAAACATTTAGACAGCCCGTATTTTTCAATATACCACCTGTCACATTTCTGGTTATTTTTATTCAAATTTAACTAAAGGAGAAAAAAGAGAGAAATAAACGTTTTCAATTACTAATGTGAGTTTAGTTCAGTGTCATGTACACTCTGTTCTTACCTGTAGATCCAGCAATTTGTGTAAAATGCCTCATAAAAAAATGAAACCTCAACAAAGAAATCTGTTCAATTTTGTGGTGCGAAATGATTTGTAAGATGACAATAAATCAACATCAGCAAAACGAGGTAGGAAGGTGCTGAAACCATAAATATGAAAAAGGACAAGAGTATTTGCAGCCATGACATCTGAGCCGTATTGTCACAGTTCATTACTGGAACACATTCATATGCAAAACACTGAAGCTGCTAATCAACAGTGTCTGTTTCACCACCAGGCCAGACATGTGCGGCTCATGACATATTTACTGAGCCCCTAAAGGGACATTGAATAAAAAATAAAAATAAAATACTATGTCGTGCGCACGAGTTAGTAAGTCGTGCCAACCAGATAGTATCTCGTGCGCACCAGTTAGGTGCGCAACTGGTGGGCACAACTTACTAACTCGTGCACACGACCCATTACATCGAAATGAGGATTAAGTCCAAAAGTGGAATTTGGAGAAATAGGCAGATATAGAGTTTTGATTTAAACGTGTGCAAAAATTGCATGTTGTCAATATTTAACGATTTAATGTCTTATCAATATCATTTCAATGAACTGTCTGAAGTATGATCCTAAAAAATATTTTGAAGCATTTTTCTGAGCAGAAGCAACAAAAAAAAACTGATTTTGAGGAAAAACACCTTCAAATTTTGAATTTTTGCCTGTGAGCTAGCAATGTTTTTGATCAAATTTGACCAAATTTGACTTAATCCTCATTTTGATTGGATGGGTCACATATGGTAGGCACGACCTACTAACTGGTGGGCATGAGATACTATATGGTGGGCACGACTTACTAACTGGTGGGCATGAGATACTATATGGTGGGCACGACTTACTAACTGGTGCGCACGAGATAGTATTTTTTTTTTCCATTCAATGTCCCTTTAGGGGCTCAGTAAATATTTGATCAAGCAAGAGAATTTTTTTAATGATGCTGGAAAGACCAGCCAAAGGCAGCTTCATAAATATGGACAAGAGAACAGATGGAGTCATAGATACAATAATTACTCTTTCCCCTTTTTTTTCCCTGTTCGATATGCTGTGTGTGAATTACTGAAACAGTCCACTGATATACATATAAATAAAACTGCATATAATATAATGGGTGCTTTTTTTGAGTAACTGATTACTGTCACTTCTGTTTGAACATAAACAAAGATTTTCAGTTTTTGCTATGTGTATTTATTTATGTATTTTTGAAAATCCAATATTTTTGGCAATAGCTTAAGAATTTTTTTTAGCCGTAAAAACATTACAAGTAGTGCTAGAGAGACTCCAGGTCAGCCATTGTCAAGTTTCTTACTCATGGCAAGGGTCGCATTATTTGCAATCCCAACAGTTTATGTGACAATTTAAGTTTAACCTCATTAATTTAACCCTAATTAAAATGACAGCTAAAAAAAAACAACAAATTTTATGCAGGATTTGAATTGCTGTCAGTCTTGTCTTCACATGTGCGAAACTGACAACATTGCCAGTATTTTTAAAGTCTGTATAAAATGTTATTGAGATTACTTTACTAAAATAATATCCTAATAGTACAATATCTTTTCAAATGCCAAAATAAAATAAAAAATGCCAATAAAAAATAAAGAACTAAAAAATAAACAAACATAAATCTTGAATCACATATTTGTATTTTTGTTGTTCTCGTTTTATTTTGAAACATTTCCACCGGATGTAGTTTTTGGAGCAGTCACGTGGGATAAAGCTGCCTTCACTTTGTCAGTTGTGGAGAAACTAACGGTAAGGTTGCTGAGATGTGTCTGTTCAGGGTGACGTGTTTCACCCGTGGTCACTTTTGTTTGTCATTTTATTTAGATAATCTGTTATTACTTTTGAAAACGTCCACTAGCTTGGAGAACGCGCCCGTGGATTTATTTTTTCACAGTAAATTTGCTCGGAAAAGTTTCATCTTGCGACAGCTAGAGAGAAGTTCAGACCGCGGTGATTTTTACTATTAAAAAACAAAAACACTTTTATAAACACCAATCACTGCAGATAAAAACTTTATTGATCCTGTGATGTAAATTGTTTCACAAAAGGTGCATTTAAAATGCAGTGCAGTGATCATTTTCAGTGTAGCAATAATGATCCTAAACTAAACCATTTTATTTTATGTTATGCATTGATATGGAATTGTTCATTAACAGACTATTTAGTCTTCTTTTCTTTTTAATGGTCTGATTAAAACCTTTTCCTATAATTTGATTTAGCAGAGATGTCAGCGAAGCATGCAAAGCCAATGTTCAATGAGTCTCAGGTGTCTGAGAGGGTGAAGAAGCTGTACAACCTGACCCCACGAGAAATTCGCTCCCTGCCCAGCTATGATGACCAGAACTTCTACGTGGCGCCCATTGAGGGTGGCGAGTACGTCCTAAAGATCATGAACTCAGAGGACAGTAAGAACACCAGCTTAATTGAGGTGCAGACCTACGCCATGTCATTCGCCCACCAGAATGGACTTCCTGCTCAAACGGCCGTTCCTACCACCTCAGGAGAGCTCACGAGTCTGGAAGAAATGGGTATGAGACAAGAAGTCTTACAGTCTTACAACATAGACACACTTAAAATATTTGGATTGAGTCTGGAGGTTCATAAGACGAGACTTAAGACTGGGAAATGACAGTATTGTGTTTACTTTTGTCAGACTGTGGATACGGCTATAAGAAGTACCTCATCCGGCTGTTGACTTATTTACCAGGGGTGACCATCTCTAAGGTTCCTTTAACTCCTGAGTTGTTATATGAAGCTGGCAAGATGGCAGCTAGATTGGATGAAATCTTTCAAAAGGTATAAGACTGTTACATTCACATCGATTTACAAAAACAGTAATGTTATAAGCAAATAGTTTGGTCCTAATATTTGTAAAACAGTACACAACTTGTTTATCTTCATCTTACTTGTATTTGACTCTTATTTTGTTGATTTTTAGATGGAACACCCTAATCTCAGCATTCTACAAAGGCAGAAATTCATATGGAGTCTGTCTAATGTTGTCCTTTTGGAGGAATACCTCTGGGCATTGGATGGAGATCCTCTTCAGGAGATTGTGAAGTCCATCATTCATCAGTACAAGACCTTCGTAGAATCCAAACGGCCCAACTTTCGCAAGTGTGAGTTTATTTTCCTTTTGATATTTGTCGTTTTTAATCCGGTTTAAGTTCAAATTAGAAATCGTATTTCAACCGGTTCCCTGATGGGATGTGTAAATTGTATATTTATTGTGTTTATTTTTAAGGCATTAATCACGGCGACTTCAATGACCTCAATGTACTCGTGCAGCCCGATGATAGCGGTGGCCACCAGATTTCTGGCATCCTTGACTTTTCAGACATGAGCTCTGGCTACTACATCCATGAAGTTGCCATCACCATAACGTACATGATGATAGAGCATCCTGAACCCGTTCAGGTGGGTCGGCCCGTCCTCGCTGGCTTTGAAAGCGTCCTTCCCCTCAACAAGGATGAGAGAGATTGCCTGTATTTGCTGGTGCTGTCCCGCTTCTGCCAGTCTTTTGTTTTAGCTCGTTACTCTGTGACGCTGCACCCTGAAAATACAGAGTACCTGATGATTTCGTCCAGGAAAGGGGTCAAGATTCTTCAACAACTCTGGGATCTTGGAAAGGAGCAGGTGGAGAAGGTTTGGTTTATGTGTTGTGAATGACTTTCAGCTACTACCACACTAAAAGTAGCTCATTGTCTCTAACACCATCTCTAACTGTGTTTTAGCCATGTTATACATTAGCTAAGGTTTATTAGCCATGTTTTTTATTGAAGTACTGTTTATCTACATCTGGAACACACAAAACTTTCACCAAATTCTGTTGAATGGTGCCTGAGGTATTTTTCTAACAGGCAGACAGTGAATATAAAAGTTAACGTCAGTGTTTTAAACAAAAGTTGTGTCTCAATTTAGGGGTTGCAGCCCACTTAGATTATGGTCCACTTAGACCACAACCTACATAGGCAGTAGGTTGCCAGTGTAGGCTGCATAAATGGCTGTGAAAAGAAGTCGATCTAGTCAACAGTTGATGTATGTTTGCATGACCATGCGTTGCCCCGTTACCATGGTGTTATGTTTTATATCACATGCCTTCATTTGTCTTTTCACTGTATAACTTCACAAAATACAGAATTATTTTTAAAAATGGTACACGTACTTCAATAAAAAACATGAATAATTTGGGTTTAGCTCCATTATAAGTACTTGTAGTTGCATTTTTTATAACATCTCATTGCTGCTAAGTTGTTAAACATACAATTATAAACAAGTTCTTTGGTCAAAAAAAACTCTTTATTTTTCTGTTTAGTTTGCTTATGACACAATGAATCCTGGGTAGGATACTCAGATGCAGCCTATGTTTTTGGGGTTTTGTTGGCCACACGAGTCGGTGCCTACGAATTGGGACAGCCTACGGCGCTACTCAGTGACGTAAGCAGACGACAAATGCGCCCCACAAGGGCTGCAGCCACTGTATTGAGACATCCAAAATTTTGTGCGATGTGTTGCACTCAGTATGTGTTGGGCAGGACTTCCAGCTACTACCACACCAAATGTAGCCAAAAAATTTCCTTCAAAATTGACTGAGCTGAATTTGTGTTGTCTGTCGATTAGTGTGGTGGCCATCTTGAATTTGGGTGACTAAACACTAATCCGTCGTAGAGGTACAATAATAATTTCTGAGAGTTTTATTGAAATCCATCCAGTGTTTCTATATTTTGCTAAAACTACAGACAAACACACACACACGCACACACAGACAAAAGCACTTTTGTCGCTTCACTTTTAGTGGTGGACCATAATTTTATGATAAATATTAAGTGTATAAAACATACATTTATAAAAAATAATATTCTTAAGCTTTCTCTTTAGATACAAATTGAAAAAAATATATTTTGTGTTTAAGTACTTACACTGACTTTACTTAAAAGGTGGACAAGTTCCTCGCTCACAAAGGTCTTGTTTTATTACACAGAGGAAGAAATGATTAACTATGATCCTTGGACAAGTATCATAGTGTACTACTCTGTTAAACTTCAGACTAATATATTTGTTTTCCATAAAAAGAGAATAGGTAAAATGTACTTGAGAACCTTTTATTTTTGCAATTGTCCACATTTTATATATGAAGGGAAGGAGTTAAACTCACTGAAAACACAAAGCAGCAGAATAATAAATGTCTGATTTGTTAATGTATCACTGTTTAGTGTGAAGAAATGCTGTTTTTTTTGCATTAATGACGGAAAATAATAGTGCAGTTAGATCTAGTGTGTTTTATTATTGAACTGAAAAAAAAAAATTACCCCCCAAAATGAAAGAGAGGCACTTTAAGCAGTTCTCCTTTATTCTACCAACAATCTCTTTGTGTTAACTTCCAGAGAAAATGTTAAAACTTTAAAGTTGGTGCTTTACCTGTGTCCAGATATGAGTGTCTTAAAAATGTCTGTGCCTTTATGATCTTCATCATATGTCTTTCTTTATTAGATTATTTTTGTGTATGTTATTTCTTCAGTTTGTTTAATTTGTCAAACTAAATCTTGTCAAATGAAGGAAAGAGCAAGTCTGTAAAATAAACTGTCTGATTTAGAGCATGCTGACTTACCAGTATTGAACTAATGAAGTATTAAGGATTTAAAGACAATGCACATGTAATGTAAATCAATATTTTATACAATGTATGACTTGTCATTCTGAGTTTTATGCTTGTTTTTTTTTCCTGGTACATTTTGTTGTTATCAGAAAAGTATTTGACCTTTGAACGACATTGTAAAACATGTTCTGGGGATAACTATAAAAAACTACAAGCACAGTTATAAATAAACAAAAAGCTCATGACTTATGGGATCTTTTCTCTTTCATTTCAGAACTGTACCTGTTAAATAAAATGTGATCCTTTAAAACCAACACATGGTGTAATACTGCCCTCATGTGGCGAGTATACGATCCTACACCGAGGAGGTATAGGAAAGTAGAAAATAAAAATAAAGTATATAGTTGGATTTTGAACATTTGGTCAAAGAAACATAAAAGTCGTGTGAAACTATAAAGCAACAAAAGTTATTGAATTCAGTTTTCTATTTCTTCTCAACATACAGTTTTTCTTATAAAAATGATAAGAGATGAAAATCACCAGCAAAAGGTTTGCTTGATTTATGGGGTACTTTGGTAAGGACTTAAAACAATAAAAACAATCTAAAGATCCTCAATAAAGTGGAGATGTACTGCAAAAAATTATTCAAGTCTTACAAACTTGTTCAGCCAAAAAGTATTTTTGGTCTTGTTTTGAGACTGATATACTAAGTAACAGCAGATGGCTGATGTTTGCAGTGTGCATATAATGGATACTCCATATTTCTCCTCTTTGACAGTCAAACAAAAAGGCCAGGGATCCCATTTCTTGCACAAAAAAGGGCTAGAAACTTTTGTACACCACTTTTCACGCAAAGATTTATAAAAACCAAACCTGGCGTGAAAATGTGCGGTCCCTCACTCCAGCTCTGACCCATGTGAATGTTCATTTTGGAGATGGGAAGGTGACAGATGGTGAAGTGAGGAATTATAGTCACACTGCGTAAAGATCACTCTCAGGTATTTAATTTCACTCCAAATCAAACTTAGACTTTAGATCAACTTTATCATAAGCTTAACAGAACTATTTCTGCTTCTGCTGGTGTGCCCAGCACAGGCTGCACCGTAAAGCACAAGGAAACTGGGGAGAAGGGTGGGTGGAGAACTTATTCCTATCAGCAAAACCGATGGGGGAATGGTTGGGTTATTTCATTTTATTTATTGTTTAATGTCCTACAGGTTCTGAGAGAAAATAAAATTGAAGCTGAGTTTTTGAAAAAATCTGAGATTGCTCTTAATGTCTTTTTGCCTGCAAAATGAAGGAAAATCTGTAAATTATGGACACTGGGCCTCATGCAAGAACCTTTCGTATCAACAGATTTGTCCTTAAGTTTTGCGTACGAGTGATTTAGAAGAACTTATCGCATTCACCAATGTAAGATTTTTTCAGATACAAACAATATTCACAAGTGGTCCAGACCTGTCATATATTTTAGCTACATGCAGTCAGTGATGATGGTAAGCTACGTTGTAGCCACAGCTGCCCTGGGGCACACTGACAGAGGCCATGCACTGGCGCCACTATCCACCATCAGTAGGTCTAGGCAGGTGAAGTGACTGAGACAACTGGAATGGGGGTCGAACCAGTGACTTTTACAGGACGACTCCACTAACCACTCCGCCACAGCCGCCCTAATAACTTTATATTTCATTCATTTGAAGATATTTTGAGTTGAAAATAAATCACACTCCATAATTATTTTGACAATGGGCTATTCTGTTTGAATTGGAATTATAATTTTAAATGTAATAATGTAGACTAAAGATATAATTTAAATTTGCCATTAATGGTATCGTATAACACTACAATAGTAATATGAAGATCGTTTAATTTGTCTCGGTATAAAATTAGGTCAAGATGAAGTGAACATAATCAACAGCTTTATTCAGACATAGATTATTTTTTTAATTTTTGTTTTAAATTTTATTGAGATTTATTCAGCACATCAGCTATGCATGCAAGTCCATCTGCTATTTTCTTAAAAGTACCAGACATATTTTGGAGACATTTTAAAATGCTTTCTTGATTCTTCAGAACTGCATCTGCGCAGCAGTCATCCCCCTCCAGACACACGACAAAGCGCGTGCCTGAGCCGGCCAATCACTTTTGGTGACATTGAACGGCTGACTCATTTAAATCCACCTTAACATTCATGAAGACCGTTTATGGTTGAGTGTGGGCGTGTAGAGGGCAGAACCTGAGGTGGGACCCTGTGCACAAACTCTGAGGTGCAGCTGTGATCTATAAAGGAAAATTGCTTGAAGGTGTGCATGTGCACGGTTTTATAAATCTGAATTTCTTTTTGTTTTTTTTGGCGTACTCCATTTTTGCCTTTTGGACGTATGTTCACTTTTAGTATGAATTCTACACAATCCTTTATAAATGAGGCCCGAGAACATGTTTAATGTCACCTTGGGTAAAATTTGTCGACTTTGATAAATAAATTTTACATAATTTAAAAACATCACATTTCATATTCTTGTGAATGAAAAAATCTCAGGTCATTTTAGTTACTTTCATCATATGCAAAGGTTGAGATAAACATAATTCATAAAACATGACTTTATAATACCACAAATACTCAAATCTTTCATCATTGTTATACTAGATCAGGGATGTTCAAATTTATCAGGGGGCCACGGTTAATCAAAACCGACAACTCAGGGGCTGAGGGCGGCATTGCGTAATAATTGTAGCTGAAACACTGCAGTATGTAACAGCACAGGTATTATCTTTTACCTTTTAAATTAGTTTATTTTGTTGCATTAAAAAATAAATATAAAAATTACTATTTAAAAAGTATTTTTATATTAAATTTGAGGGTTGGACGGAGGTCACTAAGTTGGTTAGATGTGGCCTGCGGCCCACCAGTTGAGTAGCCCAGTACTAGAGTTAAAAGAAGGAATGTATGGTTTTAGTGTTGCTTCTGCTTTCATAACCATAGAGACTCACAGCTCCATTCTTTAAAATGTGAGAAGTTACTGATTGCTGTGGGTCATTTACAGAAAGAGAAAAAACAAAAGATCTGTCTGCAGTATTTCAGCTGTTAGCGCTGAGTTGGGTGCAGACCTGTCAGTGTTACTCAGCAGAGGGCTTCTAATCAAGTCAGCAGTTTATAATGGCACAGATGGTGATGTTTAGGTTGTTAGGTTAAAGCTGTTAACTTCACAGCCTGAGCTGATGTGGAGGCTTGAGTTTACATATGGTTGAATTTAGGGGGTAATGTGGCTTCATTTAGTGTAATCAACAGTACTGACTGCTGGTGTTGTGGACAGAACGTGCTTCAGGGGATTAGAAAATAAAAAAGTTGACGGCGTTGAGCTTCCTTCATCTGCAGTGAGAACAAGGAGACCCACAGATCTCAAGAATGTGATAAAAAGCTCTGGTCAGAGCAACAAGATCAGCATCTGACCTGCAATTAAATAATACATGAATTACAGACAGAAAATACAGAGTAACACATTCTTTTTTTAATGTATTTTGGGGGGCTGCTAATTACACCACTTTATTTATATTTTTATCTTTAGGTGCAGCAAGAATCTTCCAATGTTCTGAAGTCAAACCAATTTTAAAAAAGGGAGTTTAAAAAAAGTGACAGATTACGTGTCTGAAAAGCTGCCTGCTGTTTTTTTTTTTTTTTTACATTTTATGTATAATCCTATGTTTATTGCCTGAATTTGAACGTGATAATGTGTCTCAGTGTGTCAGAAGTGTTAGCAATATATCTTATCAAACAAGTGGATTTTATGAAAATGATTAGAAAAGAACAATCGTGGGATTGATCGATTCAAGGTGACCACAGCATAATGGAACACAAAAAACGACTTTAACTCAGCACATTTTGCAAAGATTAAAGGGCTTTATAAATAAAGTTATATATATTTGGATGTACACTCTGATTTTTATGCCTTTGTTTTTGTGATTTGACACCAATTATTAATGTCAAAATTTTAGGCAACAATATTACACAACGTGTTGTGCTGTTAGGATGTGTTGCAGATGATTTTCTGTTTCTATCACACCAAATTTTAGCTAAAGAGCAACATTGCTAAAAGAATAAAGTAACACAAAACAATTTAAAACACATAAAAGTTCTAAACAAACAATCAAAAATGAACAGATAAAACCATACAAATAATCAAAACAATAAAACTAAATACATTAAAACACTAGGAAGCTTAGTTACTGATTAGGTTTTAGATAAGATTAAAAAATGCCAACTTTAAACAAATGACCAGATTATATATTTGTTTTCAAAATGCACAGATATTTTAAAAACAGAAAGGCCTCAGTAGTTATAAATGTTTTTGCCTCTGTTAAGAAAACTTAAATACAACACTGGATGGAGCCATCAGCCCACTCACCATGCAGAGGAAACAGTCCGCTTGGCCTTAACTGGAAACCTAACACACAGCCTCCAAAAAGATTAAAAAATATATTTTTTTATGGCAACTTAATTTTAAGGTTAAACTTAATAAAATGTGTTAATTAAAACACATTTATTATTGATCAAAAGAAAAAAGTGATCAAATGAAGTTAGATAATATGCTCAGAACTAAATGTTGTCGTGTGTATTTGTGACTTCGAAAGAAAAGTAACTGGCATGTCATTATTTCATAATTCAATCCTTTTACCATAAAAATGTTTCAACGGTTGGCATGTTGTTTTGTGCCACTGCACTGAGAACGTAATTTGCACGTGACTGAATAGTTTTATTAAAAATCCAACAAAAAGTCCCCACATTCATTAGTTCCAGTGTTCAACTCTTCACACATTCCTCTCTTCAGTATAAAATGATTCCAGCCTTTGAGGCTTTTGCAGAGAGGATAATGTTGCCAAAGAACAACAAGAAAAAGTTTCAGGAGGGTCCACATTGACCATCTTCTCTCCCACTGTTCTGGGTTTGTTCTGTCCATTTGCCAGTCATAACTCTCCTCCGGTGTCGGGCTCAGTTGTACCCATTTCCATTTAAGTAGTTCGGTACATGTCAGGCAGTCCTTAGGGTCAAATTGTCAGATGGTTTTGAAATTTCTGAGCGTGCAAAAATTGCTGGAGTAAAAACATCTCTCAGACTCCACACTTCACCACAAGGAAGACGTTATTAATAAAATAAACATGTCCCAAAAATAGACTGCAGCAAATCAAAACGGTTCTTTCTTGAAAGTATCGACTTGTTGCCAGTGGTAGTTTACATTTAATGTGTTACATTTACAGGAGTAACAGTTTGAAAAAAAAAATTGTACTTTTAGAAGTAGTTTTACTACACCATACTTTTTACTTTACTTGAGTAATATTAAGTATTGCTAATCTTACTTGAGTACAATTTCTACAGTTTATTCTGAAGGTTTCATAGGAAAAATTTGAGTTAGAAAGGTGTTTTTTTTCTGCTATTATGTTATTTATTTGTCACAATTTTCTTCATTAAAAACACCAGAATTTGCACATAACTTCCTGTTTTTCATCAGTCTGATGATATCATTTTAAAATATGAAATCTTAATTAAATCTTACTTGAGTAATTTCTTGGACAGCTAAGTTTTACTTTTACTTGAACATATTGAAGTAGTACAACTCTTACATGAGTACAACTTTTGGGTACTCTACCCACCTCTGCTTGTTGCTGCCCTGTTGTCCACCAGACGCCTGCAGACTCAGATTTTTTGTTTTGGTTTGATATTTTATTTTATTCCAGCTTTACTTTAGCTAGAAAATAATTTTCCCATAAGATGTTTAAATATCACCTATAAATACCTGCAGTGATGTACTTACCTTTGTCTAATATCATGTTGCGTACAGTAAAACTATTCAATTCAAACTGGAACATCCTTTTGTGTTTCTCCAGCAAACATTAATTTTGTTTCTGTTAACAAATGCCTATTTAGTAGAAATAAAACCTGTTCTCTAATCTTTTAAACACTTCACAAGTGATAAAAAAGTTGCTTATTTAAATTCAGTGCTATTCTCTCGCAAAGTGATAAATCAATATAACCTACAACCCCTATTTAATATTCTGGTGAGCACAAACTTCTTTGCCAAAACTACACTTAACTACATTAAAAATAGCAGCTGAAGAGCAGACTCGTTTCTGAATCCTTTCCAGCAACAACTGAAACCACAAGTGGAGTGCATCTGGATCTAGAGAAATGGATTCTTGAAAATGATTTATTATTTTTGTATTTTAAATACAAAAAAAAGCAAGTTTTATGATTTCAGTCGGCAGTTGCATTAGTTTCAAGAGATTAGGAGCTCAAATAAAGTATGCAAAGAGCACCACTATTCATAAAAGCTAAGAACATACCTCACCATTTTAGGGGAAGTGATCTAGAGTCTTTTGTTTTAACATATTTGGCCTGTTTGACATCATTTTGCTAATATAAAAAACAATAACATTCCTCTCACTTTACCTATTTGGAGAAAGAACAGGAACTTAATAACCCATGATTACAAAAAGAAAAATAAGAAAACGCATAGCTTCTAGCATTTCCTTTGAATTAACCTTTGTTATTTTTAACAACTGTGATCCTCGACCTCTAATGCATATTTATCAGACATGCAGGTCTTGGATCCTGGGCCAGGTCTTGACTGCTGCCAAGCCAATTTGTTCAGAATAATTCACTTCATGGATCCTTTACAGAACCTTGTGCAGCGCTTTTCAGCTTCATGGTCAGATGATCTATAGCGGCTGCGCTGTCAGAGTTGTTACAAATCCAGTCTCCTCTGTTTCTCATCTGTTTTGTGTCTGACAGCTTGGCACGGCACCAGAGGGACAGGTTTTTACACCAAAATGTGAGCTTGTCGCTTTTTGTGTCACTTTGAAAATGTACTTTACCAAACATTTATTGATTAGTTTTGCCTCCACGAGGTAATTTTCATTTAAATCATTCAAAAGAAAAGTATAATTCAAGGCTAAAGTCACCTTTAATGAGTGAAAACTTTCCAGAGGCGTTGTTAAATAGTAACTGTAGTGGAAACTGTGAAAACAAAGGGATGATCCCTACAGTTCAGTTTGTGGAGAACACAGTAAGCTGCTGCACTCGTTCAGCTTCCTCAGTCTTATCAGTTGCTTTCAGATGAACACTCAGTTTTCTGTCATGAACTGTTCTTTCAGTCCCACAAAACCCACTGGTGGGGGAGCAAACGAAAGCCCCACCTGGCATGAATTCATTAAGACTTTCACACATTATCACATGTCGCTTTTTTAGTGTGCGTCCGGGACGTTAATTTGCTGTAACAAGAGTTAGGACGGCCTATCTGCACGGAACAGGTGGGGAGCACAGTGGCCTCTCGCAGCTCCAACATTAGGGAGGCTCGTACAGAGGGATGGCTAATCGATTGGACAGACTGGATTTACTGAGGCGATTGAGTCTCAGGGTGAGGCAGAATATATATAAAAAAAAAAGCTGTGTTTGTGTGTGTGTCTGTGGGAGGAAGTGGAGGTGGTTGTATGATTTTACTGAAAACTTGCCTGAACCAGGAAAACAATAAAAGTTTAGGTTTAGAAACTTTACAATAAAAATCTGACCTAAATAACCTTAAAAAGACCCACTAGCACAAAAAAACAAACACAAAACAAAACCAGAGCAGCACCTGAATGTAATTGATCAAACAAATACTTACTTTAAACTATTTTGACATTTTATAAGTCAGGCCCTACTGAAAAGCTTCTATATGCTTTAGCAGTGCTGCAGTGATGTTTTAGATTAGTTAGCTGCTATTGTCTACTGGTAAAATTAATAATGTTACTACGCTTTGCTTCGTACAAGAGTCTGGAACCAACGCTATTGAGAAGCTGGAGACGTGGACTCTGTTAAAATTTAAAATGATTGGATCTAATTTATCCAATCGCTAATGTTTGGCCGTGATGTATGTAGTGCACCAGCTCGACTGTGAAGGAGGCTAAGCTAAGAAGCTAAACGGAACTTGAACGTTCTGTTCACAACTCCTTTCTTCTGTTCGCTGATTGGCCCTGTTGAAATTCTACCGGAGAAATCCTTGTCTGTGGGAGAAATCCTAGACAAAGCAGTGAAGGGAAACTAGAATTGAGCGTAACTGTGCAGAAAGGCATGGGCCAGGCTACGGCTATTGTAACACTTAAACCTTATTTAGCCTTACCTATTCATTAACAGAAACATCTTTAATTAGGGATGATTCATACATAATAAGCTATAAATAAATGTTTTATCCATAAATGGTAAATGGGCTTGAACACATTCACACACTGATGAAAGAGGCGGGGCTGCCATGCACCAGCATGCCACTGAAACCCTCTGACCACCATCAGTAGGCAAACAGGTGAAGTGTCTTGCCCAACCACACAACAACTGAGACAGCTGGAATGGCGGATTGAACTGGCTACCTACTGGTTACAGGACGACTAACCTAACCACTCTACTACAGCAGCCCCCCACCCTCAAAAAAAATAAAAATAAAATAAAAAATAAAAGCCAAATACATTTAAAACCAACATACTCATTGTGTATTCATGCATAAATGTCTAACACATGATGTGAAAGTACATTTAAAAGAACATTTACATACATACACACACAGTATGTGGAATAGTTAATTAATGAGCTATTAAGCATATATAAACAATGAATACTGTATGATGGTTTTGGAAGTATTTAGCCTTTATGGGAAAACAAATTAATGTGTTAATTTATACCCTATAAATTGTATCATCCTTGCTGTTTTCAATGTAAACTAACCATTTATCAATGATTATTAAAGCTAAATAAGGTATAATTACTAGAAATGGTTATAGCAGCTATTGTTCATGAATTTGTTGAACTGTGATCACAGTGGGGGATGTGTGAAGTGGAGCCTTGTGTCTATAATAGCACACTGCAGGAACATACAAAAAAGCTGTTTACTAAAACCATCAGGATCTGTGCATGTTTTCTCACACTTTAATCCATATAGTATCTCATATTCAGGCAATACAAAATAAAATATATATTTTTGAAGAAATGCATTACTTTAGAACATGCAAATACAGTATAAGTCCACTACTTGGTATGAGTGAAATGTTGTGTTCTTTTCTCAACTTTTCTATACATCGATTTCTATTTTGACACAGTCTGACTTGACGGTGTTATGAACCCGAGCCACCCACACGGACAAATCATATACGTATATGTACATAAACTAAAATAAAAATACCCACATATTGTGTCTGACACTCCAACATAGTTTCAAACACCCCCACATACCCTACAGCATTATAGTAGACTCATAACTTCCAGCTGAAACTCAGGAGAATCAAACATTGTGATTATTCATCAAACACATTCCAGCCTTTGGAACTGATGAACTTCTTTTAGGGGCTAAAATTGGACATAAATTTTATGATTAGTTGGAATTTTATTGGTGAAAGAATTTGCATGTTTTTTTAAGAGTCAAAAAAAAAACGAGTCTAAAGCTGATCATTGTTAAATGATGAGGAATGTCTCACATGGTGATCACCCTAACTGATATTACGGAATAAAAAGGGAAAAGCTTGTATTTTCCAAATGTGGGTGAATTTCTGACACACATTTGTTTAACCACAGCCAAGTGTAAAAGCTGTAAGAGCAGCTATCTTTTAATTAAACCCAGTTAAATAGAACTTTAAACTCTAATTAGTGTTCTGCCTGCAGATGTTTTCCCACCATCTGTTGAACATTGCAGTGCTGGAAAAGGTGCAAAAAGTCATTCATCATTTTTATACCAGAGGGAAGAAGAGGCCTTTTACAAACAGTTCTCGTCTTTACTTGTATTTTTATGAACGTGTGAAATGTCATCAGTCAGCTTCACAGTTTGAAGATAAGTCTCTTGGCTGATTTTTTTTTCTTTTTCTAGACAAATGACTAATTATACATATCAGGCATGATTAAATAACATTGTGCAGGTGAATTGTCAGACGTGTTCTCACTTTTTAAAATGCTCAATGCTCAATACTCAATGGAAAAAGTATGTTGCTGTGAGGATTAACCTGTAATGAGGTTTCAAATATCGAAGTTGATTGACAAGTTTATTCAACACATTCAATTTAAACCCTGAAGCATTTCCATGTTAGATAACTTCACACCAGTTGCATGTTAGATACATCACTAATGCATCTGCTGGTCACACCATTCTAACTGAGAAACAGTAAATACGAAGTCCAGTTTGACTAACCCCTAATCTCACATACAACTTGTTAGGATAGTGTTTGGAAATTTCAAGTCTGCATTTCATGAGCAAAGGAGGCTTCAGATTCCAAACATGTGGTTCATTTGGCAACAATTTTCATGGAAATCCTGGCACGTTCTTTTTAACACTGCTGGAACTGGTGTTTGTTGCTTTTAGAGCAAAAATACACATTTGAAATAGAAGTTTTAAGGCAGGGGTGTCAGACACATTTTCACCGAGGGCCCTCAGAGTTAGTTGTAACAAACTTCAATGTTTCATGTATAACTTTGACTAAACAAGAAATGTCATGTTTTTTGTGTCATTGCTATGGCTGAGCTCTATGTGGTATTTCATACATAGAAACAGCATTTCAACATGTCTTCTTTTAAACACTGAGAAGTTTTGCATATACAACTGACTAAATGTGAAATAAATAATATAGAAATACTATTAAAACTAAAAGTAAAGGTTAAGTGGGAAATTCCCACCTACAAGTACAACTAGGCTGAGGCAAATTCAAATGGCAAAAATGCAGTGAAACTGAGTTTTTACACCTCAAATTTTGCAAGCTGCTAACAAATTGTGAACCCTGTTCACCTCTACCCAGGGATGACTTAATTTAGCTGGTAAAATACTAAACATATGGGCGATGTATAGTTTATGGTCAATGCTGCTTTAAAGCAACTTATTTTAAGACAATATGCATCTTTGAGGCTCTCGCGGGCCAGATAAAATGCTGCGGTAGTCCACATTTGGCCTGCGGGCCTTAAGTTTGACACGTTTTCAGTTATTTGTTGCAGCTATTCTTAGTAGAAAAAAGTCCAAATTCAAATTTTTAAATGGACAACGCAATAGTGCTTCCTGTGCTGACTTGGCTGTCAACAGCTGATGTCCAACGATACATTTATTTGTTTGCTTTAAAGGCTGTTTTCTAGTTGAAACTGATCATTCTTTTTTTTGCTTACAGACTCCTTTTCTCCTCTGTGGAGGAATTTGAGTAGAGTCAAAGCAAGTTATTCTGAAGACAAAAACATTTAATAAGAGGTTTCTTACCTTTCCCCTCCAGCACGGCAAATGTTTGCTCCCACTGACACTGACGTCATGCACAGCACGGCTCGAGTTGAGAGACTTACTCAGCTCAAAGCGCCAAGAGCAGTGATCCTATACACAACACGTCCAAACTGTAAGGAAAATGCACGCTCGCAGGAGAAACACATCTGTTACAAACGAGGGCAGAAGCAGGGCGGTGGAAACCGGGAAAAAAAAAAGTTATAGAGTGAAAGACGGATGTATCACCCCTGCACCCTTCAGAATCTCAGGTCGTTAACCAGCTTGTCTCAGGCAAAATTATGTAGGAGGAAAAGCTCTGAATGTTCCATTTACTCTTATTCGGAAATAATGTGGCAGTGAGGCACAGCTTTATTTTCAGAGTAGTTTAGGTTTGTCTCAGAAAAAAAAACAATACCAATATAATGCTGTATACACCACTTTGTCACATCCATTCATTTTGTTTACACAGTTAATTCTGTTTAGGGTCACTAGAAATTATGTTTATCTACAGTGGTCAGGAGGCAAGAGGCAGAATACATTGTTGAAAGGTCATCAGTCTACCACACTTTTTATATGGAGACTACAAATACAAGAAATGCTTAGACAATCATTTATTTTATTTAATCTAATTTCATTTAACCAGGCAAATCTCATTGAGATCACAGATCTCTCTTGCAAGGGAGGCCTGGGCCTAAAGGCAACATATATTGTACATGGTTTTGGTCTGTGGGGGAAACCGGTATACCAAGAGAAAACCCAGGTGAAACAGTGTATTTGGTAAAAAAACAAGTATTGTTATCTTTTACTTTTTAAAGTTGTTTCAAATAAAATTTACGATTGATGTAAATTCTGTTTTTATAATAGATTATATATATATGAAAAATATAGTTTTTGGCTCATTGGTGGGCCAGACGGAAGTTACCTGGGGGCTGAATGTGGCCTGTGGGTCACCAGTTGAATAGCTCTGATCTAAACTTTCAGAATCATGCAGAAGATCAACAACATTTCCTTTACATCATCTATTATCTATCAAGGATATCAATACAACAACTTTTTGCAACTAAATAAAGAAAAACACAAAAATATTCAACTTTGGTAGAAAGCCTCAAAGTCAGAAAATTACCTCTCCGTTCTTTATAAGAAAAAAAAATGATTTTATTATAGGAATTTATGTGTTTTTATTGTTAGAAAAATACAAGGAGCTCTTAAAATATAAGAGTTAAAATTTTTTTTTTGATTGCCATGTGGTAATTTTTGTAGTGATTCGCTTGCAGGCTGGAGGAATTTTTAGCCTTTATCAAAAATGTGATTTTTTCCATGCAGGAAACATTATTTAAAACTGACATGAAAAAGTTAACTTAAACCAAATCATATTTACTATTTTAGACAAATTGCTCATTTACTTTATACACCAAAGTACCAAAGGTTCAAGGGATTATTGCATAGGTAAATGTACAATGTTAATGTGGGACTATGTGCAGTCCTGCAGGCCAACAACGTAGCAGCCATAAATAAAGAATTTTTCTGCTGCTTTGATTAATTTCAGGCACATACGTAACTTCGGCTTTGTTGTCACAGCTGCTTCAGCCACCACTAAAACACAAGTTTCACTTTTCATCCACCTTCAGAAATTTTTCTTCTTTATGAAACACATTGCTGTGCATCTGGTTTATGTCCTGAGGTTAGTGGTGTGTGTGTTTGTACTGTAGGTGAGGGAGGTGGCTGTGTGGGTGGGTCAGCATGAGTGTTCTGACTCCGCATGTCGATGTGACTCATTGGAAGCGAAAACGGGTCAGGAAGCAAGATGGTTTGTGTGTCTGTGTGTGTGTGTCACAACATAAATGCATGGCGGTCATTTAGATCCACAAACGGATTGTCGGCTTGGAAGACTTCTGAGCAGCCGAGCTGGATGGATGGAAACTGGAGTCACCAAGAGAACATAAAACATACAGTCTAAAAAAAGTTTTTGGAGCAAAACACTCCACAATGTCTCATTGAAAAGTGTGTTTATCTCACTTTCTTTTGACAAATTAAATCTATTACAAGACAAAAGAAGAAAATAGACAAACAGAGGTAACACACAAAAAACTATTTTACTAAGACAAAAAAAGTGATGTAAAATTGTGCTGGTGGCAGGAGGAGTTCAGCCTAAAGAGAGCTTTATGCTAACATTTTTCCTCTGTCACAGTTTCTCTGTTTTAAATTAAACAGGCTTTTAATTCTAATAGTAATTTCCAGTAAGTCTGCAAAATCTGCTCACTCTTTGATGACAAAAATTGAGGTGACAAGGGGTTGATATTTTTGCCAGCTGCTGGAAAGATTAAGAAAACAGAATTAGGACTTTTTAGTGTTGCTCATTAGTATTTTCCCTGCTCATAATGGAAAAAATAATATTTTGATTCTTTTCTGTATTAATCTGGGATTGTAAAGATGCGCCGTCTGGAGCATATGTCTATGACAGGAGTATTGCTGTAATTTTGTGATATTTGGCTGCGTGCGTGAGTAATTATAGACTCATCTGTCTGCATGTGTTTATAGATAGATAGTCTGAGAGTGAAAATGACTGTGGGGAAGGCTGTGGAATGAACTCGCCACCAGTGGGGGAAAGATGGCAAGAGATCAGGAGAAAGTGGAGTGAACGAGTGGGATGTGTAGACGTCCAAACTGTGAATCACTTGGAAGGAGTGAGTGGGTCAGAGGGATCCCTGAGGATCCCCATCACACCCATCTACAAGATGCAAAACCTCTCTGAGGTCTGCTGTTGGCTTCCCTCAGTTCCTTTATTTTATTTTTTTCAGCCTACATCAGAGAACATCGTAGGCCCATGAGGATTTTCTGAAAAATAGAACCCAGATCAGTCAGTTCTTTGCTCCACGGCACCTTTTGAACAACATAAAAACCGTATATATCATAACAAGAGATTTAGGATCACACTGGTGTTTAGAGGGTATTTACTTTCAATAAATGAAAACACATGGAGCTGGATCAGTAATGTCAAGCACTCAAGTTCCTTTCAAGTTCTGGATGTTCTAGTTTCTATATTAAAACCACACAACTTACCTTACATGTCTATTGGCCCGAAAATACCTTATTGTTTATTGAAATCAGATAAATCAAATTAGAAGCTGGGATTCTGGAAGGTGGTCAAAGCCCTGAGATCCTTGCTGTGTGCTGTTTCTCAATCCTGGACTCCCTGTCATGCAGGACTTGTTTTACAATCTGTTACTCTGGCATAAATTTAAGCTCATTTTAATCATTTTTATTTAATTTCCTTTGTAATAAGCTCTGTTTTTAAGAACAGATGGATCCAGTGATATTTAGCACAAATACATAGGCTATTTATATATACAGTATTCTAAGCTCAAAAAATAAGGAAATTTGTGTTTGTTAGATTATTTCTTTGTTGTAACAAGGCTTTATGGCAAAAAAATATTATACCATTTGAAAAGCCTGTTAATTTCCCTATTAAATGGTGCCACATTTGTAAGGAACTTGCATTTGTGGGATGAGCAGTAGAGCTGAGTGCACACATGAAAAAATTGTCAAATCCTCTCTGCCAAACATTATTTTGCTGAACTTGTTTTGAGCTTCTGGTACCCCCAGGTGCTGACAATCAGGTGCCCAGTATTTATTGATTTATTGCCAAGAAGCATTGTTACAACAAAGATCTACCAAACACAAATTTCCTTACTTTTTGTTTCTACGTATTTTTAAATTCTACAATTTTTCAAACACTAATTTTTCATCTCTCTATTTTTAGTTTCATTTTGTAAATTAGCACCTTTTCCACCCTCAGCTTTACTTTGAGCAATTTTAGGAACTCATGCGAGCTTCTCTTCTCGAAAATTCACTCAGTTTGACCAAATTCAGCAAACTCATTACATAAAATACAATGATCGTTTTAGATCAGTGTGTTTGGTGCATTCCTGCAAATTCAACTTCATCTGGCAATTTAAAAATGATAAAGCAGCGAATGTTCATAAACTCAGCAAAAACTTCCCGGCAACATTCGTGGGTGGATTTGCATAAAATACTTTCCTTTCAGCCACTAAGTTTGCTGAAACAGCTCTGTAAAATGTCTTTGCAACTCTCCAAGACAAATATGTCAACTGCTATTGTTTCAGCTACAAAAAAATTCCCCCCCAAAAAATCTACCCAACATTACTGATAGACAGTGGAGGAAAAAACTGTGAGAAAAGAGGTCAGAGGTGTTGTTTTGGCTGCATTCTGTAGGCTCATAAATCAGAGGCTGTATAAACTGGCTTTACTGAGAAAAGCACACAGAGGCGTCTGTTGGCCTGCTGGATCAGAAGCAGGCAAACAGACATTAGACCTGTTTACGTGCTGCCTGCTTGTGTGTGTGTGTGTTTATTCATTGGCAGTGTGTATGAAATGTCTCCTCAGGGATCATTAAATTTTAGCCTGCTTGCTCATGTGCAGAAGTTTGTAAATGTGCATGCTTGTGTGAATAATTATAGCTGTGCAAAAGTAAGAATAAAATGGCTAATAGTAATTATTTCATCTTGTTTGTAAGTGCTCCCAGAGTTTTGGGAAAGCTTGAGAATTTTAAACTATGGATGCAAGAAATCCTCTTAAAACATCATGGAATCAATTGTGTAAAGCCTAAATAAAAACAGAATTCAAGGATTTGCAAATCCTTTTGAACCTATATTCAATTGAATACACTACAAAGACAAGATTTTTAATGTTCAAACAAATTAAAGTTATTGTTTTTTTGTAAATATTCACTCACTTTGAATTTCATTATCTACAATCCCAAATATCATCAAAGATTCAGAGAATCTGAACAAATTTCTGCAAGTAAGCGGCAAGACCGAAAACATTAAATGCCTGTGACCTTTGACCCCTCAGGCAGCACTGCAAACACTGCCGGCTTTCTGCACCTGAGCTCATCTGAGATGGCCAAGTTCAAAAGCCAGCATCTCTGATGGTATAGTGGAGTGTTAGTGACCATGTCATGGGTAACATGTGCAACTGAAGCTGTACATTAAGCACAAATGGGAAAGAATTCAACCTCCTAAACTTCAACAATTAGTGTCCTCAGTTCCCAAATGCAGAATGAGTGTTGTTAAAAGGAAAGCTGATGTAACACAGGGGTAAACATGTCCTTGTATTCTATTTTTATTTATGTTTTACTCAACGTCCCAACTTCATTGGAATTGGGGTCGTAGCTACGCCTGTCTTTGTTAATTGTTTTAATGACAGTTTATTAGCATATTCTAGATAAACAGGCTTAATAGAACAAAACATTTTGTGCAAATCATTATAAAGTTTTTTTATTTGAAATTTTTTAAACATCTTTAGTGTTGAATAAACTTTTCATAAGTCGGTATAAGTTGTCTAAAATGTAATAGTGCGACAGGGCCTTTGGACTTGCAGTGTGACCAGGATGTATCCCATCAGCTCACCTGCAGAGAAAAAATGAGTAAAAAAAGGATGCGATGGATGAATATTATTTATCTTTTATAAAGATGCATGTTCCCTAGCTGTAAGTTTAATCCTTGAGTTCTGTCTACGTCTGATTGAAATCACAAGGAAATCACCACAGCTTGTTTATTTCGGCTCAAAGGACTTGATGCTATAGAGCCTTTCTGTCACATCTCTGAACATCTTAGCTTGAAGAGGAAACCTCACAAGAAGTGCCGTCTTGACCTGAGCTACTTTTAAATTAGCAATCGTGGCGTGTCACTGCTTTTGCAGCCGTCATGCAAACTGACAGCCTGTGCACCACTTGGGTGACTTCTGAGGCAAAACTCACAGCAAGATGGATGTTATTAAGTTTTTTTTAGTTTAGTTTTTTTATTATTTTTTTTATTCCTGGCAGCTCTGTAAAGAGAGGGTATTTTGAAAGGTTTTAACATTTGTGTGTTGCAGCTCATTGTATCATCTGAATAGTTGCATTTATAATCTAATTTTTTAAAAAATAACGTAAACACAAACAAAGTTACAAAAGCTCTCGTTTTTGAGCATCATGCCAAACAGTGAATTTTCTTTAATCCATTTAGAATTTATCAATGTGCAGTACTAATCTGTGGTCTTGTGTCTGATCCTGCTCTCTAAAACTTCACAAGCACGTGTCTGTTGACAAGGGTTCAAAAATTCATTATAGCAAAATCTTGTCACCCTACATTCAGAGATATTAATTTGCTGGTGCAAAAGATCAAAGTTAAAATAGGAATACGGCACAATTCTTCACTCCTTGTGTTGCTTTTCCATGTACAGTAACTTTTCTCATGTGACTAGACTGATGCTGTGATGAATCATTTTAGAAAAAGTCATCAATTTTTTGATTGTTTCTGAATGTCTGAAACAAGATATTTGTGGACCGTTTTCTCAGGTGTCACATAAAATCGTAAAACACCCTGTAATCTCCGCCCCCACAACGTGAAGAAGTTTAACACACAAGTCACACTACAGATGACAGCTGCAAGGGAAAGAAAAAACATAACGTAAATAAAAATGTATACTCTGCTTACATCACATTATACTAATCAGATGAGGCTAAAACAGAATTACCAACACAGCTGAAGCTCTGATTAACCCAATGTGACAATGTTACACAAGAAAGGTTTATGACATAATATACATGAAATACATCTCTATTAATATCTCTGTTCATTTCAGAAGTTCATCAAGTTTTGTGTAGTTTTTTCTTTTTTCTTTCTGCCCCGTAAAACTTTATTTGCCATTGAAAGCTAGAAAATAAAAAAAAGATCTGTTTTGTTCCAAAAAAAGGTATTTTCATCTTTTCCCCCAGTTTTGTTCAACCAAGTTGTCTAATTACTGCACATCCTTATAAATATATTCTTAGGATTTAAGATTTTGGCCAAACTAAAACTCAAACATCATTTTGATTTAATGATCAGCATCGAAAAATAAAAATGTGGTCTTGATATACAATAAATTCTATATATATTTTGCAGAGAAGCAGAAAAAATGTGCATGTGTACCTGTTTTTGTTACCTTGTGGGGATGATTTTTGACCATTTTCCTGGTACAGACAACTTGATGAGGACCCATTGTTTCTAATGGAGACCAAAGCTTCCCCCCCCTTTGGGGGAAATATCATTAGTGGATTGGGGGTTAGGTTTGGGACTAAGGTTTGAATTGAGTTCAGGTTAGGTTTAGGGTAAGGGGTCAGGGTTAGGTTATAGAAATGAATGGAAGTCATTGCAAAGTCCCAATGAGGTTAGAAGAACAAATGTGTGTGTACACAGAATAAAAGTGACATGAGCATTAATGTTAGTGTGCTGTGTGCTTGAATGAGTATTCAAAAACTAGATTAATGTTTGATTAATGAATCAGGTCTATCCCCCAGTTTCTTAATTCTCTTTTCATTTCCGACCAGAATCAACCCTTCATAGCTGTTCCTCCTCAGGTTCTTTACAGTTTTTACTTTGATCATTTATGTTCTTTTAGTCAACTTCAAGAAAGCTTTGTAACTCATTTCAGAAATCCAGTTTAAGTATAAACTCTTTTAACAGTTAAGTCAAGTCAAACAATGATTGATAAATGCAAAACCACACAGAATCTTTGCTGGTTCCTGCCAGTCCTGCTTGTACGACTCAAAGTCTAAATTTTAGAAATTGCTGGCTGTGATGTGTTGCGTTTGTGATGAGCTAATGGGACTCGCTGACCCGTGTATGTTTTCACAAGACGTTTTTATGTGAAATCCGTTCTGAGTTCATTGACAGCATTGTTTCTCGTCTTCATTCCACCACTGGCTGCAATAAGCCAATCTAATCAAATAACTCATGTTTTCAAGATGACTTTAGATGGGAAAATTCTTTTAGTGAGCCACAAGTTTTTTTAAAGACTGGAGACAGTATTTGGAGACAAAAGATTGCTTCTCTGTCTTCAGAATGTAGGCGTAAGGGTCCAATCAGACCATCATTAATCAGCTGACGACATGTGTTTGCTGTCTCAGAGCAGCTGTAGGGCATTCTCATGACTTTAACACTCAAGTTTTAGAAAAACTGTGAAATTCAAAGTTATTCAGGAGTTGTGTATAACATATTGTAGCTTTCTGCAAAGGAAGTCATACTTCCTTTTCCATCCTTCAAAAACCAACTTTTAACTTGATTCTGTGATTTACTCAATTTAAACTGTATTTCTAACTCTTTTTTTTCCCATCTGGAAAACTTGAAGCCATCCACTTGACATGAATAGATGGTCATTCATCACCATTTTTGCTTACAATTAAAGAATTTAAAGCAATATCCATCTTCTTTGACAAGTTTAACATTTTTGGGGGGCCAAAATCGTCCGAATGCACCCTGCAAAACGAAACCTCAAAGTAATAAGAGAAAGGATTTTATTTTTCTTATAACGTGGCTTTTCTCTGGGTACGCCGGTTTCCTCCCACAGACCAAAAACTTGCATGGTAAGTTCATGCAACTCTAAATTGTGTGATTGGGAGTGTGAATGGTTACACGTTTCTATGTGGCCCAGTGATGGATCTGTTCATTGTCAATACCAGTTTATTTATATAGCACAAAAAACAACAGAAGTTGACCAAAGTGCTTCACACTTCAGCCCAATGAATGGATAAAACAACAAAGAAACAGAAATGTTTATAAATAAATAAAATTATTATTTAAAGACAGAAATACAACATTAAATCAGCTCTAAAAGAATCTCAAGCTCTGCAAGAATCAAAAGCCAAGGAGTAAAGATGGGTCTAAAGCATAAATTTAAAAGTCTCAATGGTTTCAGCGGTCCAAATGCATAAAGGTAAATCATTCCACAGGTTTGAGACAGAAACTGCAGACATCTCTGAATTTTAGCAGGGATCTAGGTACATCTAAGAGTAACTGTTTGGATGACCAAAGTGCTCTAACTGGAGTGTGGCTGTTAGGAGATCACAAAGGTATGATGAGGCCAAACCTTTTAGAACTTTAAAAGTAAACAGTAAAATCTTCAAATCTACCCTAAAGCAAACAAGAAGCCAGTGGAGAGAAGACAGAACTAGAGATACTGTATGTGTTCATATTTTTTAGTATATCATTTTTTCCATATGTTTTAGTACAGTGTGTACCTGCTCTCTTGCACAGTGACTGTTGGAGATGGGCACCAGCAAAACAAACAGGTATAGAAAATGGATGGATAGATAGCATGGGTGATGAAACTATTAAACACTTATGGGAGAGGTAACCCTATGGTCCAAGAGAAAAGTAGGAAGGGACCCCACCAGGGGACAGATCACAGGAAACTCAACCAACCTCCTGATGGACCTGATGTCCAACTTACCATCTGTGAACTGGGGAAGTGGACCCCTTGAAATCCCACTTTGGCCCTGCATATGTCTCCCCTTCTTTTTCTTTCTTTGTGGTTTCTTTTCCTTTTGTCAATCAGGATCAGATCCAAGTCTTTCCACAATGTCCACCACCAACACTGCTCACTGCTAAGGCTACCATTTCCAACCCACATTCTCCCACTGACTAATTAGTGTTATGGTTAGTTAGCATTTTTGGCAGGCCGGGGTTTCCCTGTGACATTATGTCTACAGCACTTGTCAAAACAGCGGTTGGAGGAGCTGCTCAGGCCTGCTGGCAGAGGACGTTGAGGCAGTAGTGAGGGACACGGTGGAGGGATGGTGGGAGCCAGAGAAAACGCGGGTGGGCAAAAAAAAAAGGGAAGAGATCCTGGCATCTCAGGCGAGCCCCTGACAGCTCCAGTCTCCAGGCTCCCTGCCCATAAACAGCACCGGGAAGCAGAAAGACAGGCGGCATTAGCTGAGCTTGGCTGGAGCGAGCTGCAGTCTGCAAACCTGCGCTGACTGCCCAGAAGCAATCTTCTCTGTTACTTAGGAATCGCAGTTTTGATGGATGGTTGTGCACGAGAGCGGCTCTGTTGTCATTCGACAGTAATCTTAGCCAGTAACGGCCTCTTGTCTACTTCTTTCCTTTTGATCCTTTTACTTCATTCTCCTCCTTTGCTTCTTCATCCATTTTTCTTCCACATTCTCTCATCTGTCTCCTCTCCTCCTCTCTGGAGTTTTTCCCATAAATCTTGTGTTCATACTGACATCAAACTCCTGCTTGATGCCCATTCACCTCCATCTCAACTGATCCCCCGCCAATGAGTTATCACTCATTTCAAGAGGGAAACCCTAATATAACATGTCTTGTTAAGGGAGTTGGAGTGCATTTTGGGGTCTGGAGTGGAGACAGCAGCTGAAATGTTTTTGCTTTGCTTCAGCCAGACAGTTACAAGTTCCAATAGAGCATAAAACTAGTGTTCTATTCAAACAGTCAGATATCAAACTGTGGTGGAATCAAACATCAAGAGACCCAGAGACACTAAAAACCATAAAATAATTTGATGTTAAGATGCTGTGATATTTACAGTGTTAATTAAGTAATGAAAGTCTTTTTAGCTTCTTTTTCATAATTTGTGAAATTGTAATTCACTTGATACTTTTGATTTTAATGTCTACTAAAGCAAAGCAAAATTAAAAAGTACAATTTCTAATTTTGGCCCTAAATATTAGCAACATCTGGAATTATTCACATTTCATCTTTCACTACCTTTTAAGTTACACTATATGCAGTACACAAGATCTGAGCCATATAAATTGTTTTTATTTCAGGATTATTTGTGGAAAATAAGCTAAATGATTAAAGTTAACAGACAGATATCCAAGTCAAAATGAATTTTAAACCTCAAGACATTTCAGTTAGTCGGACTTCCTATGGCACACACCCAAACCTCTAACTTATTCTCCCAAATTCAAAATTTATTTGAAAACTACAGTCTACTGTTGTTGATTTATTTATTTATTTAAAAGGACAGGTTTATGATGTCCCTGCCAGTTAAAGGCTCCCAAGGTTACCATATTTTTTTGGCTGGAAGTTAACTTTTTCTCAGACAAAACCATTTCTTTACGTCTTTTCAAACTACACTGTGCATTTACAAGTTCACATTTGTTACCAGCAATGCTTTATTGCATGTAGAAATTGTCTTTTTATTCTCCACTTAAAATGAGATGCAAACGAAAGTACAAAGTTGTCTTTCCTTTTTAAATATTCCCAACTTTCAGTATGCTGCTGATGGAAGGTTTTGTCAAAATGCAAAAGAAAAGCAATGGGTTGGAAAGGATGCAGGCTTCAAATCAGCATTTTCCATCCATGATCCACAGCAAGGTTTCACACCACACAGAACACAGAGAATACATGAGCCAAAAACGGTTTAATGCAATCCTAAATTTACTCTTATTTACGTGTCAAAATATGTGTAAAATTGAAATATTTATAAATAGATAAATCCACTAATTACAAACTCTCATAATGACTTTTAAATTAATCTCCTCTACTTACTAATGAATTCCAGTAGAAATCATTGGTTGTACAGAGCTCTGCAGGATAGAGAAGCTCATCAATATTAGAGGAGAGAAGAGGTGATGGCTGAAAATGGCAGAGAGGAGCATCTCCCCTCAGGGCTTGAAAGGCTGGTCAGGCCCTGCAGGCAGTGTGATAGGTCGGTGCCCTCAGGGCAGCAGGACACAGACACCAGTACTGCCCGTGGAGGTTTAGTTAGAAAGCTCTGCTCTTTGGAAAAGCTTTGCCAAAACTGAGTGTGCGTGTTTATGTGTTCATCTCTGTGTATTTGTTTTAGTGTACAGTATGCTAATAGGCAGAGGTGTATAAAGTACTTGAACAAAATAACTTAGTAAAAGTAAAAATACCTTAACAGAAAATGACATTAGTAAAAATTAATTTCATAGTTCTTGTTGAAGGGATTTTGATATTTTTCAGGCATATAGTTCAATTCTATGCCACAATCAAGTAACTGTTACCTTCAGTCAAGCCATTTACAACCATTTTCAGAAAAGTCCAACCATTTTTGATGAACCGTGTCTTCCTTAGTAATCATAAAAAGAGGGTAGTTTCCTTAGCATCCAAAATTACTTTTTCTCAATTAAGGCATTTTTATAAAACAAAAAGGACTGGACTGAGAAGTAGTTAGTATTACAAGCTCAGCAGACATGCAGTTCCACCAGACATGCAGACATGCACTTCCGAATGACGACCACAGGAGATTCAAGAATTTCTCTAACATTCAGGAATGAGTCAAAGCAACGCTCTGGGTTTGCTTTAGCTGAGTGAATGATATTGTAAAAAAAATTGTGATAATCCAAAATGGTATGTCTGAATAATTGCAGGAATCCACTGGATTTCTCTCAAAAGCTTTATTCCCAGTCTCTGACTCCAATCAGTTTTTAGCAGTACACAGCACAGGCCCCAGGCCTCAGTGACCTTCAGATAAAACCAAACCAAAACATCCCAGTCTGTCCAGACTGGATCTGCACAGAGACTCTGCAAGAACTCCTTCTCCCACTAAAAACATCAACCTTAATAACCTTCTGTCTCTTCCTGGTTACAACCCCTGAAGGTGGTACCTTTTACGTCAGACATAGAACGTAGCTCATTTTTGTTTATACAGACAGAAAGAACACTGATATCACACACACCAACTCTGTCTGTTTTAAACTTACTGTTGCAATGATCAGAAAGTGTCAAATGTTAAACTGCATCAAACATTCAGTTGATCAACTACAAAATTTCCTCAATATCATAACATGATATAAAGCTCAAAAAAGTTGATTTTGCATAATACCTCCCTTTTAAGTAAAAAACATAAAACTGCTCACAATAAATGGGAAAGTTCAAATAAAGTGTTGAATTGACCTAACCAAGTTATGTCAACTGGTTCCACTAAGCCAAGTTGAGTAAATGTAAAGCAATTTACACATTTTCTTTAAAAGAGAATGTGTAAATTGATAAATTTGCCCAACTTGGTTCAAGTCAACACTTCATTTCTGAATGTGCATAAATAACCAAAATGAGTTCTAGTCATATTTAAATTTGTAGCTTGTAACGAGGTGTTAATTTAAAAGTAAAGATGTAAAAGTATCCTTTTTATGTTTTCAATGTAACAAAATAAACGTAAGTTATGATTTAAAAAAAAATACTCAAAAACATTTTTAAAGTACTGTAACAAAGTAAATATTATATACAGCTCTGCTAAAAGAGCTGTGTTTTATCTTTAATTTTGAGTTATCTGTATTAGCACTTCTGATTATTTTTACTCTCTTCAATAGGCTAAGATTTAGAGAAATACACACAAACATACCACAATGGCAATGGAAGATGTAAATACATGTGGAGGGAGGAAGGCTTCTTGGATAACTTGGTCATTTGCCAGGCTCGCATGTCTTTTTTGGGGTGCACCACCAGTCAGATGTAACCACTGTGCCACTGTGCAGTGTCAGCCAGCAATAAAAGGTCCTCATGATGATTAATCAAACTCCTGATCTCAAAGTATATTTCCTTCAATGGAGAGTCCTAAAATACTCTGCAGAGTCAAGTATTTCTACAGTTGTAATGCACACAAACCACCGACTGCTTGACCATGCCAAACAAGCTCAAGACAGCCATAAATCATAATAAAAATATTAGCTTTGATTTTACTCTTTGCTCACTAATAAGACGTCTCCACAAACAGAAACCTGATCAGCCCTCAACATTTCTAAAAGGAAAACCCCAATACATCCCATGCCAGACCTATTCTGGGTTATCTTACTGTGGTTCCCTGTTCAGTATGAGTGCCGCTTGCTGTAATTATGAGCAACACTAACCAGGATCAGGCTGTCCACGACATGGTTCTGCAACGCAGGCTCTCTTTTGACGTATACTTCTCCTGAGAAGCCTTGCCTGGGAAGTAACCCCACCACCATTCCTTCCTCTCCCCACTTCCACAAGTCCGCAAATTACAGGAATATTCGGTGACTCTGCTGTGAGAGGGCACATTGGCTCGAGCTGCAGACTTTTCACAGTTTAATCTCAGCCTCTGACATTGCTATCAGGGTAGGAGGTGGCTGGATTTGATTTAAACCTGCAGGCAGTTACAATGCACCGCCTGTGGAAAACATTACCGCTGGTGTGATCCTGCTTTTGGATCCTAATTTTCGCCTCCTCCTCCTAACAAGCAGAATGACATTTAGAGGGTCCCGTGAGGCAGGCTGTGACCATGAAAACCACCCTTTCTGCCCCACAGCATGTCTGTCAGATAGGAGAGAGTGTCTGGGTGGAAAGTCTCCAGGGCAGAACGGCTGACTGGTTTAAGTGCTTTTATGTGCTTGAACTGTAAATATAAAAATCAGTCACAAGGTGATTTTACACTTGTAAACTAGTGTGATTTTTTTTCTTTATTTTTTGCTTCTGTTGAGATTCTTTGACTCTTATGTTCAGTACACTCAAAAGACAGATGACATCAGCTCAACTTATGCCTTCCCTGTCAGTTTCCTAAAACAAACAGACTTTTCAGAGTCTTTATCCAAATGGGAATAAATTTGCACCAGATTTTCCACTTACTTGAAAAAACGAACAAATTTGACTGCTGTTAAATAAAATGGTTTAATGAGATGAATATTTCTTTTTGTAAAACAGAAACTTTAAAGAGCATTTTTAATGGTGACCTTGCTGAGAGTGCTTCTAATATTTCTCATTTGCTTCTACAACTGGCCACGTGTGAGCTGATTTGGAATCAAAGAGAATTGCCACTTTTGCTAAGAAGGAAAGTACGAGAAATGTTGGGATAATAAGGTTTGTGGAATGTCTGACACACTGACTGGCTTAGCTAATTTTTTTTATATATTTTTATAATAGCTTTAAAAAGAAAGTCAAGACACACTCTCTTTGCATACATGTCAATGTGTACGGATTCTCCATAAACTACATGGTATGTGGACATACCAAGAATTCTCACTGACTTTTTTCAAAACCTCAGCTTCAAATTTATTTTACTTCTCAGAACCTATAGGATGTAAAAAAATAATATCAAATTATAATAATTATTATTCCATCGAGGAGGAGGAAGAGGTGGGCAGTGTTGTGACAAACAGGCACCCCTGCGCCCGCTTATATGGTGGGAGTCCGAGTTTTTTGTGAAAATTACAGATTTTTGAAGGTCAGTATGCAGGTAAACCTCCAAAGGGGTTGACATGTATGTCTTTTCTATGCAACCTTGCTTCTGTGATGTTGTAGTGGGGACAAACAAACACGACTACAATCCTGATAGTCCCTTCTTACATTTCCATTACAACACTCATGTTCTGTATACATTATATTAAACATATTAAACTTATTTTCTTCTCCAGCATTTCAAGCTTACACGTGAGACTAATAAACCCCAAAGTGTGCCCAAATGTGCTCTTTTATTGTTTGCAGATATACTTTTTAGACTGCTTTAGAACTGCATGCCGAAATAACTTAGGAAAGTGTGCTCCAGCATGTTGTTTTAAGAGAAAAATTACCTCAGTCACTTTATTTCCTTTTGCTTCAGACTCTCCCCATTTTCCCTGCTAACCAGAACCACATTAACCCTGCCTTTAAATGCAGCACACACAGAGCGGAGCTGCATGTAGAAATGAGCTGTGTGGGTGTATGCAAACTCAGGATGTAATTCTTACTAATAACTGCAGCCTTTTGGTGGGTCACAGAGAAGCCATGCTTTCATATGGAGCGAGCCAAACTTAAATAAACCAACAGTTTGACACTTATTGTTCTGGTAATCTGGGTGATTATCTTGTCAAAGTTAATTAGAAAAATATTGATTTAGGCAATGAAGCTGAATAGTTTTCCTCTTTATGTTTTTAACTTCATTAACTGCATGTGGTCATTTCATCTCAGCTTTCTGTACATTTTGAAACCAATACAATATATATACATATATATATATGGTCATTGAATGTGTTTTATTGGCAGTTTGGAAAATGTCTGAAAAGCTCTCTGCAATAAAATTGTTGTGGTTAGTGGAGGACTGTGTGAAAAACTCAAAAAGGTAAAACAAAAATACTTTTTTAAACAAAAAAAAAGATGACTGGGAGATTGTCTGCAGCTCATATTAACGAGGGAAAGAGGAACAGGTGAAGTGGGCGTGGCAAACTGGGAACCCAGAGGAGGCTGACTAAGGATGAAACAGATGACACCAGGAACACAGAGAAGCTTTTTTTAAAATAAGATTATTTAGTCGTTGATCCATACTCCAATTCAGAAGGTGGCAGAAATGCACCTAAAAGTTATTTGCCAACCACCATAATAATAAGACAGAGAAATTGAAAAGCAGGAATTCCTTCAAGTGAGAGAATAAAAGTACAAAAATGGCACAACATTACCAAGAATAAAACACAGACAGAAAAAGATCCAAACTGATGGGGAGAACAGAACTGAAGGAAAACGACACAAGAAATAAGGTAAACCCAAGTAACAGAACTCAAGACAACAAACAATAAGTAAAATAAACAAATGGTGACAAAAATGTGCTGTACTGTGTAATTTATCGACAATGACCTTGAAAAAGTCTCCTATAATGCCAAAGTACTTTTAATGTCTTGCCATAATTAAGTACTGTTACAGTATTTTTAAACTTAAAGCTAGTAATTTGTTTGTCGTGGAGTACTACAGCAAACAAGTTAAAACTAATACTAAAAAAATGGAAAAGAGGGAAATAAAAAGGGAAATCCAAGAATTGCATCCTAAATTATTGTTACCCAGGATGAACAGAACACTTAGAATCAAAGGGTGACTGGGACAAAACAAGATTTCATTGTAGGTGTTGGATAAATTAAACCTTTGGCCACCTTTTATATTTAATACAGTATTTTTACACTTATTGCAAGGCTTTGTTCACTCCTCTCTCAAACCATTTGTCTTTATTTAAAATGGACACATTACTGTCCTCAGAGACGTGTCACTTATTTTTGAGATGTAAATGAAAGGATGGCTCTGGCCTGAAAAGCTGGTTTGTCTGCGTTGCACCTTTTATTTATAAAAACATTATTTAGTTGACCTTATGCTAAGATCTTTGCTGCTCACACAGGAAAAATCCCAGGAATGAAACGATAAAACACAAGCAGAGCGCCATGAAAACCTATTTGTACTGTTTCTGAGTTGTGACCACACCAATTTGCCTGAGATGCTACATCTGTCCCTTAACTTGATTAGAAAGGTTTCACTACAAAAACAGCTGCCCTCCTTGAAAAAATATAATCTTATAAAAAATCCCGTAAGTAGGTTAGAGAGTTGATTTAAATAGAAGTAACTGAATTTTGTTCTCAACCTTATTGTTGCAAAATTGAAAGAAGTAAAAGGTTTTGTTTGGTTACCCCCTTGGAGCTGGATTGAGTGGTCGAAAATGTTTGCCATCAGGTCAGCCACAGTGGCCCTTAGATCCCAGCTTTGGGACCAAATTGTACGTTTAATCTAGTCCAATACCTTTCAAAAATTAGATGGCCAACATGTATTTGTCAAAGTCAGATAATGGATAGAGGGTAAAGCTAAGGAAGCTAGCTCCATGTTGTCGTCCTGGGAAGCACACACAGAAACCCATCGCTTGTTTTGAATCCTTAAATGTTTATTCAAACCCTTTTGTTGTTTAATGTTTCTTGTCAAGAAACTATAAAAGTTTAAATCGAAACAGAGCTTGTGCTCGGAGGGAGGTAATGGGAATCATTAAAGACATCGCTGTTTAATATTTATGTGTGCATATTTGCGTGTGTGTGTGTCGTTGTGTAGAGACTCCTGCACACGTATTAGATGCTGTTCTGCACATGTGAGTTGCGGTCACGTTAGGACACATTCACATGTGTTCAAATACAGGCGGTCTGTTTACTGGCCTCAGGACAGAACAGCGTCCCCCTGCTTCGTGCTCTTAGTCAAAGCTTTGAAACGTTTTTATTTTTTATTAGGAAATCGGGTGAGTTGGAGCTCAGCGGAGACTCACGCACAGACAATAGTGCATTGATGCTTGTGCTGTGTCACTCCTACCTTCTCACTCCCTCTGTGACTGTAGGTGCTGACAGACTGATGGGTAGCCATTGTTCCACATCTGAATGGGAGGAAGGCAAGCTGTGGCCTCTCCCCTGCTCTCGTTTCCCTCTTTTACGTCTTCCTTCTCTGCTTTTGAGCTCCATCTTTTAATTCCTTGATTGTTTTCTATTTCTCTCATTTTTTTTTACTTTCATTTCAATGATCTTCCTTGGACATGGGCACCAGCTGCCCACCTGGAAAGGAAATGCGGCTAAAAGAAAATGGATGGATGATCATCCTTGTTTGTGGATCCACTCATCTCCCACTCGTTTCCCCTTTTAGTAACTTTGACTTCCTCTCTCTCTCATCTCACAGTCTCCTCCTTTCCCCGTTTGTGCATATCATTCCCGTTTTTCCTCCCTTTTTATCTTCCTACTGTACATATCCGGGACCCGGAATGCCATGAGCAACTTGGCAGGTCACATTGTTTGCTTCTTCATCTGTTGGCTCAATCTACAGTACACTTTATCAACACTGTCATCATTTTACAACATTTTTCCCTTTCTGCCTCCTGCTCTTTTGCCCGTCTTGATGTCATCCCCTCCATACTCCACAACTATGTCTGGTCTCATCACACTCTCTGCCCCGAGGAACAATGTGGGCAACTTCATGGTGAAAAGCATGTTCAAAGTTAAAAGCAGTGTTTCCCACAGAGAAAATTACGGTTTTGTCTTCTTAATCTCATCTCATTGGTGTCAGATTATCATTGCTCCTCTCTGTTATGAAAATAAATATTTTTGTTATCTGTGTTTTGTTGAGGCAAGCAGCTAGAAGGATTTCAATGCTTATTCAGGAGTGTTGTATAAGACCACCTAACCCAAGATCAAGTCAAGACCAAGACCAGAGTGTATTGAGACTGAGACAAGACCAAGAATTTTATGAGCTGGACCAAGTAAAGAACAAGACTGATGGGGGGTAAGATCGAGTCAAGACCAAAACTAGGAAAAAAAATGAAAATATTGCCCTAAAAATACACAGTATACTATACACAGGATAACTTAACATGTATAGCTAATATTGACTAAATCTCTTTGTGTGGGGGCTGGGTAAAGAATTTTGGTACAGAGACACCTTTTACAAACAATAAAAGCAAGAATGTTAACTAATACTGTAAATTGGACAATATTCTGGCAGTTCAATATTTCCACAGTTGTGAAATAAAATCCTGAGTCTTAAATGTCTGAGACAAGAGCAAGTACAAATGCGGTTGAGACTGAGACCATCAAAAAGTGGTCAGGTCTCAAGTACAAAACTGATGTTCAGTATAGAAATGTTTGAGCCCATGTAGCATCTGCTTTTTCTTATAAGAAACTATAAGAATTTATAACTTCAGACTTGGTTCTTTTTGTTTTCAGATCTCAGTAGCTTTAAGCTTGATTTTTTTTTTTACATTCAAAACATCTTAAAGCTACATTTTTATCCTGTTTTTGCAAATCAGATGCAAACCCTGTTGCTGTGTTGTTCAAATTCGGAATCAGATAAAATTTACTGCAGATGCATCGCTTTCCAGATGTGTTGGCAACTTAAATCAGATGCTAAAGTGCCTTCAGTGTCACTAGCACTACACCAATCTACCTCAATGTCATATTCAGAAGCAAGGCGGTTGTCGACTGAAATCATTGCTGCTACAGGAGTTATCTATGGAGTAACGTGTGGAGAGTAATTATTTATGAACAATTGCAGAAAGAAATTGTCTGCTGACTGGCTGCTGGCTCAGAGGTGTCTCGCTCTGTGAAGTCAGAGATGGAATTAACTCTGACAGGCGAGTCAGAAGCGTGGCTGTGCAGTTAATGATTTAGATTTTCTTTTTGTTGTTAAAATAAATTACTTACAAATTAGAAAGATGAGTGAGTTGATTTTCATCTACCTGCTCCACATAGTCACATTTTTGTTTAGTTATAAGGCAGAAAACAGCGATCCTAAACAGTTCACGCTGCAATCTGCCTTCATTCCACTGAGTGGTAGTATTAAGTCACAGTTAAAAGCTGAAACAGACTCCCTTTATGGTCATAAAGTCACAGTCACACCCACTGAGAGACACAGCTGCTTACAGCTCTGTTGGACAGAATATGAGACAGACACACAAAAACAGGCACATGCACGCAGTAAAAGAACAATCTCCTCTGTCTCAGCAGCGAGGGACACTTTACAGTGGAACTGGTATGAGGGGAGAGAGGAAGTTGACTTAACGAAGCGTCTGTGAATGAAAGGTGGCAAGTCTCAGACACTCACAAAAAAGGTCAGAGGGGAGCAGCCAGACCAGGCCAATCTCTGAGTCACTCTTTCTCCATCACATGAACATTTAAAGGGGCTTAATATATAAACAATGCATAGTTTTTCAAAAGCAATAACCCACAGTTTTATGGGGCGCCAAGTGTAAAATAAAATATTGAGAAATATATCACTAACTTTTTAATATTCCTTGTTAATTTTTTCCCCACTAACATTTTATGGTTATTTAGTCCACTGTTCTTATGATGTACTAATTTGTACTAAATGTTAGATTTAAATGTTAAATATATGTAAATACTAAATTCTAAATCTAAATGTGTACATCTAAAATAAAAGTTAAATGTTGAAGTTTATAGTTAAACATTAGCAGCGGTTAACACTAGCTAACCAGGATGATAGCATCATATTGCGACAGACATCAACGCTAAACGCTGCTAACTCTACTAACCTTGTTAAAAATAATATTTAAAATCTAAATTCAAAATGTGTTCATTGAAAATAATATAGATGATGGTCCAACAGTTTTAAGTGCAGATCAGATACTGGCTGCAGCTCCAGGTTTGATGTCATAAAGGGAAGCATTAGTTGAGTTAGCTGTGTTAGCGGTTGCTATTGACTGTGTCCAAATTCAGGCACTGCGTCCTTTGAAGTCCAAATATGTCAGTTGCTTACATCACTGTGCCCCGCCTAAGGTTGTCCAAATACAAAGACTTTTCCAATTGCATCCCAGAAATTCATTCTCCTTTTGCCCCAATTTGAGTGATGGGTCTGGTGGTCCTTTTTGGTCCACCCTATCCCAAGATACATTGGAATAATTGTGATGCACCCTTAGTTCTTCAAATATTGCCTCTAAGCAAATTTTGTTAATTTACAATATCAATATGTTAAAACTACTTTAGGTCAATTTTTTTGCTTCTTTTTAGCATCACACAGTTGCTATGTAACGATAGTCCGGTTCATTCAGGGAGGTGTGAATGCGTAATTGAACTCCGATTCGGACCAAAAAAGTGAACTCTTGTCCTACAACCACTAAAATCTAATGTTACACAATATTTGTTTATATTTTGTGAAAAATGAAGTTGTGCTCCATGTCTTCTTCTTGGTTTTTGTGTTTATTTGTTCAGAGGTTCTTGGTGCAACTCCACCACAGGCAAGGGAGGGAACAGGTTGTTCACAGGGTTTTGTTCAGTTGACAAACTGCGGTATGAATGCGACTGCTTCAACTGAAAATATAAAGAAATCTTCCAATTTTGGTCCCCAATCGAACCGAGTCTTCCGGACTACCAGGTGTGAAAACAACCTAAGATTTAACTTTTAAATTTATATTTACAGATTTAGTATTTACACATGTTAAACATTTAAATCTAACATTTAATAAAAATTAGCAAAATGTAAGAAGAGTGAGCTAAATAGTTTATTAGAGGAAAATGTTTAACCAGGAATTTACACTTATACACAACAGCAATGTAGGTCATTTACTGTTTTATCTTCAAGCTTCACATGCAAATCGTCCAAACTGCAGTTTGTCACAGTAAGTTCTTTCATAACTACAGGCTGACCTTGGTATTAAATTTACGTGCTTGAAAAAGTCCTGGCTACACTTAGCCCTGGAAATTTGAAAGAGTCTCAAATGCAAACACTACATTAGTATATCTGTCCCTGCTTTATTTCATGTTTTTCAGTTTTGTTATGGATACTCTACATTTTATACATTCAATTCAGCATTTCTGAGTTCACTTGTCTTTCACTGATGTAGAATGGAGACACAAGCCTGCTCCTGGAACACTGACGTGTAATTTCATACCATCAGACAGAATCCTGTTAACTCCTGAAAGGCTCAATCCATAAATACAACATGGTGTTGAAACTCCACTAGGAGACTGATGTCTGTTTTTACATTGTGATTTATTGCTTTGAGGACAGCGTTTTCAGTGGAAGTTATTGACTGTGTTGGATACAAGGACTCCCAGCATCTGGCAGCAAAACATGACTTTTGCATATGTTTGTAGGCTGAACAAGATGTGCACAGGATGGTGCATCACCAGAATGGAGCTGTGTTTGAGGTCATGTGGAGAGTTTTATTACTGTACTGGATAAAAGTTCTAAGCATAAGGTCTTTTCTTTTTGATTAAATTCTTTCTGTATGATATGATTGTAACTTTCCTAAATCATGTTAATGGAATTTTTATGTAGCTACCGCTATGGTAAAAGTAAAACACATCTGTAAAAAAGAAGGGAGAAGACAAAAAATTTGAAACTATATAAAAGTATTTTAGGCAGTAAGAACAAAGTATGTTGTTGCAGTTCAGGTGAAATTAATGGAGTGGTTTTTTTTCATTTTTAGTTCCTTTTCATTTTATTTGGATGTGATTTATATACTTGCACGGTTGGACCCCTCTCTCTCTCTTGCATTTAAATCAGCAGAAACAGGGTGAAGTCTGCTCATTTTTAATATAACTAAATTTAAAAAGAATGGCTCAAATTCTGATCATCTGTTCAGCTTCTGTTTGTCTTGATTAATGTAGAAACTGTGAACTCCTCCTTTTTAATGACTGCGCAACATAAATGCTTTATGGGTCTCTAGTATGATAAAAGCAGAGTTAGCTGTAAACATGATGTTATTACTGACTAAGGCTCCCAGCACTGTTCACTGTAGGGGCATCATGCTCACAGCTGGATCAGTTTTTAATTTTAGGAGATCACAGCAGCATGACTCAGAAGCACTTTGATCTGTCAAACATATGGAAATTCTATTTTTGCCCATTTTTGTATTTTTATTAAAATGCAAAAACATCTAAAACACTGTTATATTCTCTTAAATGAATGTTTTACCCATGTGTTAATCGAACGGCAGCACCTTTAGATGGATGTTTGTATTCAGCCTTTCTGTCTCTGTGCTGCAGCTGTGCAGCTGCTGCCTGGGTATAAGGAATGGATGGATGTGATGTGCTCATTTTAAACTCTTCCATCTTTTTATTCAGCACTACTGGCATTTTAGGTTAATGTCTCAGATTGATGAGAACATAAAGTTACCATAAAACTGCTGTAGCAGCTGGAACTACCCCAGCCATCTTTATCTGAAATCTTTAAGTTACCTGAAAGCTAAAAAAACAAAAAACACTTAGAACTTTATCCAACCACTGTTTCAGGTTATCTTCCTACTTTTATGAATTTTCAATTACTTTGCAGCTCAATTTCAAATACATAATTCAAAGTACAATTATTTTGAATGTCAATTAAAAGGAAACCAGTTGAAAATACCTCCTGAGTTTGAGTGCCAATAGATTGTGGAGCAAAAGGAAAACTTAAATCAATACCTGGGACCGTTTGAATCCTTGAAATAATTGGTCACAGAGGAGAAAACAAAGGTAGCAAATGTGGCAAAGGTGTTTACTGGTAGAAAGAGCTTTTGGGTGATCAGCAAAATCATTTCAGTGTGAGTATGAGGAGATGGTGAAGCTACAGCTTCCAGATGTGAAGTGGGCAACCTGCCTGTTGGGACCTAAACACAGGAACCTCTCCCTGATGCCAGATTTTAATCAGATCCAGGGGAATCTCCAGATATTCAGGACAGAGGATGTGTATGTTTATTTGTTTCTGTGTGTGTTCAGTTTTGAGAGGATAAATATGCTTCTGCACATGTGTTTACGGCATGCACAAATAATTCCTGCATGAAGGAAGAATTTGCAATTCTTTTTTCCGACTCCGTTGATTTGTCATTCACTGTGAAGAAAAGCAATGCAACTCTCAGGTTTATTGATGATGCCCTTTGGGATGAGACTAAATGTTATTATGGGAAACAAGTAATCATGTTAATCTGTGCTCATCATTTATAGAAAAAAAAGAGAGGAAAAACAACCAAAGAGAAGTATGGTATTTTCTCCAAAAAATTTCAATCTGATTATGAATCAGCCTGTGTGTTTATACAATAATCACCAGGTCAAAAGACATTTACCACATCCCTAATGATGGTTTTTGAATTCAAAGTCTTGCTGATGGAGCTTCGTGAGCCGGTGTCAGAGGCAATCAAAAAAGAGTTTGCAGACTTTCAGGGAAGACTTCCAGAGTTTGTCCTAATCTCGAGGGCTTGGCGCAATTTAAGACTCCCTCTATAGCCCTACCGCTATCATTTGAGGGCTTTGGTAGGTTAATGGCATTTCCCTAACTTTCTCTTAATGCATTTTGCAGTCTTTGATTCATGCACCAGTGAGCTCTTTTGACGCCCATCCATACTATCTGAAGGGACATCATGTCAGGGCGTTTATCAATTAATTGCACCCTTCTCCTGGGTGCCATTGTGAGCCACTGATTTTTTTTTTTTTTCCAGTGAGTGATGCATGCATGTCTTCCCTGAATTTCTCATGATAGGCAAGAGTAATTACTTACAGTTAAAGCTCTGACCAGTTTTAAAGATGGTTTGGCAGCTCATGGTGATCTAGCTCTCATTATATTATGGAGATGAAAAATGCTTAAATGGCTGCCACTGAAACGAGGAAGTGAGAACTTTTATTAACATGGATAAAACATTTTAAAGGTTGAACAGCTGAAAGAAACAAGCTAGTCGTGAAAACCCTGTGACATCATTGATCAGCATTTTAATGATGTCACTTTGTTGCTTATCTCTAGTCTCCACACTCAGTATATAACATGTCTAATATAGTGAAATATCCACTAAAGTCACACAGTTTGTAATAATTACATTTTGTATGGAAAAGGTGAAATTACGACCAAAATGCACCAATTGATGCCAAGATCCAATGTTCCTTTTTCCCTTTTCACTCAGCCCTAACCCTCTGTTTTGCTAAATTACAACATGCAGATGTCCCGATTTTTTGTGATGATGGTAAGGTGAAGTGTTAGGACTATATGGCCTTTTTAAATAGTAAAAGCCTCACTGTAAAGATAAGTTTTATTGTTACAGTTGTCATATTTCCTCATGAGTCTTACACCAGACTTTAGAGCATTAAATCCAAAAAGCCAAAGCAGCAAATGGTAATGTAAAACAATGCTTTTATTGTGAAAGGGGAAGGAAGTGTATCTGGGACGTCTCTGTGGATTGGACACATGACAAGGTATTGTTTGCAGGTTGGGACTGGAGCAGTTCAAGAGCAGAACAGTGTTTGTTCTTACATTTTTTTTACAGGTTCTGGATTCCAGGAAGGTCCCCGGAGTTGAGGAGCTGTTTGTAGGTGTTTCTGGACTTTTCAAGTAAATGGTGAGTATCTGGGTGAATGGTGGAGAGTGCACATGTGACAATGGAGAAGCTGAGATAATTTCTCCTGTTTTCTTGATGGGAAGTACAGACTTGGAACAGCAGATGAACACATGACTGACTGAAGGAGTTCCAGGATCAAGCAGAGGATTCTGCACAAAGAGAAAAGGTGAGAGTTATTTTTTTTTTATTCAAATCTTTCCAAGGAGTTTCACAAAGACCCTGCATACAGAGGGCACAGGACTGTCACTGTGTGACATTTAAAGGTCCACTGAAGACTCATGGTTTAAGTCAGCCTTAACTAATTCAGATGATCCACAGCTGAGGTGGAACCAGCTCCACCTTAGTTGATGCCCATTTCCAGCTCACCCTGCAGGGAAGAAACTGTCAGGATCTGGGTTTTTTGTAAGCTTGTTTTCAGTTTCTGTGTTTTATAATTGGCTTTATTTATGTTCTGTGATGCTTGTGTTTAGATATGTTATTTGTCTTTTTTTAATTTCTTCAGTTCTTTGTGCCAGTACTCGCTCCTCTACAGTTAGTTTTATTCTCAGCCCGTCCTGCCACACCCACTTACACCTGCCCCCTGTTCACCGGCCACAGCTGCAGCCATTTCTCCTCATAAGCCCCAGCCTATTTAGTTTCTGTCTTTACTTCATGTTCAGCTGAACATTGCACATATTCACGTCATGTCCACTCCCCCTTCTGCCTTTTATACCTATAGCTCCTAACTGCTGCCACATACGTTTTGTTTCTTGAGTTTTTTGTGCCAGTCTGCATTCTTAGGTCCATCCTCCTGAAATGGGGACACTAACAATATTCAGGGCCACTAGTTCTACTGCTAACTATATACAAGACACTTTGAAGAGCAAGATGGACAGATAAATAATGAGTTTCAAATTAGACATCTTAAGTTAGTCTGTTAAATACAACATCAACAACCCAGGTAAAAACAACAACAACAAATGAGAAAGCGTTTAAGCTGCTTATGCTATGGTTGATGCAGAAGTTAGCCAACACCTGGATAAAAACCTGTTTCTTAGGCAATCTAAGAAAAAAAAAAACTGGAATGGAAAAGATATTGTTGAAGACCATGGCAGCAAACGATTCTGGTGCTGTGATGAGTTTTCTGACACTAACTCTGAAAGTTACTCACTTTGTGACACTCAGACAGATGTCAGTAGTGATGATGATGCTGTTGTGAATAAGGAGGTTAATGAGGCAGTCAGGATGCTTTGAGAATTCAAAGACGCTCTTCCTGGATGATCTAGAAGGAGGGCAAAGGGAGGAGGATGATGAAATGAAGAGAAACACAATACTTAGATACTAAAATGAGCTGGCTGTCATTATGAGGAAAAACAACACAACTGCACAACACCTCAGCTGAAGACATTCGAGTACAATTTCATTTAAAGGGGGAAGATTTCTTGTTTTTTGATGTGTGGTCCAGGTTCAGACTGATATGTATGATTGTGGTTTGGAAAGTTTTTCACCCTATTTGTGGGTATCCTCGTTTTCTGAAATGACACATTTTGTAAATAATTTTATTTCTTGTTTACCCTGCACAGTATTTACATTTTTAATTTGTGCATATGTTGCACAGCCTTGCTAGACCATTTGTTGAAGCATCCTGCGAACCCCTTGCCTGCCCTCTTACTAGTCGCTGCTCGGGGTAAGGGGCATGAGTCAATGTTTGATGCTAATTTATTCAAAGTAGCCAAGAGTGGAGTGCAATTTAGCTATTTCTGTGTTGGGGTGGGAAGTTTAAACATTTAGCAGGGATTTAAAATTGAGACAAAAAGTGACAAAACCACCATAGCAATAAACATATGGTGACGAGTGGCACTCGGAAGGTTTTGTGCAACGATTTGTTTGACGTGATGAAACTTTCCGCTGTGCGTTTGTGTGTGTGTGCATGGATAGTTTTTGCCATATTGTAAATAGCTAGTGCTGAAAGCTAAATTATCCACATGTGCATTAACTCACAGCTGATAACAATTACAGTGTTGAGCTGAACTAAATTGCAAACACACAGTGCAATGCACATGCCTAATACAGTTATTGTGGTAGATAGACTTTGATCTTAATCTCTATTGTGAACTCTTAAATAACTGACCTGATTATCATTCTTCTGTTGTTCTGCATGCTCATGATGCAGCTCTGCTCAAAACTGTGATGCGCGTGATTGTTGTAATTACACGGGATGTGCTCTCACCCATATTGAGACCATTGCATTTATACCCCTCTAAGATAAGTAAGCAACTGTCTCTTAGCAACTCATGCTTATCAGACAAAGTCTGACATTCTATTTAGGTTTTTTGTTTTAATCCTGGCTGCAATTTGGCATTTCAATAGGTTGCTGGAAAATAAGTGTAGGTGCCAAGCAGATGGTTCAAATTGATTCCTCTGTTTGTGCTGATGGAAAACTTTATCCCAAATGATGGTGACAGAATCAGCGCTGGCAATGCCGCAAAGACGTAATGTTGAATATATTTGTTCCATGCAGTAATTGTGATGTTGATTGCATTGCAAATGCACATTTGTGCTTAAAATAGAGCAGCATATTTTGTGTTGTATTTAGATTTTTAAAAAATACCAAAAGTAAATGGACATTTACTTTTATCATGCGTCATGGTCAATTATACCTTTCCTTCCCCTCCAAAGTCTACATCTAACCCCCTGTAAACACGGAAATTTCGGACAGCTCTAACAGCCGCGGAGTTCAAACAGGCCCGAAACGTCAAACGTATCACCCTGAAGGAAACCTCTGGAGTCTACATGTCTGGATTTCCTCATCTTTCACGACTTGTGTTGTACCCTGTCAAAAGTATATCACATCAATGACGCTGAGTCAGAGGCGAGTAAAAGCAGGATCAGAACTCTGTCACACGGCAGCAGCGGTCCCTGGTGTACAGCGGGGAGGGGTCAAAAGTGGGGTGTCTGGGATTAGTTTTGTTAACTGGGTTTGAGGTGTTTACATGTTTATGATCCCGCAAGAAATACAGCAAAGTTATGCAAATAACCCAACACTGTGACATTTACATTTTAAGCACTTAGTAACTTAGGGATTTGGGATTTTAGTATCTTGCACAAGAAGACTGTGGTAAGATGTGTAAATGTTATTAATCTCTCTGACTCCTGCAAAAAAGGCCTCACTGGAAAGAAATGGCAGCACAGTAAATGCATGGATTGGAAGAGCTTGACAATTTTTCTATTTGAGTTTGTAGCGTTAATGTTTTTATTTTGTGCTCCTCATTAGTTAACTTTCAACTAACCTTTTAAAGTGTCATGGGAAGGTTAATGGAGGTCATTTTATTTGACGGACAAAAAAAAAAAATCCCAATTCTCAGTTAAATTGCTATGTTGTGATGTGCTGTTTGTCCACCACAGAGTCCAACACTGCGCTGCCTTCATTTGCTCTTTGCTGCTCCCTCTGTGTTTATACTCCCTCCTCCTTGACCACCCATTAACAACCATACTGAGATAAAGCAACTTTTTACAAGTTAAAGCAGTTTATTCAGCACTTGGGGGGAATCAGTATATTGCTTTTTCGTGCTCTTCATTTGCATACAAATTAATGGGTGAAGGGGATTTTATCGATCTTGCTAACCTAATGGTTTTCTTTTTCGTCACTCAGAGCCTTACCCCCTTTTTTTGATAGTTTTGTGATGTTTAGTGAAGTTTGTGGTCATCATCTGCTTTCAAACACTGTTAAAGTCATTAAAACGTTAACTTGACATGGCATCTAATTGTTTTTTTTAAAGGGTAATGATAATTAATAATAATATAGAACAAAACACTGAAGTATTTACTTACAGCATAGATTTCTTTTAGGTTTCAAAAGGCATTTAAGACGTTTAAGTTAACTTCTTTGCTTTTTCAGGCTCAGAATAAGATAAAATAAATCAACAAATTTGATCCCATTTTTTAGGTAGTGACATGTGCACTATGTGTGGTTAGCACAAGCTCAGGTAAAAACACAAAATCATAAATCTACACATTGAAATTACCAAAAGTCAAAATAAATTCTGCTGACATACTGAGGTTTTAAAAAAGATTTAGGATCACAGTAAATAATTTGCATTATTTAGTAAACTGCTGCTTTCTAAAACAAGTTGTTACAGCCCTTTTTACTGCTTCCTGTTTCAGTCATCCAGGATGTTGCTTTTAATTTGTTAGTATAGATGATAATTTACGTGTCACTTTGAACTGTACCTTTAAACAACTATAATAAATCACTGCCTAATGTGCAATAAAAAAGACAAACTTCATAGATTTCTGTGTTTTTACGTCAGTGGCATTGTAATGACAGACCTAATCCTGCTCATTTGGTTCTATGAGGCAGGTGTAATAAATGTTGACAGTTATTTGCAGATAAAGTATCTGATCCCAGCTCTTCATGCAGGCATGTGGTGTTATCTGACTACCTCTGGACACAATCTGACTGTCTTCTTGGCTCTGTGTGGGTCACTCTGTCTTGCTCTTCATGTCTTGGGTTACAGGGTAACTGGAGACATTTGTGTGTGGCGTTCCTCAATCCTCAGGAGGACTTCAGCTCCATGATATGGTTTTCATCAGTTGTTATAAAGATGCCTATGTGTGTATGGGTGTGTCTTGTTCCGGCCAAGGACTGCACATTATTTTTCAGCCCCTATAATTCAGTTGTTCTGTGATGGACCAGGTTGTTGATGGTAAATGGTGCGTGTCAACAGCTTGATTTAAACATTGCAACGGGTTGTATATTTCATATCAACATATTACCTCAGATCTTCATTCTGCTAAACTTATTTTCAACTTTTTAAATTTTTTTCTATGACCTTTACTACATTACAAACGCAACAATAATGGCTCTGGATTCCTTTAACTGGAATAGTGTATGAAGTGAACAGTCTATAGCGTCACCATGAATGTCACAGGGTGCAGATCTCAGCTGCTCACTAATGTTTTACAGCTTATATTTGGACCTTAAAGTCACCCCCAATAAAGGGTGACTTGAGAAAATGAAATGAAACAGAAATACTTTTTTCTGTGCATTCAACATGCTAGAGGTGTGGTTCTTTTATATGTTAAAAACTACAACAACAATAAAGTTTCCAGTTTTGCTTCCCAGATAACTCTCCAAAGAGTTGCATGATAAAAAGGGTTTGATCTTTTTGATTTTATTTAACTTTTTAAAATAACATTTTTTTCCTCATCAAGAACAAGTACAGTGTGCTTACTATTCAACTCCCAACTTTTATCCAAATGAATCCATCCTCGAAATAAATGTCTCTTTTTAAATAATTGTCATGTGTTTGCAAAAATCAACTCTACTGGTCATCCTTAACATCTGTCTATGGTTTTATGGCTGATTAACCAATGAAAAGTGACAAAAGCCTTGTGAACTCATGATGTAGCTGTTTGTTTAATTAAAAAAGGATTTTTTTTTTATTTAAAAAATAAATTACATTAAAAGATTCAAGGTTCCTGCTCACAGGAACAATATTATTATAGAACAATTTGTTATGCAATTTATGTTTTATGTAAAGATTAGTGTTAATGATTTTCATCATAAATTATGTTGTTTTCCCCTATAACTGGTTCTTGCAGAAAAAAAAAATCACAAAACAAGAAAAAAACATCAATGCTCTAAAGTTTCAGCGTTTCACTCCTTTTAGCTCTAGTCTTTTAGTCTTTACTAAATACGTAGTTTAATTTATAACACAACTAAATAATCTAATTTTCAATTATTTTAATTTGCAAAACAATTAGTATCTTTAATAATGAAAAATGTGTAATGTAGTAAAAAAAAATGGTTGTAAAGTTAGATTTATTAAAAATTTGTAAGTACAATTGTCATAACTTTTGTACACTATTGTGATGTAAATGTACTAAAGAAAACCAATGGTTCTGTCTGACTCCATTCACTAAAATACATTTCACTCTTTTCATTGTTAGTCATAGATGTTTTTCTTCAAAATTTTTTATTTAGTTACTGCTATAATACTACAGCAGTGTTTGAGGATGTATAAGTTGCTTTTGTTAGCAGAACGCTTTCAGCACATGAAAACATTTTAAATCCCTTGTGATCTCAGCCTCACATGACTTACTTGAAACAAGTAACACGGTGGCAGACTTGACCCTGACAGCCAGTGTGGCCTACCTTTGTTGTGGTCATTGTTGACAAATCAAAGATTTCTGTTAAATCTGTGGTGTGCAAGGTCATGGCCTTGACTGAGGTTACTCTTTTATGGGATTAAGACAGCAGAACCAGCTCCTTATTTTTCAAAACTAGCGGTGTGCTAATCTGGGAGCCCCTTCTGTGATCTTGTGACCACAGTTTCAGGGTTGAGGTAGTGAGCCACCGAGCAGCTCCTTATTAAAGTAAGTTTAACCCCACGACCCCTGGCACAAACCACTACTTCCCTAGATGAACTTTTCTCATTTGTACAAAGAGCACCTGGCTGAACAAAGGCTTCTTGGAGTTTGTAATTTCCTAAAAATATAAATTAAAAATACAATGAGAAAAGTAGAATTTTTACTGTAATTAAGATTAAGTTTCTTCTACAGAAGGATATTTTGTGATGGATTAATTGAACTTTAGATGGAGTCAGATCTTATACTTTGTGATCAGTTGTAGTCATTTACTTTGAACTGTAAGAGAATCAACAAGACTCTATTTAATATTTGCCTCGCTACGGTAGTATGAACACATAATGATTAAGAATTCAGACATTTGAATACTGATTTAAGAAGGAACACTCCCAGGGGGTGTGACCCAGGTTTCTATAAATATGGGCCCGTCCCAAAACTCGCAATTCCACCTTTGTGTTCTTCAATTGCACGTTCCCTCTGAAGGGTTTGAGTGCGTAGTGTGTCCCAATTCTTCAAAGTGGTCTTTTGCCCCACCCCCTTTGCACCCTTGATCCACACTTTGACTAAGCCCATATCCAAGTGGACTTCAGCAAAGTGTATTACCCATAAATTATCGCTGTATGTGACATTTTGAATCAAAAGGCAGAAATATGTCGGTGTCCATCGAGCACCTTCCAGTCTAGTGGTGGCGGTAATGCACTTGAATTAGTCTGCCAACCACCAATTAAATCCTAAGAAGAAGAATGTCCACTGAGCAAGCTGTGTTGAGGGTCTGCTGTATAAGCCTCCTTTGGTTCATGCACTTTTTTCTCCTAAAAATGATTGCTTGCTTGTTGTAGGTATCGTTTTTAGCAATAAAAATGCCAAAACAGTGGTTGGTCCCACAATTTTGGATGTCACAGTCACAAGAGTCAATGACTTAACCCATACTGTCCCAATCCTCCAATTTTTACATGTGTGCACTTGAACCCTTATGTGTACTTTGACTGAGTACACAATTTATAGAGGGGTGTAGAGAGTAGTATGAGTAATGGGACCAGGCCATGGTTTAAACACGATTGGTGGCCATTTCTAGACCTCTGAAGCCACAGATGGGCTCAGAGTGAAATGAAGTCTTTAAATCTGAAAATAAACATTCAACTGATAACTCAATCAATTTTCTGCATAATAACCGTACTTCCAATCTGAACAATTATTTACACTAATGATTATAAACCAATGTGCTATGACAAAATGTAGCATCCCAATCAGAAAAGTCAAATAATCTGCTCATAGTTCAAATCTAACTTACATTAAATCTGTGGCGTATCTCGATGACATAAGATTCTTCGACAAAGTTATTTTCCATCACTGGTGAGCCAAAAAACAGAAAGGCATTACACTGCAGGTTCAGACTTTTCCAACCAAAAATTGAATCACTTGTGAACATGTAGAACCAGTTCAAAATGGCGGAAGCAGGAGTTCATCCCAGGATATCTTTTCTATTGAATGAATGTTCATAGGATATTTTGTGATGGATTTGCTTCATTTCATCATCCTACACAGTCATGGGCTTGGTAGATGCCAAAGTCAACACTGACAGTGTCAATTCTAAAGTAATTATTATAATGCCAATATAAGAGTTGACCTACACTATCAGGCCATTTGTTCTGGAATATTAAGAACTCGTAGATCCTCTAAAAACTGACTTTTTCCCACCTACACACACAGACATGAAGTGGCATCTGAATATTCACAGTGCAGGTCTATGGAGAACCAACAGGCTTTATCATATTGCTGTAATTTATGAGTGACAGCAGAATTATGATGAGCGATGTGGCAGAGTAAATCGGATTGCCAAAGGTCACTGGCAAGGTCTAGGAGAGGGGTTCATCATAGCAGATTTTATTGATGTCCTTCAGTCGTGTGTGTGTGTTTGTGTGTGTGTGCGTGTGTAAAAGGTGACTGCAGGAACAGGGAATGAGCCCAGAGAGATGGGCATAAGAATAAAAATGAAAATCTAACGAAGTAGATGGTGAACTCTCTAAACTGCCAACAGACACAACTTTCTGGAGAGAAACTTTGGTTGTTAGAACTTATTTATGTGTGATTTTTATTGTTCTATTTTCTTTAGTAGAGGAAGAGGAAAAGATTTGGTCCACTGGTGTGGGTCAGCTTATTTCCTTCTCCGTCTCTTGGCCTTGGTTCTCTTCCCTTCCAAGTGTGACTGCAATTTGCTCACTGTCTTCAAGTTCAAATTTATGATCTCTCCTGGCTTTGCTGAAAGAAAGAGGGGATTGAAGGCAGAAGGATCCATTGGGCCCCATCAAACCCAGTTCTTCTCAGCACCTCTTAATTGATGCCAGATCTTCTCAGGTTCCAATCCTAAATGTAACAACAAGGAGGAGGATTACTGCAAAGGAGCACGCTCTATATGGTTGTGATGCTGAATTAGGCATTTGCATGGGGAGTTGAATCTCTCCCATCAGTGCTGGATCTGCTGCGTGGAAGCAAGCACATACTATCTGTGTGCATTTATGTGTGTGAGTACATGCACTTGAGTGTGCATAAGCGCTTTCTCACAAGTGTCAGTGCCTTGCTGTAGCGTGAGTAAGTAGGGTGTTGACCCTATCTATCCCTCGGGAGCATATGGATGCAATCACGCGCGGTGAGTGTGCAAGAAAAAATTTCTAAGAGCCTGAATAGTACGTAAGAGAGAAGGAAACCAAGAAACACAGTGAGGAGAGAAGAGCAATAAATTGTTGTCTGTCTTGTGTATCTGGAAGACAGAAAATCTCCCTTCCTCTTTCTTCTTTCCTTTATGGATTTGCCAGAAGATTGTTGCTATGATGGTTTCTTCACCGATCTTTGTTAAAGCCAAGGATGATTGTTAGTTTGAAAATAACACTTTTCTTTCTGTTTTTGAATTATAGGAAATAATCCCTTATTGTGGCTCTGTGTCACATTTAATAAGTGTTTATTAAAATCTAGTTTCTTATGATGGCCCAACCTAATTCACAAAGTACAACACAAACATTTTATGGTTGCAGATAATTGCAGCATTTTTCAGCCAAGAGGGCTAAATGTTTTCCCCATTAACACACTTTGGGTGTTGAAACACTGCATTTTACAGCAAACCATAAAGTTTTCCTGACCCAAACCTTTTTTTATTTTTTTTAATTTAGTAATTGTATTTGTACCTCAACAAAATCACATTGACTGCATTGATTTGACAACATTATCTCTTTAGATTCTGGTCCATTAAAAGTCAAATTCAGGTTTGGCTTAAAAAAAGGTGATTGATTTCCAACTTCGGAATTTTGCTTATTTTCAGTTTGCAAGTTCAGTCTTTATTCTCCTCTCGCTCTGGGTCAGACTGTGGCTCCAACATGTAAGGCTGGATGGACAAGCCTTCCATGTTGACATCTATTAATCAATTTGTGAATATAAAGTTTCTGAACAGCTAGATAATTGCATCTCTATCAAACTACAAAAATGGCTGAACTGGGTGTAGTGGACATTGATCATTGGAAATAATGCTGTGTTTCAGTTGTACTCTGAGATTGAAATTTTTTGCTACCGAGTCAGAAATATCAACTGGAACAGCCCCTAATGTCGTAATTTCAACTCGGGAAGTTGGTGCAATATGATCATACCCAAGCACTCATGAAGTCATAATTTCAGCATGGCTGCTCTCGCATCATCAGAGTAAAACTCTTAAATTTTTTTTTAGCAGTTCTGTGTTCGTTACTTTACATTAGGTCAGTTGTATTTGTAGTACTTTAATGTGATTATCAGCCAATATGTTTTAACATTGTTTCAAAATTTTTAGTAGAGCGCTATTGTTGTAAGTGTTGTTGAAATATTCCGTCAGAGCAAGAAATAGAAATGCTTTTTTCAAACTGTCTGACAAGCTGGAAACAGGAACGCTTTCAACTCAGAACTGACGTCAGTCCAACTTCACAAATTTGAGTTTCACTCCAACTGGGAGGCAGCAAAAGTCCTGGAAGGGGGCAGGTTGTGAAGTGCTTCATTTGTATTTAAAGAGACGGCGTCAAAACAAGTTGCTCTCAGATGCACCTCAGAACAGTGGTGAAAGAGGGTCTTGTGGAGTTACAATACGAAAGGATTTAGACTAAAGTGTTGCAGTTCCACTTTATATAGACCCCAACCGAATGATTTAATGTGAAAAGGAAGGATAACATGTCCACTTTAACCAATTAACCAACTGTTACACAAAGTTACACAGGTAATGTATAACTTTTGAAGATGGTTATAAATGTTCAACAATTTTTTTCTGTTCATCTTTTTTTAAGCAAAAGTCTTGTCAGGGATGTCGTCACACATGCAGAGGCCGACATTCCTCTGGTGTAATTCTGTTCATTTAGTTTGGTAAACCTTTCATCGCTCCTCGACTCCATTACTTGCAATTTACCTCTCCCACAAGTATTTGGACCCTGGCAGTTCTTACTAAAGCTGATTCACACTCGCTCATCTCAGACTGCAAGGTTTACAGATTTGCCCTAAGTAATCACCAGAGATACCTTAATTAGTATATTTCTGTAAACATACTTAAGCTATTTATGCTTTAAGATTATTGTTCGATTAATCAGTATCCCACCCCACTAGTATCTGTAAATGATCACTAAAACAGCAAAATAGCCCAGAATTTTTCTTTTATGATCAGTCGCTGCCATACTTCAATCTTCCAGCATACATTGGTTTCAGTCTGTCATAATTAAACATTCTGCCTCATGTTTGAAGTCTATATCTTTAACTTAATCTGAGCAAGAGCTGCTACAACAATGAACTACATTAACTGGTAGGACCCCTAAAAAAAAAAGTGACTTGTTTTTAGGCTATTTGTACGTCAAAGTCTGTGGAGAAAATCAATGATGCTAATTAGTGTTCCAAAGGCAGAGTTTGTTGTGCGCTGATTACTCTGAACTAAGTGCCAGGGGATTAGGGTGGACTTGCCTCACAGACTCAGAAGGCAGAGAAGCTATTAATTAGAGAGCTGTGTGGGTGTGTTTGTCTTTGGAAGTATGGTTGCCTGCTTGCATATGTGGGTCTGTGAGAATCTTCTTTGTGCCATTATTTTGTCTCAGGTTCTTTGTTTGAAAGACTGTACCCAACAAACACCGCGCAGCTCTGCTCAGGCATCCCTTCCATGTTTGATGCATTGCAAACATTTACCTGCTGGAAACAGTGGGGCCAAGCGGGATGCTTTCTTGGGAGGATGGATGTGTTTATATATGGGATTATCGCTTCGCCCTTTCACCCCACACTAATCCATTTGTAATACAAACAAAAGAGGGAATCCTTCAGATTTTTGGATACTTCACGTTTTGCCTCTCAGTAGTAAAAGAGGGTAGCGCTTGACTTCTCTCAAAGCACATTGCCACTTTGGAGGTCACATGTTTCCCATTGAGAACAGTTTACTTCTATCTGGGCATATTTCCGTAAGCCTTTGATTCAAACCAGAAACAAACGAGGGTCTCTTTCTGTTTCTGGTATGTTCCCTGTTCAAAACTCTGCATCCTGAAATAATTTCTAGCAGCAGGAATTTTGGTTCTTTTAGTCTTTTTTGGCCCAATAGCATTGCAGCCTCCCAAAAAAGGTGCATTGAAGGTTATTTTTACACTTCATTATAACTAATGGACCCCGAAAGCATGACATGTGGGGCGGTGCAGGAATCACAATGAGAGGAGGCATGTTTGCTTTACAGGGTAGGCTGGGTTTACATATTTATTCCCACTTGCTCAAAACCAGCCTGCTTTTAAATACGGATTAGATTACTCAGGCCGCCTCACACTCCCATCTGTCTTTCTGTTTGAATTTGACAAGGTCTAAACTTTGACAGATTTGATCCCGTTTTATTGAAAAGATGGCACATATTTTCAAAACTATCTGTCCAATTCACACTAGTCATTTCATTTTGTTTACCATTTCAATGGCAGAGTAATAAGCTGCAGACTTACTGTATTAAAAATATCCAGTCATTCTGCAACAATGAACACCCAGAAGTTTGGAAAGCTGCACGTATCTTAAGTATAGTCATTTTCGGAATTATTGGTAGATTAATAAATGTGTGTTTTGTGCAAATATTATTGCCATGAGGGTATATAATATATATAATACAGTGTGTCAATTGTTATTCAGATTGCAGAGTTCCCAGGAAAACAGTGGAGTCTGAAGTAAACTGAAGATGGAATTGAGTTTGTGAATTGTATGAGCTTGCAGAATGCAAATGACTCACTTGATAGAGAAATCTCTGCCTCAGCCAAAATCATATTTTTCTTTCTGCTTGGTTCCACTGGATTAGGAAAAGAAATGAATGTTAAATAAGGGACATGTCGCAACAAATTATGATTTTATCTCTGTAGTTACAACATCGTACTCTTAAAAAAGGCATCACATTTGCCTCTTGTGGCTTTTGGCGTTATGTTCATCTTGAAATAATTCCAGGAGTTTTAAAACAGAAAATGTGACTATTCTCAATCTGTTTGGGCACAATGCCCATGCAAACCTTCTGTCTGATAGACAGTTAATGTCCAAAGATAAAAAATGTCAATAGCTGCTTTTGTTTGCCGATTGACAGTATCTATTTGTTAAAAAAAAAAAAACTTATGCCATTATTACTGCATAATATTTACTGCTTCCTGATTCCTGTGTAGTGACAGTTAAACTCCCTAACTGGTGAGTCAGTGTAAAGAAAACAAACAAGCAAAAAAAAAATGCTACATCAGTCTGTGCCAGGCTAAGTAAATAAGTTCAAATGATTGGCCTGAGGCTAACAATTCTAGCATCAATGAACTGTGCAGTGATCAGCAGCAGCTATAGCTGGAAAGTTAGTTTTCTGAGAAAATGTTATTGCATTTTTGCAGCAAAACATTGTAGATGACTCAGCTGTTAAAATAGCTCACTTTATGTTTATGCAAAATAAATTTACCCTTAGGAGAAAGTAAACCAAGCCTTGGATTTTATTTATTTTTAATTTATAAAACACTGTTTAACGTGTGTTCCTTCAGGCATTAATATTGTCAAATGTAAAACCAGTTATTTTTAATTATCTATAAATTACATCAGCATTTATTTGGATTAATAAAAAGTGGTTGCCATATTTGTTTTTTAGATCCAAGTCTTAAACTAGCCCTGCAATTTTGCTCAAATTTCTGTCAGCCGTAGTTCTAAAATCAACAGAATTTCCATGAAATTTTCATCAAAATCCGAGGTGGATTTTTAATATATTTAACAGTTTTGCAACTGAGGTTAGCCGCCTATCGGCTCTAGTCAAATGCTGAGTGTTCCACCCTCTCCTCCCCTCGCCCGTTGTCCAGGAAACAGAGTAAACATCCAGGGACCGCAGGTGGTTGTGGGATGTGAAGTCAGTTCAGAGCTCAGAAACTGCTTAAGGCTTGAGTTTGTTACTCACCAAAATAAAAGCACCTCTCATTAAAAAAAATTCAGCCTTCTAGTCCAAGTGTAAAAAAAGGGACATTTAATTCATCACCTCCCAGAAAGATGCTTTTAGGTTCTTGGTCAGACATCACTTACTGGAGTCAGGTGATGAATTAAACTGCAATTTTTTTACACTTAGGCTAGAAGGCTAATTTTGTTTTTTTTTTAATATGTCCAGCCATTTAATGGGTTGATACAATGGGCCTCATGTAGGAACATTTTTGTATTCTTATCCTAAATTTCTTTTACTTTTGTTTGTAGGAAGGGTTCGTACGAACATGCCTCGACAGATTCAGCAAACGCTTCTATCTTCACGAAAAGTGTGTAAATGAGCAGCGTAAACTGATGAATGCGTATTCAGGTGCTCGTGCACGAGGAGAGGAGATTAGC